>CM010927.2:270135329-270171211 GCA_002915635.3 Ambystoma mexicanum | reverse complement strand
TGCGCACTTTATGCTGTGCGCGGCGCGGGACGCCTCCGTGTGGGCGGACTCGTTGGTTTCCCGTATTCGGGTGTCATCGCGTGTGATCGGAGGGAGCGAGCGTAACGCGATTGGCCTGGGTACGTGTGTTTCGGGTGCGCGGGTAGTTCCACACGCGATTGGCCTGGGTACGTGTGTTTCGGGGTGCGCGGGTAGTTCCACACGCGATTGGCCTGGGTACGTGTGTTTCGGGTGCGCGGGTAGTTCCACACGCGATTGGCCTGGGTACGTGTGTTTCGGGGTGCGCGGTAGTTCCACACGCGATTGGCCGGGTACGTGTGTTCCGGGTCCCGTGAACTTTCACACGCGATTGGTTGAATCCACGTGTGTACTGTCATCACGTGCAATGAGGGATACTCCCTCGCACGTCACGTCACAGACGCGCTCACGCGCTGAGGGCCTTTGGTCCAATGAAAATGCGTATGCGTGCAGACGCGCTTACGCGCTAAGGGCCTTTCCTCGAATTACACGCTGACGTGCAGAATTTTCACGTGCCAAATCACTCCGTATCAAGCTGGCCACGCGTAAGCACACGGAAGACCACGCTCCTGCCCAGAAGGCCGAACTACTGCCCCCAGAGCCCCGAGCACGCTCCACCTGCCATCTGCTGCTGCCTGACTGCCTGCTGCCCACGTGCCCTGCCATTTGCTGCCTGCACATCAGCCAGGGGTGCTGTTGGTGTGACCACCCCTGCTGGAACCAAAGACTCCCGACTGGGATTCCATCGCTCCACAGCCCAGCCCCAGGACCCAGTTGCCCACCCACTCCTGCCTCTGGGTTGTCATGTCGGGGCAAACTCCATCTGTGACCACTGACAACCCCGGCCAGAGAGGCAGAGGGGCACCAGCTTCAGTGCCACCGAAGTTGTGTCCTGGTGGAGCAAGTCCTGGGCAGTATGATGCCCTCTTCGGAAGTTGCCGCGCCGACAAGGAAGGACGGACTCGGATCTGGACTGACATCGTGACTGCCATCAACGCGGAGGGGTGGCAGTCCGCGACTTCCAACATGTCAAGAAGCGCTGGGAGGACTTCAGGTCCAGGACCCTGACAAGGCCCGGCGCCTCTTGAAGGCAGCGGATGCCAAGGGCGCCGGGGCCACTTGTCGGAAGAACAGATGAGGGTCCTGGAACGCATATCCCCAGCGCTCCACGTCCAGGTCCTTGAGAGGCAGACCCGTCTGGAGTCGAGCGGTGAGTGTACATGCATCCTGATTGTGAGCAGTGCGTGTGTGATTGTTCAGTAGTGTGCAGGTTGCACATCTGTTTGTATGGGGTCGAGTATGGGTGCGGGTGTACAGGCCGTGGGGCTGACACATGCGAGGGCTGTAATGTGTGAGACATGGATGGTGCCTGTGTGTGTGGGCTTGCATGCCAAATGCAGTTGTGTGGGCACACAAGTTTGTATGAATGTGTATGTGAGTAGACATGTCCGTGATGTCACGCATGTATGTTGTTTTCAGCTGCATGTATCAGCGCTGTGTACATGTGCATGTGTGTGTATTTGACAAGGGTGCAACAGTGATGCAACATGGATGCATGTGACAGCGGTATGTGGAAGCCTGATGGGCAGATGTGACATGGATGCCCGTCTGAACACTGCGACACTTGCAGAGGTGTACACATGCATGCAAGTGTGGTGGTGTGTGTACATGTGTGGTGCACTTCCTGTGTTGCATGTGATGTCTGGCTCACCTTTGGCTGCTCATGCTGTTGTATGTGTATGGATGGTGTTGGCAGTTGCGAAATGGCTGTGGTATGGCTCGTGTGTGCGAGTTGTAATGACATGTGTGTTGGGATTGTGATGACATGTCTGAGGTTTGCCAATGCCACTCATGTACAACTGTCATGTGTGTATGTGTCCATTGTACAGTGCCCTGATGCCTGTGTTTTGTTTCTCCCTGTCTGCAGCGTCAACTGATGAAGAGGGCGGAGAAGGTGCTGTGGAGCACAGCGGCGGGGATCCCACCGCCAGCCGGAGACGCAAGGCCCGGCTCCCCTCCCAGGTTGTCATCTCGTCGGGGAGTGAGGAGTCCGGTGCCGCGTCCCAGGCCGCAGCTGCCGGGGGGAGGTCCAAGAGGCGGAGGTTGCAGTTGGACTCCTCGGCAGCAGAAGGGGCAGCTGGGACCCCACAGGGCCCAACGGGGGAAGATGGCACAGAGTCATCCAGGTTGGTGGGGGTTTGGTGGAGGAGGAGGCCGTGCAAGCACCGGAGACGGGGTCTGGGGTGGGGATCCCACTGGTGCTAGTGGTGCAGTGCAGGACCAGGGACAGGAGGCAGCACAGGCCGCCGCGGAGGTGCCTGTGTGCAATCCTGTCCCTGATCCTGTCCCTGCATCATCTTGCACCAGCAGGATGCCCATGTCCAGACCAGTTTTCAGGCAGGGGATGAGCTGACGTCAACTGGCCTTCCTCTGCCTGCGGACGTGGCTATCCAGGCCCGGGTTGAGCCTGTCCTGGCTGGTGTGGCGTTGCGTCAACGGGCCATGCGAGGTGACCTGCAGTCTTTTCATGAAGAGACTGCACGTCATCTCGAATGGCTCGTTGACCACGTCAGCCTGCTGGGACAGGTCACCCAGGCCGGATTCCTCCGTCTGATGGGGCTTGCCACGACCCCCTCCTCAGCTGGACCCCCTACGCGCCAGTCGTACTCTGTGCCATCTTCCCACCCATCAGTCACCTGGGTGCCCTGTGGAGCTGCCTCTGACGGTGCGGCCAGGCTGGTGGAGGAGGCATCCCTGCCACAGTCGGGAGTCGGACGTCCAGCAGGGGTGGCCACGTCAACGACTGCACCCCAGCCGGCGGAGGATGTGCAGGCAGCAGGAGGCAGTGCAGGGGCAGAGCACAGCAGCAGCAGCACCATGGTGGGAGCCATGAAGGCTCGGGGCCTTCGACATCGGAGGGGCAGGCATCGGCCGGAGGCAGGAGGACCCAGGACAAAAAGTGTCTTCCGTGTGGCAGCGGTTGGGCCACGCCATAGATGCGGAGCGGCAGCGGGCGGAAGAGGCACGGCTCTCAATGGTCAGGGCGGAGAACTCCATGCAGAGGGCCCTGAGGCGGGTCGAGTGCCTCGAGGCAATCCGCAGGGCTTTGGAGGTGGACACGTCGACGGCCCTGCGGACCCTCGGGGCCATGGAGGAGGACCGCCTCCGGACATTGAGGAGGAGTTCGATGATGCCCTGGCCCGGCACATCCAGAAGTGAGCCGTGGAACTAGCCCGCTGCCCTTGTACATAGTTATGTAGGTAGTGTTAAGTTTCATTTTTGTTTTTATTTCATTTGGACCTTTTGGACATTGGCCACATTTTGTGTATATAGTTTTTTTTATTAGTTAGTGTAGTTAGTTAGGTTTCCTTTATTTTGTTGGGATAATGGACCCTGGCTTCTTGCATTGTACATAGTTGTGGACTTGTACATACTTTCTTTTTTAACATTCTCCATGGATCAATGGCTTATTATTTTTTTTCACATTGGATTTTGTTTGGTGGACATTGACTTTGTACTACATTACTTTGGATTTCTATATTCTTTATTTTTTTTATTTTTGAACGGACATGCTTCTTTTCATTTTTTCCATTCACATTTCTGTTTTCTTCATTTTTGTTTCTATTCATCTTTCCTTTAATACATTATTTATTTGTTGCACTTCAATGTGTGGTGTCTCATTGTTTTCATGCATTTCATGTTATGTGTTTTGAGATTCACTGACACCCATTGGTGTATGTGAGGGACATGTGTTTGTTTTGGAACTTGCAATTGGTGTTCTGTGATGTAATTGCAGAATATGAGTGGGTGGATGCAATACTCGGGTGGGTGTTTTTGCATTTGGGGGCTGACCATAGAGACCAGGATCTGGACTGTGATGACTGTTGGGTGGGGAACATGAGTTGGACATGGGTGGGGGCCTGCTGGCAGGTGCCCCACAGTGCTGGGGGGTGGGGTGGTGGGGAGACATGAGTTGGACATGGGTGGGGCCTGCTGGCAGGTGCCCACAGTGCTGGGGGGTGGGGGTGGGGAACATGAGTTGGACATGGGTGGGGGCCTGCTGGCAGGTGCCCACAGTGCTGGGGTGGGGTGGTGGGAGACATGAGTTGGACATGGGTGGGGCCTGCTGGCAGGTGCCCCACAGTGCTGGGGGTGGGGGTGGTGGGAGACATGAGTGGGGGCCTGGTGGAGGGTGCCCCTGGTGCTGGGGTGGGGGTGGTGGAGACATGAGTGGGGGCCTGGTGGAGGCTGCCCCTGCACTGCTGGGGTGGGGGTGGTGGGAGACATGAGGGACATGGTGGGGGCCTGGTGGAGGCTGCCCCTGGTGCTGGGGGTGTGGTGGGCATGGGTGGACATGGGTGGGGGCCTGGTGGAGGCTGCCCCTGCACTGCTGGGGGTGGGGTGGTGGGAGACATGGGTGGGGGCCTGGTGGAGGCTGCCCCTGCACTGCTGGGGGTGGGGGTGGTGGGAGACATGAGTGGGGGCCTGGTGGAGGCTGCCCTGACTGCTGGGGGGTGGGGGTGGTGGGAGACATGATGGACATGGGTGGGCCTGGTGGAGGTGCCCCTGGTGCTGGGGGTGGGGGTGGTGGGAGACATGGGTGGGGGCCTGGTGGAGGGTGCCCCTGGTGGCTGGGGGGTGGGGGTGGTGGGAGACATGGGTGGGGCCTGGTGGAGGCTGCCCCTGGTGACTGGGGGGTGGGGTGGTGGGAGACATGGGTGGGGCCTGGTGGAGGCTGCCCCTGGTGGCTGGGGTGCAGGGGACATGCGTTGGTGGGCAGTAGTGCTAGTTGATATGTGGGTTGGCTGGTGGGCATGGCCATGGTGGATGGGGTGCCTGCAGGACATGTGCTGGGTAGGCCCCTGTGGTGTGAGCCACCTGCAGGGGCCGTGGAGGGTGTAGAGGGTACACCTGGGAGGACCCACACGTGCAATTCACGTGTGCTGCTCCCCGCGCACCCCTGAAATCCACGTACCCGGCCAAATCGCGTGTGGAACTTCCCGCGCACCCCCGAAATACACGTACCCCGCCATATCGCGTGTGTAACTTCCCGCGCACCCCCGGAATACACGTACCCCGCTCTATCGCGTGTGGTAACTTCCCGCGCACCCCTGAAATCCACGTACCCGGCCAAATCGCGTGTGGAACTTCCCGCGCACCCCCGGAATACACGTACCCCGCTCAATCGCGTGTGTAACTTCCCGCGCACCCCCGGAATACACGTACCCCGCTCAATCGCGTGTGGAACTTCCCGCGCACCCCCGGAATACACGTACCCCGCTCAATCGCGTGTGGAACTTCCCGCGCACCCCCGGAATACACGTACCCCGCTCAATCGCGTGTGGAACTTCCCGCGCACCCCCGAAATACACGTACCCCGCTCATTCGCGTGTGTAACTTCCCGCGCACCCCCGGAATACACGTACCCCGCTCTATCACGTGTGGTACTTCCCGCGCACCCCTGAAATCCACGTACCCGGCCAAATCGCGTGTGGAACTTCCCGCGCACCCCCGTAATACACGTACCCCGCTCATTCGCGTGTGTAACTTCCCGCGCACCCCCGGAATACACGTACCCCGCTCAATCGCGTGTGGAACTTCCCGCGCACCCCTGGAATCCACGTACCCGGCCAAATCGCGTGTGGAACTTCCCGCGCACCCCCGAAATACACGTACCCCGCTCAAATCGCGTGTGAACTTCCCGCGCACCCCCGAAATACACAGTACCCGCCAATCGCGTGTGGAACTTCCCGCGCACCCCCGTAATCACGTACCCGCTAATCGCGTGTGAACTTCCCGCGCACCCCGAATACACGTACCCGCTCAATCGCGTGTGTAACTTCCCGCGCACCCCCGGAATACACGTACCCCGCTCAATCGCGTGTGTCACTTCCCCGCACCCCGCACCCCGCCCAATCACGTGTGCTTCCCCGCCCGCACAATACACTCCCGCCATCGCGTATTTTACTTCCCGCGGCGCCACTTTTTGATGCGCTGGGACTCTACCGCCTGCCTTCGTGTGGCGGCCGTGTTTCAGCTTGTGCGTGGCTTTGGCTGTGCGTGGTTTGCCCTATTCCATTCCATGAATACGTGTGGTTCGAGTGCGTGTGGGCGTTCCCTCTGCTTCCGTGCAGTACATCCCCAGTTACGCCCTTATTTTCGCGTGTTTGTTCCCCATTCCGCGCGTTACGCCCATGTCCCGCCCACTTTCTGGTGTGTGCGCTGAGGTTGTGCGCTTTCACTGTGCGCGTCGCGCACCGTCGCGCACGCCTTTCGCGATGTTGCAGTGACTTGTGCGCCATGCACGGGTTTGGCGCACATCCCGCGGTGAACACGCGGTGAACACGCGCAGGGACTTCCATGAATCGCACGCGTGCGTGTGCGCCTGTTTTTTTTCCGCTGCGCATGCTTGCGCCTAGATTTTCGGCGCACGTTTGTTCCATGAATCGGCCCCTAAATGTGGTAAAAAAATACAAAATTATTATAAATTCCTATGGGAGCTACTTTGAACAGATGCAAACAATCACCAGCAATGATTTAGTCAGAATACAATTTGAAATCTCAAAGTTCAAGTGGGAAATAATTTAAAGCTACTTCACACGTGTAAAATTTCTCAGAATGTCAAATCGCAGCAAACTTTTCCTTATACGATTCTCGCTATAACGGGCCAATCGCACTGTATCGCACTGCGGTTCTATGGATAGCTAAGGATGTACTTGCTTCTATCATACAAACTCAGGGAGTTATAGAGGTTTTGGTAGGAGTCGTTTTTGCAAAATATGCATGAGAATGAAAACAGCAAAGCGCTTTTGAAAATGACAGACGAGTTTTATTACTCTATATTATGACTATGAAAAAGAGAATGCCACATATGGATCTTACAGTCACGTGATCAGCGTAACCCGCCTGTTGTTGATGCTCTACTTCATCCTGGGATTTACTTTATTTATTCAAAAACACTAGGGAGTTAACACAGGGGAGACAATCAGCATAAGAAAGAATCTAACAATACTATGGTTCGGAATTAAAGATGGATGGGTTGGAGATTGGGATCATACAAAACAGATATGTTACGGGTCACAGTTCTTCCTATTAATGCTTACAGAATAAGTTATTAAATTGGACCGTCAGTTCTGGTCATGGATTCGATCTGTCAAGGAAGGACAGCACATCAGGCGCGGGACTGGATCAGCTTGGCTGGTCACTGGATTTGCACAGGATCTGCCCTTCTTGTTTGTGGGTATTTCAAATCAGCTGTATAGCGAGTTCCCTTAGGCAAGCCTTGTGGTAGCAAGCCAGAGATTTTCAGGATACTAGTTCAGAAAGCCTTCCCACACCAAAGCGCTACACTGGGTTGTGAGAATAAGTTTGAGGATTTAGGCCTTGATGAAAGTCAATAGTTCTCTCCTGCTT
Organism: Ambystoma mexicanum; assembly: GCA_002915635.3. NCBI lineage: Eukaryota > Metazoa > Chordata > Amphibia > Caudata > Ambystomatidae > Ambystoma > Ambystoma mexicanum. The sequence goes on along the minus strand of CM010927.2, from coordinate 270,163,780 downwards.
TGCAAGAGTTGTGGCTTCTGGGTCTGGAAGGATGTTAAAGCTGGATGTAGAATGCTGGATCCGAGTGCTTCGCCGGAATCAGGAAAGTGAGTTAATCAGTGAGTCCCTATATGTTATCAGCTGTCTCTATTTATCCTTTCAAATGACATCACAAAATGGGTGTATGGGCCGGCTTAACTTAGCTTGCCCCTTTGAGCGGGGATTGGATCAAGACCTCATCTCCGCCTTGCACCTGAGTAATTGGATCAAGGCTGGATGATGTCACATTTTTGGTTTAGCTTTACAGTCCTTAGAAACCTCCCCTTAACCACTAGTACCAAAGTCAGATTTTATCCTATATACATATTTCTACATTGGTCAACTCCACATAACTCACACACAAAGATTCCATATGTTATGTAGCATCTGCTCATCAAATTTCCACAGAATTTTGTCCTTTCCATCATGAAAACATTTTCCAAATTTTCTGCAACTTTCCACAAATGTGTGTGTTTACCATAGGGATGTGTGTGTAAAGTTGTACAATTTTAGCATGAACACAGTTCCCATAAGACCACATATATTGCCATTCCTGTCCAGAATATGTTACACAGTTCTACCGCCTCTTAAAACGTGCAGCCAAAAATTAGACTAACAGATCTGTCATTTGTATATTTTTCACCACTTTGAATAATCACAAATGCTCAGCCTTTTGTCTGTCTCTGGAGTCCAGGAACAGCCCCCTTCTTTGGGATTTCCTTCCAGGGGCAGTTTACAACCCTTTCACACCTCTGTTTCCTGGGCTGAAGGATCTGCCATTGTTCATTCTCTTTCTGTAGACAAGAGTCTGGCCTAACCCACAATTATCATCTATCAGTGAGTTTCTGCTTAGAGAATTTCCCTCCCCTTGGGAGAAACCTCTTTTTCCACTCTTGCAGCTCAGCCAGGCTAATTTATTCTTAATTCCTTAAAGTCCAGCTGAAACCAAACTTGTTGCATCAAGCATGAATACATTACATTCTTAGCCTTAAATCTGTGGGATTAAAAAACACAACTGAGATCTGTATTCCTTTTGGCAACAATCCTTTTATGTTTGCTAACCCGGCAGACTTTTAGTTTAGATACTTTGAAGTTTCATCAGGAGCTCATCCGAAAGCTGTCATCCATAGGTAGCCCAGTGTGCTGTACACAGATTTTGATAGGAGTTGTCAGTTTACAGACAATCCAGTTCATCTAGGAAATGTTTTGCTCTTTACACTTTAGGACTTTGTATATTTGTCGTGCTTCATTAGCTAACATGAATTTTAGCACCAAGCAGATTTTGAATGTTGAGAAGTGTTGTGTATAGGCATTTTGGAGTTTTTAGCAACAAAGCAAATGTCATTTAAAGGCACATTTTGGAGTTTCATTTGCAAAGCACTGCTTCGCTCTCTGCACTCTGTTTGCTGGTCATGGGGCCCACTGGCACATTTTCTGCAGTGTGTGCTCTATCCCACCACGCATGCACCATTGGTGGCAGGTTGTGCATCCATTTTTTGTGCATTTAAACACGCGGTTTTGGAGGTTTTCGGCGCACACAAGAGTTTTGCCGCCATTGTTGCTGTTTCTTTCACCATACTATCAGGGTGATGCAGCATAAAATAGCAGAGTGGGTCAATACATCCCACAGGCTTCAAAGCTGCATGTAAAATGAAGCTCGGAGCAACGCGGGCAGAGGACCTCAAACACCAAGGACTGAAGCACCAATCACGGCACGGGGGATGGCTGGGAGGAGGGGGGGGGGAGAGAAAACAGGAAGACAAGTAGGGAAGGGGTTCGGGACAGCATGCGTTAACAAGGGCCAAGGGGCTCTCAAATGTACAGGAGCCAATCACAATGAGCCCAGGAGGGTCTTCCATGGTAAAAGCACAGATGGCCTCTGAAAAGTTGTGATATTCTATCATTGAAAGCACATCAGAACTCTGAATAGTTGTGATATTGCACCACTGAAAGCACAGCAGACATCTGAAAAGTTGTGCACTATTGTATTGAAAGCACAGCAGACCTTTGAAAGGTTGTGATATTCTATCATTGAAAGCACATCAGACCTCTGAATAGTTGTGATATTGCACCATAAAAAGTAAAGCAGACCTCTGAAAGTTTGTGATATTGCACCATTGAAAACACAGAAGGCTTCTGAAAAGTTGTGATATTCTATCATGGAAAGCACAGCAGACCTCTGAAAAGTTGTGATATTGCACCATTGAAAGCACTGCAGACCTCCAAGTTGTGATATACTACTGTTTAAAGTAAAGCAGCCCTTCTGAAAAGTCCAGGGGCTGCCCCAGTAATAAAGCAAAAAACACAAAGTACTCCCTGGCCCTCCTCTCTTGGGAAATATGGTAGCCCTGCTAGCAAGTTTGGTACTGTGCTATAAAGTGTATAGCAACCTTTATGACTAGTATGAATGCAATCCCATTAAAAAAAGTATAAGAGGCCTTCTGACAAAAGCCAATTCTGGGACAGTAAACATAAAAAGAGGCCAGCTTGTTAAAGCTCACACCTTCCCATTAAACATACAGCTGTTTTGCAGAGAACATATGTTACTTTCCCATTAAACATATTGTCAAGGTTCGGTTCCAGTTCCCCCTTCTCCTCACCTGAATACTCTGAAGTACTTTCCTGATGTGCAGTTTCAGGCTTCTTCTTGTCCTTCCTTCTTTCTTTGGGTGAACCTTCCTTTAATTTCCGTCCTTTTCTTTCGTGTAAATAAGGTCTGGCCCCTCCAGAGGCCACCGTGACAGAGATGAGAATCTGCTCAAAGGGACCCCCAGGGGGGCCAGCCTCGCCCCAGGGAAAAAGCCGGACGGCAGAAAAAACCCTGGTTCTGGTGCTTGCAAAGTGGAGAAGTTGGGATTCCAAAGACCCAGTCCTGAGTAGATAGTACCAGACCCAGAAAAGGAATTGATATGGAAACTGAAGACCTATACCAATGGGATCATAAACAGAAAGAAGTGAGGACAGACAGGCGTCTTGATCCTATACTGAGAGTCACAGTGAAAATACACAAACACAAGTAAGTGGTATGTAAGCAGAATAGGCAAGATCCGTGAATGAACGGGAGCAGCTTGCGTGTAGAACTAGGAAGGAAGCAGTGCAGAGCGGCAGGCGCCGTGAAGGTAAGACAAGGAAATGCTCGCGTGTAAACAAGGAAAGGAAGAAAAGCGGAGCGGCAGGCGCCGTGAAGGTAAGAAAGGGAAATGCTCGCGTGTAAACGAGGAAAGGAAGCAAAGCGGAGCGGCAGGCGCCGTGAAGGTAAGAAAGGGAAATGCTCGCGTGTAAACGAGGAAAGGAAGCAAAGCGGAGCGGCAGGCGCCGTGAAGGTAAGAAAAGGAAATACTCGCGTGTAAACGAGGAAAGGAAGCAAAGCGGAGCGGCAGGCGCCGTGAGTGGAACGGACAGAAAGCTACAGATACTGTAGAAATCACAGGAGTAGGAAGCAGAAATGCGGAGCGTAGTAACAAGAGGTAAACAGATACAACGCACTAGATGGGGGGGCGGAGCCGGAAGATATAGTGCGTGCTGCCATCTTGAATGAGGGCTAGAACGTTACTCCGAAAAGGTCACTGCCTCCAACCCTTCCAGAGTCTCCACTTGCCGATCCTGACAGTATACCCCCTTCTTATCGGGGGACCCCCGGGCTTGCCCGGGTGAAAGTGGTGAAATCTCCTTATCAGTCTGGGGGCATGAATATGGCTCACTGGTTCCCAAGACCTCTCTTCCAACGGGTAACCCTTCCAATGTACCAGGTATTGTAACCTACCCCTGCGGTACCGAGAATCAACCAAGTAGGCCACTTCGTATTCTTCTGGTGTAGGGTTCACTTGCGCACGTACCCTCTGGACTGGTCTCTGGAAAGGATCTTCCTTGTATTCCTTGAGTAAGGAGACATGAAAGACCGGATGTACCCTCTTTAGGTAATCAGGTAGTCTAAGCTTAAAGGCCACCGGGTTAATCCGTTGTACTATGGGGAACGGCCCCAGGAACCGTGAGGAGAATTTGCCTGAATGTACCCACCTAGGCAAGAAACGGGTAGACAACCAGACCAATTGTCCAACCTGCCATGTAGGATTGAGGCTTCTGCCCTTGTCTGCCCATCTCTTTTGTGCTTGTTGACAGCTCAGGTGTGCTTTCTGAGCTAGCTCATGTACTTCTTGTAAGTCCTTAAGCACCTCAGCCACAGCCGGAATCTTGGTGGAAGGGGCGTTGAGCCAAGGCAAATGATGGGGATTGTACCCATAAGTACAAAAAAATGGACTCATCTGGATGGTAGTATGCAAGGCATTATTGTAGGCAAACTCTGCTTGCGGAAGGAAGCGAAACCAATTCCCCTGCTGCGGGCTACAAAAACACCTTAGGTACTGTTCCAGACTGGCGTTCAATCTCTCTGTCTGTCCATTACTCTGAGGGTGATAACCCGAAGAGAGAGCCCTGTGAATCCCCAGAGTCTGGCAAAGAGAAGCCCAAAACTTAGAAGTGAATTGAGGTCCTCTATCTGAGATCACTGTCCGAGGTAACCCATGTAAGCGCACTATATCCCGGAGGAATACTGCCGCTGTTTCAGAGGCTGAAGGAATTTGTTTGAAGGCGGAGAAATGAGCCAACTTGCTGAAAGAATCGATAGTCACCATGATCACAGTCATGTCTTCAGATGGGGGAAGATCTACAATAAAATCTGTGGAAATATGTTCCCAAGGACGTTCGGGCAAGGAGGGTTGCTGCAATAATCCTAGCGGTCTTCCAGTTCGATATTTGTTGGCAGCACAAACCGAACATGTGGAAACATATTGGCAAACATCGTTCCGTAGGGTAGGCCACCAAAAAACCCCTGCGTAGCAAGTCATAAGTCTTCCTGACTCCTGGGTGTCCTGTTAAAGGGGAATCGTGGCACCAGGACAAGACTAGAGTCTGAAGTTTCTTGGTGGGAATGAACAGTGCTTCTCCCTGATAATACAACCCGTCCTTACAAGAACGACCGAGGAAGGGAGTTCAGAGCCTGTTTGATACTCAGGTATTAGATCTTGAAGAAAAGAAAGAGAGGATGCAATTATCCTGCGTCCTGGGAAGACCAATTCATGTCCCATGTAGGTACCTGAGCATTCCCCTAGGCTCCGAGACAAGGCGTCAGCCTTCATGTTTTCGGTACCAGGAATGTAAGTGATGCAAAAAGTCGAATTGCAGAAAGAAAAAAGCCCACCTGGCGTGACGTGCGTTAGTGCATTCCATCTGTTGTAGGACCCGAAGGTTACGATGATCTGTTCTAATGTCAAAGCTGTGGGCGGCTCCTTGCAATAAATGACGCCACTCTTGGCATGCTCGCTTGATTGCTAAAAGTTCTCTTTCAATCACAGAATAATTGCGCTCACTTGGAGTCAGAGTCTTGGAATAGTAGGCCACAGGATGTTCTACGCCATCTTCTAGTTTCTGTAGTAGGATTGCCCCGACTGCACCCAAAGAAGCATCAGTTTCCAGAATGAATGGTTTACCCTGATCCGGTTGGACCAGTATGGGTGCCTTAAAAAAGTATTCTTTAAGGGCGATAAACGCTCTTCTGGGCTCTTCACTAAAAACGAACCTTACACCCTTCTTTAACAAGGAAGTTAGGGGTAGCACAGTGTTTGAAAAATTTGGTATGAATCTTCGGTAAAAGTTTGTCAAACCCAGGAAACTTTGTAGCTCCTTTACATTAGTAGGTTCTTTCCAGTCTCTGATAGCCCTTATCTTGATCGGATCCATCTCTATCCCTTGTTTAGATAGGATAAATCCTAAGTAGGACACTGACGTAGCCTCAAATTGACACTTTTCCGGTTTGATAAGTAGTTGGTGGGACTGAAGACGCTGCAGTACCTGTATGACAAGTCGTCTATGTTCTGCAAGGGTCTTGGAAAAGATTAAGATATCATCTAGGTAAACCACCACCGTTATGAACATCATGTCGGAAAATACCTTATCCATGTACCTTTGGAAAATGGCTGGGGCGTTTACCAGGCCAAATGGCATCACTCGGTATTCATATAAGCCAAAGGGGGTGCGGAAAGCCGTCTTCCACTCGTCCCCCTTTCTTATACGCAGCAGGTGATAGGCACCTCTTAGGTCAAGCTTCGTGAAGTAGATGGCTCCTTGTACCGCTTCTAATATGTCCCGAATCAAAGGCATGGGATATCTGTCACGGATAGTGACCTTATTCAAGCCTCTATAATCAATACACGGACGTAACTCCTTGGAATCCTTTTTAGGGATAAAGAACAAAGAGGCCCCACAGGAGGACCTTGATTCTTGAATAAGTCCGTTCTGAAGATTGTCATCAAGGTAGTTTCGAAGGGCAGTCCGTTCAGGGAGTGATAAAGGATACATACGTCCGAAAGGAACCACAGCTTCCGGTATCAAGTCGATGCTGCAGTCCTCAGCTCTATGCGGGGGTAGCTTCTTTGGGATGGCATCCATGAACACCTCAGCAAATGCCTGATATTGTAGAGGGATAGAAGAAATGATCACTGGATTGTGGATTGGTCTTCCTGTTTCAACTCCGACATCAGTGGTTCCTGCTACGGAAAGTTCCATACAGTGGGTCTTACAGAACTGTGAATCAAAGTTCACCTTGTTGTCTGTCCAGTTGATGTGTGGGTTATGTTTTCTTAACCATGGAATCCCTATTATCAAGGGAAAATGAGCTGCTCTGATCTGGTCAAATACCAGAATCTCTTCATGGTGGCCCATCATCATCTTGAGTGGGAAAGATTCGGAGGTAATGGGTCCAGATGATAACGATCTGCCGTCTACACCCTCAACTGGAATGGGAACAGACTTGAGTCTGGTAGCCACCTGGTGTTCGGTTGCCCATCTTAGGTCCATGAAATTTCCCGCTGCTCCACAGTCCAACATAGCTAATACCTCAGTGGGGGCGGAACCAGACAACCAGAGTTTAACCTTGAACACCATCAAGCTGTTTTCTTCCGGGTTGTTTAAGGTTCTTGTGTTGACGCAAGGGTACTTGTCAATTCCCCCGACACTTCCCTTGCAGCAGAGCGGGGGCTGAAGTTTTCCTTCCGTCTAGGAGGTACCTCTGGGCATTCTCTCAGTAGGTGTTTGGAGGAACCACAGTACATGCATAACCCGGAGTTCCGTCTTCTCTTTCGTTCCTCTGGAGTCAGGGGGCCTCGGGTAGCTCCGATCTGCATGGGTTCTTCTGCTATGGTTGAGGGTCTTGTGAGAGGAGAAGGGGAAGGGAACCCTGAGGCCTGAGAGGTTCCTCTAGGTCGTCTTCTTTCTTGTCGCCTTTCCTGTAGACGATACTCAATCTGGAGAGACAGAGTTATCAGATCTCTGAAGGAAGCAGGTCGGTTTACTCTGGCCAGTTCATCTTTAATTTCATCATGCAGGCCTCGTCTGAAAATAGTCTGTTGGGCCGAATCTGGCCAGTCCGTCTTGGCTGCTAATCTCTGAAAACGGGAGATGTAGGTCTGCAAATCCGTATTCCCTTGGCGAACGTCCAGAATGGCTTCCAAAGAAGAATAAAGTACTTCTGGTCTGTCAAACCTTTCCTTGAACAGATCCAAAAAACGGTCATAATCATTTAAGGACGGGTCATTGCTTGTAACAAACGGCGTTACCCAAGATAATGCGTTTCCAGAGAGGTTAGCTATGATAAACCCGACCCTTGATCTGGCCGTATCGTATGCATGGGGCCTGAAGGCAAAGTAAACCTTACAGGCATCAAGAAAGTCCTTTAGGCCACCAGGATACCCATCATACTTTCCGAAAGAGAGTGGCATAGTCGGCAGGTCTCCATAGTCCTCACGGCGTAAAACGACCTGTTGTCGGAGTGCAACATTCTCTGTCCTCAGGGCTTGCACCTCCGCTGTTAGATTCTGCATTGCAGCTACCAGCTCTTGGTATTGCTCCAAGGAAGCCATCGTGTGGGTAGGGCGTTGTATGCTGTCAAGGTTCGGTTCCAGTTCCCCCTTCTCCTCACCTGAATACTCTGAAGTACTTTCCTGATGTGCAGTTTCAGGCTTCTTCTTGTCCTTCCTTCTTTCTTTGGGTGAACCTTCCTTTAATTTCCGTCCTTTTCTTTCGTGTAAATAAGGTCTGGCCCCTCCAGAGGCCACCGTGACAGAGATGAGAATCTGCTCAAAGGGACCCCCAGGGGGGCCAGCCTCGCCCAGGGAAAAAGCCGGACGGCAGAAAAAACCCTGGTTCTGGTGCTTGCAAAGTGGAGAAGTTGGGATTCCAAAGACCCAGTCCTGAGTAGATAGTACCAGACCCAGAAAGGAATTGATATGGAAACTGAAGACCTATACCAATGGGATCATAAACAGAAAGAAGTGAGGACAGACAGGCGTCTTGATCCTATACTGAGAGTCACAGTGAAATACACAAACACAAGTAAGTGGTATGTAAGCAGAATAGGCAAGATCCGTGAATGAACGGGAGCAGCTTGCGTGTAGAACTAGGAAGGAAGCAGTGCAGAGCGGCAGGCGCCGTGAAGGTAAGACAAGGAAATGCTCGCGTGTAAACAAGGAAAGGAAGAAAAGCGGAGCGGCAGGCGCCGTGAAGGTAAGAAAGGGAAATGCTCGCGTGTAAACGAGGAAAGGAAGCAAAGCGGAGCGGCAGGCGCCGTGAAGGTAAGAAAGGGAAATGCTCGCGTGTAAACGAGGAAAGGAAGCAAAGCGGAGCGGCAGGCGCCGTGAAGGTAAGAAAAGGAAATACTCGCGTGTAAACGAGGAAAGGAAGCAAAGCGGAGCGGCAGGCGCCGTGAGTGGAACGGACAGAAAGCTACAGATACTGTAGAAATCACAGGAGTAGGAAGCAGAAATGCGGAGCGTAGTAACAAGAGGTAAACAGATACAACGCACTAGATGGGGGGGCGGAGCCGGAAGATATAGTGCGTGCTGCCATCTTGAATGAGGGCTAGAACGTTACTCCGAAAAGGTCACTGCCTCCAACCCTTCCAGAGTCTCCACTTGCCGATCCTGACACATATGGCCGCACTGCTCATAACTGTTGATAGGGTCCCATAAATGGAATGTCTTCTCAGTCCTTTTAAAGGGGAAGTTCACTCAAAAATGTTATTGTTTCGAAAGATGGGCCATAATCAAAAATATATGTAACAAATATTTTGTATGAAAGTTCCTATGTAAAGTTTTCAGGAAATGAGGCTCAAAGATTTGGCATGGGGGCATCCATTTTGTGAAATTAAGCAGCCTCCCCTGTTCATGTTAAGCTCTGCTCTCTCTGCAATAATCAAGCAAAAGACCTCTACTGGGAGCTTTTGCTTACTGCTGCCAGAGAGCAGAGCTTACATGAAGCGAGGAGGCAGCCACAGTAATTGACTTGACTTTCATTTTATGTTTTCTGTGCTCCCCAAACACAGGGAATCACAGAAAGTGTAAAATGAAAGGCACAGCAATTATACATATTTTGCCGGCTGCCAGCGAAATTTTCATAATTTCTGTGACTTTCTTTTCTAGTTTCCCGAGCATGGAAAACTAGAAAACGAAAGTCGCAAGAATTATGAATACTCTGCCGGCAGCCGGCGAAGTATTCATAATTGCCTGGACTTTCTTTAAAAGTTTCCTGGGCTCCCGCAGGCACAGTGGAGCCTGGAAGACTTAAAACAAAAAACGTAGCAATTATAAATACAATGGTGTTGTATTTATGGTTGTTGTGCCTTTCTTTTTAAGTCTCCCAGGCTCCTTCGGCTCGTGGGAGCTCCGGAAACTTGAAACAAAAGGCAAGGCAATCATAAATACAACAACGTTGTATTTACAAATGCCGGCACTTTTGCTTTAAGTTTCCCAGTTTCCCCCGACCAGGGGGAGCCGGGAGACTTAAAAAGAAAGCCACAGCAATCATAAATACAATGCTGCTATATTTATAATTGCTGTACTATCTCTTTAAGTCTCCTGGGCTCCCCTGAGCTGTGGGAGCTCGGGAGATTTGAAACAAAAGGCATGGCAATCATAAATAAAACAATGTTGTATTTATAATTACTGGTACATTCTTTTTAAGTCTTCAGGGCTCCCCCGACATGGGGGAGCCCAGGAGACTTAGAAAGAAAGCTACGGCAATCATAAATGCAATGTGTTTTTTTTATAATTGCCAGTACTTTCTTGTTAAGTCATCCAGCTTCCCCAAGCCAGAGGAGCCCGGGAGACTTAAACACAAAGCCACTGCAATTATAAATACAACAATTAATTTTGTGGGGTCTATTTACAGGCCCCAAACAGAAGTCCCTTTCACATAATTAGCTGGCATTTAAACACTGCACCAAAGACGGCCTGGCTTTTGCTTTTGTTGTCACATGAATGGCAGGCATTTAAACACTGCAACAAAAATGGCCTGGTTTTTGCTTTTGTTTTCCATGTAAAGTTAAAGAGCCATGTGGAAAGGGGTCTACAAATCCTGTGACATGGAAAAGAGTATTTTTAAACATTGAAAGCAAAACTGCCTGCACATGTGTTTGTAAATAAAATCGGCTTTAAAAAGCCAAGATGGGAAAAAATATCACTGCTCACAGAAAAATGTCAGGAAAGCAAAACATGATGTGAAATGAGATGATATGGCATTTATAACGCGCCTATACACAAATGTTTCAAGGCGCAACAAGGCGAGGGAGGGGGGCAGAGGGAAGACAAAGACAATGATCTTACTAGGCTAAGTGACATTGAGATCATGCAAGTGCAGGGGAGGGGAGAAGGGGAAAAGTATGGGGGGAAGTGAGGAGGGGGCAGTGCAATACATAGGATCAACAGTAAAATATTATAAATAACATAAGTAAAACAATAGGTGAAAGTGCAGCCATCATGTCGGAAGTGCAGGGGTAAGTACAGACACCAAGTGTCAAGAGCTGCTAGGGGACTGTGAGGATACAGAAACAGCCCGAGGCATTGCAGGTGTGCAACTGGTGGGGGAGGGGACCTAGGCCCGAGATCAGATGGTAGCCAGGTGACCAGTGCAGTTTCAGTCAGGAGTTCAGCAGGGACGGAGAGAGAGAGAGAGGGTAGAGAGAGGGTAACTGTCCAATTCTAGCAGCTGGGATTATTGTAGGGTAGTTCAATTAAATTGTAAAAATTGGTGATGTCATTTCTGCTATATAAGGGGGACTGTACTAGGACTCTGACACAAAATAACTGGGGAGACAGAAAAAGGAGAATGGGGAGAAGGCTGCTGAAACTTACCATCTTAGAGAGCGGAGTGACCAGAGCCGTGCCCTATCTTTCCAGAGTGTCCTGAGATGCAGATGGCTTTCCTGAACGTTAAACAAAGGCTTCCTATGTAAGTAGCAATAACCCCAGCTCTAAATTGCATAGCCCTTCATTCTTGGAGCATTGCATCCAATATTTATATTGATTGAAAACCCCAATTGCTAGTACATTTTAGTCATCTTCCTCATTGAAGAATACTTTGTTTGCCTGTGTAGTTCAGTCATCTCCACACTGAAGAATTTCTTGTTTGCCTGTGCATGTTAGCATATCCCTATTGAAAAACCCCTCATTTGTCTGTGTAAATCCTCAGTGTATTTTTGTAAGTAAGTCAATTAATTCCCCCATTGAATTTCACAGGATCGGAATAGGTGGAATTCGAAACCAGCAATCTTCTTCCCAGTGTTTTGTTAATTTTTATACTTATAAAGTGTTGCTCAAAAGGATTAATCCTGTTGTGATCTGAGAAACAAATTTGTCCCTGTGTTTAAATTGAGAGCTGATAAACAAATTTCCATTTGCCACCGTATTTTCCCTTTGTATCTGCTATCCAAACCCAAGATTGATGTTCCTTTTTGTGAGCTAACCCCTTTCCCAGAGCCTACCTGTCATTTGCAGCCTCAGTAAAAAACGAATTCCATTTGCATTTTCTTTTCCATTAAAATTAAGCTTAATATCCCAAAATCCGATTTTCCGCTTCTGTTCCTCTTTCCCTATTGCATGGTGAAAACGATTTTTCATTTGCATTCCCTTTCCATTGCCCGTGTGTTGCATATTCTACAAATCAATTTTCTCTTTGTGTGCTGATTAGTATTTCCTAAAAGCTCTTCCTGTCTTTCAGGGGTGAGATATAAAAATGTAAAAACCCATTCTTCATTGGTGCTTTTCCTCTGCTTTGTTAGCTCCCCATCTTGTTTCTGAGAGCACCACACCAAAACCGATATTTCCCCTGTATTCTTACTCCCTGCCACAGTCTTCTATTCAAAGGAATCAAGTCCCATTGATGTTTGGGGATTGAGTGTCGCTGGTATGGCTTTCGTAAGAAAGACCAGATACTCTTTTTTGCCCTAATGAAAGTGTGGTGAGCCTGTGGGCTAGTCCGGGAAAGTGCTGCCATTCACACTGATAGTGTAGCAGTAGAGATGTTTGGGCACTAGGGTTTGACTCCATTTTGCACTGCACTTGAAGATTTCTGTTGGGATTAGGTTGTCTGTGAGGTCACGGGTGGGGGAGGGGTTACCCACACATTGTGCTAAGATTTGAACGCGTTTGGACCCAGATACTTTGGGCTTGAAATAATTACTCTTCACATTCTTGTTTGCAATGGATTGTGTGCATGTTATTTGCATGGTTTGGGTAGTCAGCTGGCACCTGTTTCAACCTCTCAGGGTCTTTTTCAAGGCTAAAGTGTGGATTGTTGCTGCCTGCTGGCGGTTCTGTGTTGGATGTCAGTTTACACTGTTTGTTCCCGTGGATAACATCTGGTTGGGCAATTGTCTGGCCTGTTGGCCTGGTCTGCTCCTCTCAGTGTCACTGAGAGGAGTAAACCTTGCCAACAGGCCAGACAATTGCCCAACTGGGTGATAACCGCAAGGACAGTGAAAGCTGACGTTCATGATAGTGTAACTGTCCTGCTTATCAATTATGAGTCGTGTCGCTTTTCAGGCTGCCCACCAGGTGGCATTATACTGCCTCACGGTGGAAGAAGGGGGCTCCAGACTCTCTGCCCAGTCAATCCCTGGACTCTCCACTGAGACTATTAACAAATGGCAGGGCCGGCTTATACACACGCCAAAGTATACGCAAGTCATAATCATTTTCAACACACATAAGGCGCCCACACTCTCCTACAGGCATCTGCAATGCTTATTAAAAATGCATTCCAAATCGCACATTCCCTCGCAGCTTTATGGTGGTTAGTTAGCTGCACTGTCCATCTCGCTTCCCTATACGGCGCTTTGCAGTGGGTACTTTACGGGGAGGCGTCCCCGTGCTCTGGACATTTCTGTAGGGCTCTTTTCTCGGCTGTTCCGCTCCGCCAAATTCCCTCTCTGGGGAACCTGCCTGCCGAGTGCAGAGCCCGTGTGAGACGCCCGGAGCTGTCCAGCAGCACCGCTCACTCTCTCTCCATCCTCCCTCACTGGCCGTGACTCACAATCATGTCTCTGGGCCCTTGAGTTCTGTGCCTGCCTTCCCCTCGGAGGCCTCGCTGTGTCTCGGGCATTCGCCAACCCTTCCTCTCTGTTACGTGCCATATTCCATTTCTCTCCCCGCTGCCGTGGGGGCAGCTCCTACTAAGCCCCCGACCCCTCAGGGAAGGGCGCGCTGGACTCAGATCGTAACTCTGGGGTCTCCCCTTTCAGGTGATGTGTAGGACTGTTCTCTCTCTCGGGAGCTGTCTGCATCTTCTGAGAGACCTCGCTCCGAGACGCAGATCGCCGCCCCTTCCCTCGCGCTCACTCTCTCTCCTTCTCGCCTACTTTCACTGTTCCACGTCTCTCTCTCTACTCCCCCTCTATCTGATGCTCCCTGTTCGTTTGTCTCTAGACTGATCACCCTCTCTCCGTAACCCTCTCCCTCTCTTGCTCTATCCCTTCTCTCTCCCCTTCCTTTCTTCTCATTCTCTTCCTCTCTCTTCCTCTCTCTTTCTCTCTCTCTCTCACCCTCCTTCCCCCTCTCCGTAACCTCTCCCTCTCTTATGCGGTCCTATCTCCTTTCTCTCTCCCCTTCCTTTCTCTCTCATTCTCTTCCTCTCTCTGCCTCTCTCTTTCTCCTACTCCCTACGTCCTCCACACCCTCTTTCCCTATCTCTCTATAGCTCGCTCACCCTGCCCCCGCTCTCCCTCTGTCCCTCTCTCCCCTCTCTCTCTCTCTCTCTCTCTCTCTCTCATTCTCTTTCTTTCTGCCCCCTCTCTCACTCTCCTTCCATCCCCACGCCCTCTTTGCCTCTCTCTTCGTTCCTTCTCTCTCTCTTTCTCCCCCATTCTGCTCCCCTTTCCTCCCCCTCTCTCTCTCTCCCCTCTCCCTCATTCCTTCACTCCCGCTTCCCTCTCTCTGTCCTCCCTCACCCTCTCGCTCTTCCTCTTCTCTCCCTGACCCCTCCCTCTTTCCATCTTCTTCCTCTATGCCTCTCCCATTCTCTCCCTGCCTCTCCCTCTTTCCTTCTCTCTCTCTCCCTCCACCCCCCTCTCTCGCCTCGTCTCTCTATCACCCTGTTCCTCGCTCTCTTTCTCTACCCTCTCCCTCTCGCTCTCCCCCGATTCAGTACCCAGTTCCCCCTTTTCGAGTCCCTCTCACGCGCTCGGTTTTCCTCCCGCTGCCCCTGCAGCCAATCTATCTCTGGAGCGCCTTCTGATTTGAACCCCTCTGCAGCTGCCCCCTTTACTTTCCCCTGTAGCCTTTCATTACCTGCGGGAATCTGAAGCCCCTCTCCATCGCCCCCCCCCCGCCCCAATCTCTTCGGTGCATCTCTCCAAACCACCGCACATGAGCAGGTGTCTCATTAGAACACCCCGTGTCAGCTGTTTAGGAGTCTCTATTCGCCCTCCCCTCTCTCTGTTTAACAGCTGTCGCTCTGGTGTGCTCTTTTCTTATGTCTCTAACTCTAGCCCGTTCCTTGTGCAGTCCCTAGGTGTCTTGCTGTCGCCCACTCCCCTCCAGTCTTCACTGTCTCTTTGACAGCAGTCAGTCTAAGATTCTATTTTCCGCTGCTTCTCGGACTCCCGTGTCTCTTTGACAGCAGCCTGTTGGGGGGTCTGTCTTGCCGCCTCTCTAGCTCTACCCTGTCCTTTGTACAGTCCCTCCGTTTCTAACTGTCCGCCACGCTTGTGCAGCTGTCACTTTGAATGATCTCTACCCCCCTCTTTAGCTCTTTTCAAGTGTGTCTGACATCGGTTAGTCCGGCATGCTCTCTCACTCTTGCTTTAGCTCTCGAACGTCTGTTTGACAGCAGTCAGCTAGAGAATCTCTCTTCCTGTGTCTTTTTGGAAGCAGCCAGTTGGGTATTGTCTCTTCAACAGTAGCCACTAAGGACGTCTCTTTTCTCCTGCCACTAGGCCCCCTGTCCCTTTTGGGATTCTTCTTCCTGTGTCTCTCTGACAGCTGTCACGTAGGGATTTAAATTTCCCTGTCTCTAGGTCTCGTCTGTCTTTTCAACAGCGGTCCCGTGGGGATTCTCTTTTCCCCTACCTCTCCCCTGTCTCTTTGGCAGCAGTCAGTTAGAGATTACTTCTTCCTGTCTCTATTCAACAGCAGTCACTTAGGGATTCTCTTTCTCCCACCCTCTTGGTCTCCTCTGTCTCTTCGACAGCGGTCACTTAGGGACTCTTTTTTTCCCCTGCCACTCGTGCCCCTGTCTCTTTGGTAGAAGCCAATTGGGGATTGCGTCTTCCTGTCTCTTGCGTCTTCCTGTCTCTCTTCGACAGCGGCCACTTAGTGATTCCTTTTCCCTCTCTTTAGGAAGAGAGAGTTGAAGGTATTGAGGTCCCAGGCCCCAGAAGGCCTTGTGGACAATGCAGAGGGTTTCAAACTTAATCCTCATCGCCAATGGGAGCCAGCGCAGAGATTTCAGTCCTGGAGAGATACGATCCCTGGGCTTGAGGCCAAGGACAAGTGTCGCAGTCCTGTTTTGGATGAGTTGCAAAGGGCGGAGAGTAGAGGCAGGCAGATTTTAGAAAGAGGCTGTTGCAGTAGTCCAGCCTAGGAGAACTAGAACTCTGGAGACAGTGAACTTCTGGAGGAAGAGAGGAAAGTGAGAATACCACTGAGAGGTGCAGCTGGTAGTGTTACTCCTTAGAGACGTCAGAGATGTGAGGAGACAAGGAAAGTGTGGAGTCGAAGATAACCCCGATGTTTTTAGCCTCACAGGTGGGTGCAGGCAGAGGGCCAAGAGAGGCCGGCCAGAGAATAACAGGAAATGAGTGGGCAGGTGTGCCGATGAGGAGAATCTCTGTCTTGCTTGCATTAAAGCAGAGATCATTGGCGGTGCACCACTCCAGGATGGCGGACAGACAGTCAGAGATGAGAGAAGGAGACGAGGTGGCGGAAGGTAGCCTGAAGATGAGTTGAGTGTCATCCACATAGCACTGAAAGTTGGGTCAGAGAGCGGCAATGTGGTGGGCAAGATGTGCCAGGTATTCGTTGAACAGCCAGGGAGAGAGGTTAGAACCCTGGGGAACACCACAGGTAGAGATAGAGATAGAGGAGAGGAAGGACGTAAGTTGGACCTGGGATTGTCGATCGGAGAGGAAGGAGTTCAGCCAAGCCAGGGCCTGATCGGTGATACCCAGGTTATCACGGAGACGGTTGAGCAGGATGACATGGTTGACTGTATCAAAGGCAGAAGAGAGATCAAGTATGATGAGGACACAGGGATGCTGGAATCGAGATTGGAGAGCAGGTCTTCACGGATGTTCAGGAGAGCAGTTTCCATGCTTCTGGCAGCTCTGAAGCCAGACTGAGGGTCATGGAGACAACCAACAAATTCAGTGCAAAGATTAAGCTGGGAAATGGCCAGCTTTTCCAGGAGTCTGCCCAGGAAAGGAGTGATGGAGATTAGACAAGGCAGGAAGGGTCGGCAGAGGCTTTTATAAGAAGAGGGTGCACAAGGGAGTGCTTCAGGGGGGAGGGGAAGACTCCAGTGGCGAAGGAGTGGTTGCAGAAATCTGCCAGAGCAGTAGCCAGGGTGTCAATGCGGTCCTTGATGGTTTTAGAGGAACAGGGGTGAACCTGTTTTGATGAGACTTTCATAGATCAGACTTGTCTAGAAACCTCGTCTGGGGAGAACAGGGGAAAGGCAGAGAAGGAGGGGGAGAAGTGGCCACAGAAGGGTCAGAGGAAGAGTAGGGAGCAGAGGGAGGAGGGGGAGAGGAAGAGAGAGAGGACAGGATGTCCATAGTTTTAGAGATAACATGAGAAGCCAGGGCCGTGCAGAGGGCCTGGCAGGGGACAGGAGAGGTAGAGACTGCAGCAGGATTGGCCAGCTCTTTGCAGATTTTATAGAGTTTGGCCGAGTTGTTAGATGCCGCAGAGATGCAAGCTTGGATGTGGGCTCTCTTCTTGGTGCAGACAGAGAGCCGGTATTGCCTTTGGAGCAGGCGGTAGGCCAGTTTGTCGGAGGATGTACCGGAAGCACGCCATTTCCTCTCAGTCACCCTGCACTTGCGTTTAATAGTGACTAGGTCGCATTCGTACCAAGAGTTGCACTGGGCTTTGGGCTTCAAGCAAATCCTCATGGCAGGGGCAAGAACATTGAGAGTATCAGATATAGCAGAGTGGAGCATGGCAAGGGCTGTGTCCGGGTGTGAGTCAGCCAAGAGGGGAGGGAGGGTGAATGAGAGGCGGCAAAGGCTTCGACTGACACACGCTTCATGGGTCGGATAACCGAGAAAGTAGGTGGCAGTGCTGGAGTTGGCTTGGCCTGAGGGGTAGAGATGGTGAGATGGGAGGAAAGGAGAAAGTGATCACTCCAGGAGAGAGGAGTGGTGAGAAGGATCGAAAGGGGTGTCTGAAGAGATCAGAACATCCAGAGTGTGCCCTGCAGAGTGTGTTGGCCCAGAGGGGAGAATAGAGAGTGAGAGAGAATCGTAGAGGTTGAGAAAGAGTCCAGTGGAAGAACAGGATGCATCAAGGTGGATGTTGAAGTCTCCAAGAAGGAGGAGTTGAGTGGTTGAGGGTAGGAGGGAAGAGGAGAGGTCAGCCCACTTAGAGAGGAATGCGGATATCTGACCAGGTTGCCGATAGATGGTAGCCACAGTAAGGGAATGGCCAGGAGAGAGAGAGAGCTTCCAGACAGAGGCAGGAATCCACTCAGGGAAGATTAGGGCTATGCCCCCTCTGGAACGGTTGGATCTGGGAGCAGGGAGGATCTTGTAGCCATCAGGGAGGAGAGTGTCAAAGCTCGTGACAGAGCTGACCGTGAACCATGTCTCGGTGAGACCGAGGACATCGAGGTCAAGTTCCTCCAGGAGGCGGCAGATGTCACAAGAGTGCTTGACAGCTGTGTAGAAGAAGCCAAAGGGGGTGGGGGAGATAATAAAGGAGGCTAGAGCAAGGTAGCCAAGGAGGAGACAACAGGGGGAGGCAAGGGAGACGTGGAGGGGAGAGAGGGGACAGCAGGAGAAGAAAGGAAATTGATGAGGCGCGGGAAGCGTCTATCAAAGAGAAGAAGGTTGGCTTGAGGGCCTTGGACCAAGATGGTGCCATCCAGGTAAACATTAATGATTATTAATGAAGACCTTAGATGAGTGGAAGGAGTCCAGGAGGGCCTCCCACCAGGCGCCACCATTAGTGGGAGAAGAATAGAAAGGAGAGAGCACAGAGACCATATGTAGAGTCCATAGGTCTGGCGAGGGAACGACAAAGAGGATGTTGGTGAAAGTTTTCCTGAATGAGGCACTGGTATAGGTGTCAGCGATAAGGAGGCCTGGGTTGGAGACCAGGATGTCCTTTTCAAACTTCTTTCTACCAGATTTAGTGAGGAGAGCAGGATAGTCAATAGAGAAGCAGTTAGAGAAGATAGGAGAGACATTGAGCACCATAGATTAGGTAGGAAGAGGAAAGAAGAGGAAGGTTGTGGCAAGGGGAGAACACTAGGGAAGGACACAGGGCAGAGTGCATGCAGACGAGACAGAGAGAGACGAGACAAGGTGACAATTGGGCACGACGACCAACACTTAGCTTTTAAAGACTTTCGGATTGCAATTTAAAACAGGAGAAAACACAACTAAGATTGAGAGTCCTGAATAGTGGGGAAAAAGCCTAGGTTTCACAATGCAATTTTAAATAGTTTTACAATGCAATTTTAAAACATGAGAAAACACACCTAATTTTGAGAGTCCTGAATAGTGGGGAGAAAGGCCTAGGTTTCACAATGCAATTTTAAATAAGTTTACAATGTAATTTTAAAATAGGAGAAAACACAACTACATTTGAGAGTCCCGAATAGTGGGGAAAAAGGCCTAGGTTTCACAAAGCTATTTTAAATATTTTTACAATGCAATTTTAAAACAGGAGAAAACACAACTATGTTTGAGAGACCTGAATAGTGGGGAGAAATGCCTGGGTTTCACAATGCAATTTTAAATACTTCTACAATGCAATTTTAAAACATGAGAAAACACACCTAGGTTTGAGAGTCTGCTGTATGGACAGGTTTGCAGGGTAGAGTGAGGTTCATTACCTAAACCGGGCTACTCCTACCTTCCTTAGTCGCAGTTGGTTGACTGCTGGCAACTGGCTTCCCCAGCTGACACCTGCAGACACAATCCGGATCGGCCTAAATGGGAGCTGCCCTTTGACTAGGGGCCCTTTGCCTAGGGGTCCTGTGCCTAGGGGCCCTTTGACACGGGGGCTGCTTGTCAGATAGCTGCCCTGGGAGATGGTATAAGACCAACAATTGGTCCAATCACGATTCATGGGTGGGCTGGGAGGCAGGAGGACGGAGGAAACAGGAAGACAAGCAGGGCAGGGGGGTCAGGGCAGCATGGGTTAACAAGGGTCTAGGGGCTCTCAAATGCGAAGGAGACAATCACAATGAGCCCAGGAGGGTCTCTGGTGGTAAAAGGACTCACTGGCTTGTAAGTGATTTCAATCCGGCACACACCCAAGTCACACCCAGCATGTAGTGCACAAATGAAACCCTTATTTATTTTATCTATAAATTCAATATTCTGAACGATATACCACTCATATCACACCCTTCTCCTGAGACCACCCCGGTCACACTGAACCAGGAATCAGGCTGGTTTGCAAAGGTAAATATTTAGTTAGGTATTTCAAATTTAGATCACAATGGGGATCATTCCGAGTAGGGTGGTAAGGGTTAACGGTCACCGGTAACGAGACCGGTGCCGTTAAACCCTTACCGCCCTATTCCGATTTCCCTTTGAGGGTTGGTACTTAACGCCTGGTTTTTGCAGGCATTAAAAAAACAACCCGCAAAGGGACCTAGGAGCTAATTACGGCACCGTAATTTACGGTGCCGTAATTAGCGCCTTCCCCATTCCCATTGAGCCCTATGGGGCAAAAATGGGAATGGGGAAGGGCTCATGGTGAATGGGGAATTACCGCCCCCGCCAACCTTGGAATGGGGCGGTAATTTTGCCATTCACCATGGCGGAGTCGGAAAAATAACAGCTTCAACCAAGGCGCTAATAGCGCCTTGGTTAACGCCAGGGTCGGAATGAGGCCCAATATATTTTAATAGGTAAACAACAATCACCAATGGGGTGACAGAACACTGAATAATGTCTTAAGTGCACTAGGAGTCCAATAATGAACACAAAAACAAATGCAGCACACAAAAGAATACTGGAACAGATAGCACTATGGTTAGCGGTTTCCCCTACAACGCCCCTCAACCCACCAATAGGCAATTAAATAGATATGAGGAGAGAGCAGGTGTTCAGGAATAGCACAAATCAAACAGAATATCACTCCCACCTTCCCCCTTCAAACACCAGAGAAAAACGGAATTGACTTTTCAACTGTCAGTATGGCTTTGAAATTGTCTTTGGAATTGGCTGAGCGAAAACATCAAATTTAGTCAAAAAAATAATTAAATTATTATACATTCCTATGGGAGCTGCTTTGAACAGATGCAAACAATCACCAGCAATGATTTAGTCAGCATAAAACATTTGAAATCTCAAAGTCCAAGTGGGAAATAATTTAAAGCTACTTCACACGTGTAAAACTTCTCAGAATGTCAAATCACGGCAAACTTTTCCTTATGTGATTTTCACTATAACGGGCCAATCACACTGCGGCTTAGGGTTCTGTGGATAGCTAAGGATGTTAGGTACAAGTAGGAGTTGAAATCTCACTTCTATCATAATAACTGAGGGAGTTATAGAGGTTTTAGTAAGAGTCGTTTTTGCAAATTATGCGCGAGAATGAAAACAGCAATGCGCTTTAGAAAATTACAGATGGGTTTGATTACACTATATTAATTCTATGAAAAAGAGAATGCCACATATGGATCTTACAGTCAGGTGATCAGCGTAACCCACCTATTGTGGATACTCTTCTTCTTCCTGGGATTTACTTTATTCAAAAACACTAGGGAATTAACACAGGGGGAGACAATCTGCGTGAGAAAGATTCTAACAATGCTATGGTTCAGAATTAAAGATGGGATGGGTTGGAGATTGGGATCATACAAAACAGATATGTTACGGGTCACAGTTCTTCCTATTAATGCTTACAGAATAAGTCATTAAATTGGACCGTCAGTTCTGGTCATGGATTGGGTCTGTCAAGGAAGGACAGCACATAAGGCGCGGGACTGGATCAGCTAGGCTGGTCACCGGATTTGCACAGGATCTGCCCTACTTGTTTGTGGGTATTTCAAATGAGCTGGATAGCGAGTTCCTCAGGCAAGCCTTGTGGTAGCAAGCCAGAGATTTCCATGATACTAGTTCAGAAGGCCTTCCCAGACCACAGCGCTACCCTGGGTTGTGAGAATAAGTTTGAGGATTTAGCCCTTGATGAAAATCAACAGTTCTCTCCTGCTTTGCAAGAGTCTTGGCTTCTGGGTCTGGAAGGATGTTAAAGCTGGATGTAGAATGCTGGATCAGAGTGCTTCGCCGGAATCAGGAAAGTGAGTGAATCAGTGAGCCCCTATATTTTGTCAGCTGTCTCTATTCTTTCAAATGACATCACAAAATGGGTGTATGGGCCAGCGTAAGTGAGCTTGCACCTTTGAGCTGGGATTGGATCAAGACCTCATCTCCACCTTGCACCTGAGTGATTGGTTCAAGGCCGGATGAGGTCACATTCATGGTTTAGTTTTACAGTCCTTAGAAACCTCCCCTTAACCACTAGTACCAAAATCAGATTTTATCCTAAATACATATTTCTACATTGTCACCTCTACATAAATCACACATAAAGATTCCATATTTTATGTAGCATCTGCTCATCAAAATCCCTCAGTTGTGGGATCTTGTTTCACTTTTCCACAGAATTTTGTCCTTTTCGTCATGAACACATTTTCCAAATATTGTGCAACTTTCCACAAATGCTTGTGTTTACCGTAGGGATGTGTGTGTAAAGTTGTACAATTTTGACATTAACAGTTCCCATAAGACCACATATATTGCCATTCCTGTCCAGAATATGTTACACAGTTTTACCACCTCTTAAAACGTACAGCCAAATATTACACTAACAGATCTGTCCTTTGTATATTTTTCACCACTTTCAATCACAAGTTATGAGTCTCTAAAAAATGTTCATTGTTCATTCTTAACAGCAAATGGTCAGCCTTTTGTCTGTCTCTGGAGTGCAGGAACAGCCCCCTCCTTTGGGATTTCCTTCCAAGAGCAGTTTACAACACTTTCTTAGACTTAAATCTGCATGATCAAAAACACAGTTGAGATCTGCATTCATTTTGACAACAATCCTTTTATGTTTGCTAACCCGGCAGACTTTTAGTTTAGATACTTTGAAGTTTCATCAGGAGCTCATCTGACAGCTGTCATCCAGAGGTAGCCCAGCGTACAGCACACAGATTTTGGCAGGACCTGTCAGTTTACAGACAATCCAGTTTGTCTGAGGAAATGTTTTGCTCTTTACAGTTTAGGACTTTGTATATTCACCGTGCTTCATTAGATGACATGAATTTTAGCGCCAAGCAAGATTTTGAATGTTGAGAAGTGTTGTGTATAGGCATTTTGCAGTTTTTAGCAACAAAGCATATTTCACTTATAGGCACATTTTGGATTTTCATTTGTAAAGCGCTGCTTCTTTCTCTGTACTCTGTTTGCTGGTCATGGAGCCCAATGGCACATTTTCTGCAGTGTGTGCTCTATCCAACCATGCATTCACCATGGGTTGCAAGTTCTGCATCCATCTTTTTATGCATTTAAACACATGGATTTGGAGGTTTTTGGCACACATAAGAGTTTTGCCACCATTGTTGCTGTTTCTTGCACCATACTATCAGAGTGATGCCGCATAACATAGCGGAGTGGGTCAATACATCCCACAGATCCCCCCTCCCAACTTGGTTTTGACCTCCCATCAAGGGGAAGTCGGGAGATTGGGATGTTCTTTTCTATCTAAATGGGGAAATTCAGCTGCTTCTCCTGTCAGTGACTGAGGCAACCTGTTCTCCTTGCTGGTTCTGGTTGGGGGTATGGAGTGACACTCCGGGCTCCTTGGGTCTTTCCTCCTTGGTTATTCTTAGGATAATTCTCAGTCCAATGCTAGAAAATAGAACATAGCTTGGTTATGGAAATGTTCCCATTACTGTGTCCACACATCTTCGGGGGATGTCAGCAATGGGAAAGACACTTGCATTGGTTACAATTGGCAATATTCCCCATCTATGTTCACTAATGGTTTTAACAGGTGGCTTCTGTAGGTGAGGCCTGAGATGGTCACCTCTTCTCCATTTCTGAATTCCATTTCCGACGTAGCACTAGTGCTGCCCGGAAGGCTTTCTTTAGGTTTGCCAGGACCCTGAGATTTACTCTCCAGTTGGGACTGGGCTTGGCAATAACTAGGGCCAAATTAATCTCAAGTTGGTTGAGGAGGTCACGGCTCATATAAAAGGGGGAAGGAACACCTTGCACAACCCAACAAGTATGTATTTTGCTTTTGACATCACTAGAATTTTGATCATGCAACTGCTAAGCAGAGGATGTTTGGAGCGGGGCATTTCCAGGTCCTGTACCCATTGCTGCACTGACTCTATGGCGGGTAGGGTCTGGTCTTTTGGGAGATTTTTGAATAATGCTTCGCTGATGAATCTTTCTTCGCTATTCAAGTCAACTCGTGCTCGGACAAACTACTTCCCGTCATTTAACTGAATCGGGAGGAAGAGCTGTTCACCCTTATTCAGAATACCAACTAAGTTTTGTGCTGGTTTGATATCAATTTTGGCTATGAACTTGGGATTTTCGGATTGTACATTAGTATAAAATTTCAATGTATCTCACTCCAGGGTGGAATGCCACTTGAGACTGGATGGGAGGCTGATTTGCAGAAATGTAGAGGAGTTCTCATCACCATTTGGTTGTCCTACAGCTATGACGGTGACATTGGGTGTGTCATTGTTTTGAAAGTAGAACCTGATTTGGTCCGTTTTTTGTTCACCATGTGGCAGGTGCCATTTAGACTAACATGGTTGACGCTTTGTTTTAATTTAATTGGCCTGTGAGTCTGGGTCCAGAGGACCTTGTTTACACAATCTATGAGGGGAGACAGCCTGCGGAGGATGTCATTCTCTAATAGACAGGGGTTTCCCTCTGACGCCACAACTAGGACCGGGTGCTTCATTTTGTGTCATCCAATTTTAATTTCCAGCACTGCAGACCCTTCAACAGGAATTTCCTTCCTGTCAAAGTTCTGGAGCTGTCCAGGAAGAGGGGTGAGGGCGATTTTCTATTTCTCCCCCTTCCCAAATTTAGCTGCTCAAAGATCCTCTTTGACAGCAAAGTTGCTTGGGATCCATTGTCCACCTGTGCTGGAATTGCACATTGCCCTTGAACTTGGATGGAGGCGTAGAATCTACTTCCCTTCTCCTCCAAAGGGCAAAGGTAATGGGTGCTCTTGGTAAGCTTGATGGTCAATCTTCTCATTTCTAACTCTGACACCGGAATATTTGGGTCAAGAGACATTGGGCCTCATTACGACCCTTGCGGAAATGGAGAAACGATGGCGGAAATGCAATACCGCCATCGAATACCGCTCGTTGCGATTATGACCCGTCACCGTAAAGTACGATGCCATTAGCGACACCGCAGTGAACGCCAACGCTAACTGCACCAAGTACGCGCACGCGCGCCCTGCAAAACCGGAATCACCGCCATGGCGCAACGGTACGCGAATTCTGACCCTAGCGGACATGTACTGAACGCCATCAAGCACGGCGGAAAGTACCATTCCGCCATGGTGAGAAATACGGCATCGTGAACCAACCGTAAATGGCCCTACTGAGTGCCTGTACTCCACTCCCTGGCCACATTGCACAACTCCTGGCAGGCGCAATGTAGTCACACTATGCAACCAGTGAAATCTACAATTCACCCATGCATGCCAACGTAGAAATGCATGCAGGGGCTCCAAGTGCCCCGTGAGTGGGCATCCATATACGGCATGTCACCATTGCCGTACTGATGCAGCACAGGCATGTGAAGGTACAAGGACATCAAAATGAAAATCAAGAATACATGACACAAAACAACAGTAGTCCCCCATCGCTTGCCACCAGCGCAAGGCAACATCCAAAGCAGCATCCTGAGGGAGATTGCACCAGCCCTGTACTCTTGCCAGTAAACAAACCAACCATCAGCAGAAGCATGTACCACACAAGTTGGCAGAGTGACTGAGCAGCCAGGCCATCTCAAGAGGGGCCGATGGGAGCTGCAGGGCACAGATGGCACGAATACAGAAGCTATTCCAATGGACATGACCCCAGTCCCCCTCCAACAAACGCACGCAAACACAGGCACCTGTGACCAGCCATATTCTGATAATCCCATCATTCCACCAATCGACCTGGCTGACAGGCACCAGTTGGGCAAAAGCTAATCCCCCGCCCCTGAGCAGCACATCATGAAAACAGTCACAATGGCAGCCCCTATCCGTGACCATACTGTGCTCTGTAGGCAAACGCTGCCAGTACAGTACCACGCAACTCAACTCAGAATGCGGAACACAATGCAGATGAACTCACAATACATAGCGCCACAAATCGGAAATTGCTACATCACCTGCAAATAATTACGCAACACGGCAAATATCGGAATACTTTTTAAATGCACATCCAAATAACAAAGGGCAAACAGCAATTTGCACATTAACACCAAAACATCCATCATCACCGAGGGCTGCATCCGCAATAATTGACCAGCTTCCACTTGTGTGACGCCCTGTACCTTCATGGCACACAGGGCCTACATTAACGTTCCAAAAGCAACATGGAAGCGGCAAGAACCGCAGGTCCATCCCATGAGGCAGGCACTAGTCCAGCTGAAAGGCCGAAATGTTGCACCTAGCCACCAGTACTGCGTAAGGGCATGTGGCCCATTGGCGATCGTCCCATAAGATCGTAATGGTGCCTCCACTGATTTACCCGAAGCTGCAGGTGTCGAGAGTAAACCCATCTGGAGGAGTGGCGTACAGATGGCATCTGCAAAAGGGCAGGAGATACCTGTCACCAAATGAAAGACAAATTAACCGTTTGCTTTACGGGACTTCTGATGCATTACACACTTCAATCAACACACCAAATCCACACCCATATGCATGCTAGCCCACTCCAAAGGAATATATACACCCCTAAATCAGTAGCGAATCATAACGAAATCAATCAAGGTTAATACACCATAGCCAACGTCTGTTACTGTGCATGCGTCCGTCAAGACAGAACCCATGACATGGGATTAGTAACGTGCATAGACACAAGTGTATGAAGGCGCATCGAGACAGGGAGGATCCAACAAGGGCAGATAGACGTTGGTCCCACTATGGCAGCTTTGCATCACATAGCGCAGGGGAAGGGGATCGATTCACAAAACCCATGTACATGGCAGATTCAAATCAAATGAACTGTCCATGCATCCATTCAACATCCCCTCATCCCGCCATGAAATCGCATGAAGAATCACTCACATAATATTTGAAACTTCCATTGCGTCTGTGCGTAATGCAGTCTGCAAAAACCACTGTGCTCCTGGTCGGATCTGTAGTGTTGTGAAGCGACATGGAATTTAGTACGTCCTGCCTTATCGTCCACTACGCTATTGCGCATCCCATTCAATTCATATCATTCATTGCTTGCTTCGTTATGGGCCTGTCCCAAGGACATTCTACAATAGAACGTTACATTTCCAGGCAGACCTGTGGGCGTATCCTCGCCGCTACTTCAAAAACCAAAAACGCTGTCCTTTGAATTCCTCACTTGCAACATTATGTCGAAAAGGCTTCTGTGAACGCTTGCATTCACAATTACATCTATGTAGTGCGGATGTGTGTGATAATGCTAACTGGCACAATCACGAATGGGACGCCACGCCCGTCGGTGAAGTTCGTTGCTGTGCTGCATGAGGTCCGCCGTCGATCGAGCCCTAATACCACTGACTCTTCACAGGTATGTAAGCGACTGCAAATATAGCATGTGTAACAATGGGAGCATAGCATGAAAATCAGTCAAAGTACATCACACTGCCATCAGGATTTGATACATGATTGCAATTGCAAGATGCCATGCGCCCAAATGCAGCGTTTCGTGCGGGACGTGCTCGGCCAGAAGGATTGCAGCTGCAAACAGATTCAATCAATCAGCACAGGTGGAGCCCATACAGGCTGACAGCACATAAATAGCACACCCCAAAACCCTCCCACAACCACACCCACTCCAAAATGCTACCGGCAGGACTAGCGATGTTGGCCCTGGGACCAGATAGCACTGCAAGTACTACAACTACAAGAAGACGACGAACAACAACAGGTACAACAACCGGCCGCACAGAGGAGACTCAGGAGGAGGAGGAGGAGGAGGAGGGCAAGGCAGGGTCAGCAAGGCCCACAAGCACTGCCACTACCACCACGCAGGCAGCCCGCAATCCTACGCCTCCGAGCCATCCGTTCAACCTCATGCTGAGCAGATCCACACCCTCTACCGTTTGGACCGGGACACCATAATCACCATTGTGGACATGACACACGCTGACCTCGTGAGCATGATAGATAGCCCAACCGCCATCCCACCCCTACTGAAGGTGGTGTCTGTACTCCACTTCCTGGCCACAGGCACCTACCAGCACACCGTCGGACAGTTGCATGGCATTTCACAGCCACTGTTCTCACGGACACTCTTCAAGTGCTCGATGCCCTCCTGAAGCACGCCGACGACCACATCACACTACCACGCACGGACCAGGAGATTACCAACGCAAAAGTGGGATTCCATGCACTTGGCGGCATCCGGGTTGCATTGGTGCCATCGACTGCACCCATGTTGAATTGGTTGTCCCACATGCCATGGAGGTCCAGTACCGCAACCGGAAACAATATCATTCAATCAATGTGCAAATGGTGTGTGACTCCAACAAGATCTTTACACATTGTTGTGCCCGATTTCCAGGATCTACCCATGAGTCTATGGTCCTGAGGAACACAAGAATACCACGCTACATGGGCGACACGCAGGGCACAGATCCTGGCTACTCCGGTGAGTCTCATTCCATGCATGACATCGTGCCCATTTGATGCGTCAAT
>CM010927.2:269816501-270135309 GCA_002915635.3 Ambystoma mexicanum | reverse complement strand
TGGCAAGCTCCAATCACGTTTAAAAAAAAAAAATGTACTTTTACTTTTACAAACAACACCCATCAATTCATGCCATGGAACATTTTATCTATTCAATCACGCAATTTTCATGCTCCTCTTTTAAAAAGTTTTACCTTCTGATATCATAGGAAAGAAAAACATAAAACAGGCAAGACAGACTCCGGCCGGCTACACAGATCTCATGCCATCTGCTTCCTCAGATGCATTCTGCCCCTGATTGTATTCCAACATGGAATTTAAGCCCATTTCTTTCAGATCGTCTTTAATCAATTCTGGTCTCCTACGTCATCCTATCAATTCAGGAGCTTAAATGAAGGCTTCTTCTAGCGCTCTTTAAAACCTAGGAAAATGGGCGTATACTCTCTACCTCGGTCACTCCCAGTATCTCTCTCTATTGCTCGGCCACCTTTGAGTCAATATTTTCTCCTTATAAATACATTATACTTATACTCTGATGTTATTTTTGTCCCACTCCCTCCTTTACCTTCCCTTTACTTGTTTTAAGGCATGCACTTTATGCCAAGGTATTCAGTCTTTTTCACTCACTGTGGACATGTTTTTCTTTCCGGATGCTCGGGATCACCGCCTTCGGTACCGCCTTTTCGTGCTGCTCATCTGATCAGCTGCTCGTAGAAGTGGGTAGGGGTTCTTTCAGCCGGATGGCAAAGGACTTGTGATATTGCTGAGGTCGCGAAGTTAGTTATGTCGACGGTCAATGAGTGTCTTATCTAATCTTAACCATACTCTGCTACCAAGTGAACTGGATGGACCCCAGCTGGCCCATAAGACTGGGGGTCTCCAAACAGACCTTTAAGATGAGCAGCAGCACCCTTGAGATAGAGATGGGATGCAGATTCGTACTCTTGCACCAAATAGTAATTGCAACTCAATAGTTTGGCAAAGGGTGTCCGTTTAATGATAAGTACAGAAAAAGGGGAGTTCAATGAACATCAGCAACCGCTCAATCTTCCTTCTTGCTTAAACTCCAACTAATTTCAGAAAAAACACAATATTTATACCAAAAACTCATAATCATTGATGCGTAATCTTAAACACTTAACATGCAACTTGATTGGTTATAGGAAGGTAACTTTAACATAGGTACTATATCTGTATATGTTAACGGGGAGAGGGGATTGGATAATCGATGTCAGGAGGGGAAACTAAGCCCTTGCTTCAAACTGGACAATGTAAATGTCACTAAAAGTACGATGTCCCATTGACTCTACTCTCTATAGGACCCCACTCATACTTTTCCACTTGTGCTTAGCAGAATGCAGAACAATCAGCCAGGTGCAGGGAGTAAGTCTGCACCCCAGCTTCCCTCCAATTATGTTACAATCATTCATCACCTCAGTGGTCGTGTGTCAATTACTGCCTTGTAGTTTGGCCTTGAGTCTGCTTCTTGGTCTGAGAAAGTTAAGGAGTAGTGCTCCATGTTTAGGTGTGAAAGTGTCATCCCTTCCTGCCTGCCTTGTCACGTGATTCAGACACTGTGAAATTGGCCTCTACTTCATGCATTTTCGTGTATTTGATTTAATTCTGACAGTCTTCTGCCATCTGTGGCTTATCTCGACTTGTCTGAACAGGATACTCTGTTCTTTTTCTCTTGAATTGTATCAATTATTAGCCTATTCCAGTCTGATACGACCTTGGCTTCTTTGCATGGTTACCTTCAGCTGGGTTTCCGTCCGTCTTAATTCTTGATTTGTGTGCTGCGGCCTCTCCTCTTGAGACCTTTAGTAACCTCTGTTCAATTCTGCTCATGTGCGTAGTGGATTTTCACTCATCTATAAAGTGCTTTTTGAGGTAGATATATGTATAGTTGGCGCTTGCAGTAATCTATTTTACTACTAAGCATGAGCAAGCTTCACAATTTCTTTGCTTCTTGCAGTTTCCTGCCTCTGTACATGTTTAAACTAACTGAATATCTTCATTGTGCACATGGCATAAGTTTCTTCACCTTGACATCAACTGTTTCACCTTTGGCTCAAGATGTCACTTATCCATGGTATTTCGTCTCTTTGTCAGTACTGTTAGGTCATTATATGTTCTATATGTGCGTCAGCCCGATTTTCTCATGACATCACCATTTGCCTTCTTTTAGTATCCTCTTGGCTTCTTCGGGTATTTCATTCTGACAAACGTCCTTTTGTCTTGTCTGTAGATATGGTCTTTCAATGGATACCTTACTGTCCAGGTTTACTTAGGTGTTGGTACTTCAATAGGTGCTGTTATTCCGATAGGCAATGGTCAGAGCCCAACTTCGGCTCGCTGCTGGTTTATCTGCTCTCCATACGTCACACATTTTGCTGTGAACTTTCCTGGCACTTCGAAGGGCTGGCTGGAGTGCGGATGATACCTGGCACTTCCTCTTCAAGAGTCATACCAGGTCCATAGTATGCCAAGCATAACAATATGTTTTATAAAGCCTTTTATACCTGACTGTTACTATTTCAGAGCCCTGTAATAGTATTAGTAATTCTTACCTATTTGAAAGGTACTCAGTTTATCAGCTTCAGGAAGATAAAGTCCCGACAATGTGAATCTGTGAGTGCAGGTCACACACTGATATCCGAGGCGAGGGCTTTACTTTCTGAGCTATTTTACCAACTGCATGATTGGCCAATCCCAGAAACTACAGGATGCTTCCTGTTGGCATACAGAACAACGGTTGTGGAAGCCACCCCCCTCCACTCACAGACTGGACACTAACACAACCTTTAAGAATACATAAGGTTTTACAATACATTGCTAAAAACTAAAGTTTACTCAATTCAGTGAGAAATTCTGGATAGCAAATGTAAAAATGTTTCACTACAAGAGCCAATAGTGTGGGGTGTATCAACCCACTCATCCAAGCCCTGCAACATCACTGTGCATTGCTGGCAACAGAAACATCATAATGGCCACTGGAAAGCATGCTGCTCGCCAGAAATCACCAGAAAATGTGCAGTGAAAACCTGAAAAATAGGCTGCAATCCACTTTTGCCTATTTTAGTGAGCACAGGAGATCACTGCCTAAAACCACCATTGGGCTACCCACAAAGCAGCCTGAAACCACTTGGAAATAGCAATGCTGATTGCAAAAGAAACAGAGCTAGTTTAAAAAATCAGTTTTTGTGATTGTCAAAAATTGCTAAAATCCTGTCTCACAAATCACCTACATTATCCAACCTCTTTGTTGGTGTTCCACATTACTCTACTGCAGGAATCCACATCAATACAATGTCAGCAAGAATCATATGCTATCAAGCAAAATCCCCTTTTAAAGAGACTGATAGAAAGACAGCTGTCAACAATGGGTGTAGTACCGTTGCTCACCTCTACCAGAAAGCCGGCGTTTTAAAACTATTTTGGGTAAAGTTGAACATGGAACCCCAAACTATGCCAAAGAAGAGATCCCATCAAAATGCCATAGAGAGTGCCACACAGTGATTTCATTGTTGAAAAAGACTTGATTTAAAGATATGTTGCTTATTGTAAGTTTATAAATGTATTTATTTTACAAGGAACTATGTTTCAATTGACTAGAAGGTAATCTGATTTAGTTAAAACTTAAGAGGCTGTCTTTTCATGAGAACCCTTCACACCTTGGGCCTTCCCACCAACAGGAGAGGATATCGCATTGACATGTAAATCAGGAGAGGAGGAGATTTTCTCTGCAGCCCGGAGGAAGGAACAATGGGGGCTTTGGGATGAATAGGAATATGCTGATTTGGGTGTAACTGGTCAACAACTGCTCTGGGAGAGACAGGACATGTGTCCTCTGAGGCAGCCAGATCCGGGAGGCGGAGACAAACCATTGTGGATTCAGATAGCCCAGCAAATATATGTTTTATAAATTGGTTATAACAAAGTGTACCAAGCTGACAAAAATGTAAAACTTTGAGACGGTTAAAATGAAAAATTCACTCACAATTTAAGACTAAGCTGGACGCCGTGTGATGTTCTGAGACCAAACCCGAAATTTATTAATATCGCAGCTGCAGTGTTTTGGCTATGAACATAAGAAATGACAGAGATGTGCTCCGATGGAGTGTGTATGTTTGTGTAAAATTTGGTGCAGAACCAATATTGGGTAACCCACCAAAAGTGCGAATAAGTGGTCATTTCTGAACCCAAGCTCTTAGGAACATGGGACTTGAACAGAGACATGCCTTAATTAATCTGTGATGTGTATATGTATTATGAACAACTTGTGTATCTGGGAAATATGTTTTCTATGTAAAAGCAGAGGGGAGGGATTTCAATTAAGCCATAAACACAGCATCACTCTCACTCATTCTGACATGCTGATCCTTTCTCCAGTCAGAGGACAGGAAATCTTCTAACCTATCAAATCCTAAGAGGGTTGGGCATAGAGAATCAGCCTACCCACCCACTTTGGAAACACATAAATAAGGACTGCTAGGACAGATGAAAAACACACTCTTTTCCATTACTCACCGATTCCTGCGAAGCACCCTGCCAGACCAGATCCCGACAATATCCAGACAGAGATTCCAGACTCCAGATCTAGATCCAGAGACCAGAACTTAGAATCCAAACTCTAGAACTTTGAAGCAGAGAGGCCTAAACCAAAAGCTGAACCCTTCTCAGCAGGCCTGCAGAACCTAGCAACTTGATTATCACCTTCAACAGCCGGGCTGAGCTGTTCTATTCTAGCTAAGAACCCTGTGCTAGAACCCAGATCCAGACCCAGAAAGCAGAGCTGTATCCGGAACCCATCAGATCCAGTCCGAGGCACCGAGCAGACCAGAGTCCGTGCTGTGAGCAGAACCCAGTGACTGAGACCTGTCTAGTGGCGAGTGAAGTCAAACCCTTGACCAGATCTTTGACGAGGTGCATTCCAAAGCCTAGGAGTGAGTATCTAGTCTAGAACTGTCCTTAACCAAGCTCTTAGTTTAAAGTAATCCTCTTCCATCCATTTCAACCTGTTCAGAACTGCATTATAGAATCCTGTGTTCATCCTGTTGATTTCATATCTGTAAAGCTCAATCTGCCATTTGAAATCTTGACTTTATTTCTGAAAATCTAGCTCCACAAAAACCTCTGTAACTTTTGAACCGCACGTCCTAGAACTGAAATTCAACTTTCATTTTAAAGCTAAGATCCTAAGCGAACAACATTCCAATTCATTATAGTTTTTCCGTAATTGCGATTTATGCACGTGGAAAAACTGCCGTGAATTGCAATTTGGCTCAATTTCCTTTTCTGTCAAAATAGCTGTTTCTTGTTCTCAATTGCTGAAATTCGTTTTCGATTTGATAATCATTCATGAATCATTGCTAGTGTTGACATGTACCAATCCAAAGTAATTCTCACTAGTGCTGAATCTGCTTTAGTGAATTAAAATCAATTTAGCATATTTTCACTTTCACTGCAATCACATTCCAAAGTATTTTTGACTGTTTTAAAATCATACCTGTTTCTCTAAGCTTGCTGGGGGAACTGGAATTGAACTGCCTTCTTGATTGTATTCCTGAAACCTGTGTGCCCTTATTTCCATCTCTTATATTGCATAGGGGGGGAGTGAGTAGTCACAAGGGAAAAAGTGACCATATTATCTTTTGATTGAAATCATATCGAGTCTATTTCTGTGTTGCATTCTTTCCATTATTGCATTTCCTGGAATCACATACAGTATTCTCTGCTACCTTATCCTCCATATTCATACTCCTAAGTGATTAAAGAGATTGTGATATTGTAATATTCCCCATTGCTGATCATTGTCATATTCATAAGTGGGCTATTCAGATATTATTTTATCCATAAAAGTGTGATATATATATATTGTTTAATTCTTCAAATAAACTTTTAATTTGCAAAACAAACCTACTTCTTGGCTCAGTGAGGTCAGGGAGATCCAAAGAGAGGGGCGTTATTATAAGGGTTCATCATCCAGATTTAAAGAACTTTGCCATAAAAATATATAAATAAGGGCTTCCATTGGGCATCCCATACTGAGCATTGACTTAGTTGGAGTGCTGAATTGAAGTCACTTAGAGATTGGGTGCTTGTTGCGGGACTTCTGGATTAGACCTACCACGTGTGCAGCTTAATACAGTGTGCTAACTAATAGGATACATAAATCCCGTTGGGCTTCTATGCTGTGTTACACTGTAAAAGCACCCCTCAAAAAGGAACACTCTCAGGAAACGGTCTGTTTTGCAAATAAAATAATAAACTTCTGTAAGTCAGGAAGGAAATCAATTTCCAGAATGGCGACATTGGTAGACATCAAGATAGCAAGAGAGCACCTTTTACATAAGCTATTTGTGAGAGGTGAGTGGACTGAACAGGACCAGAATGTGTGGTTGCAGGCGATCACACAATAGGTCACTGCAACTGGTTAGATATCTGGAGAGATCAGGGTCCTTACATGTGGCCCTGAGTGACCTATATATGGCCCTAAGGCCAAGGATGAACACAACAAGATTGCCAGGGAAGCAGCATATTTATATTTATATATGGGAGCCATACAGGACAAATGTGCCGAAGGCCAAGATCTGGCAAGTAGGCAACTGATGGCATTAGAGAAGGCCCAATCTGATCTGGAATCTTCTGAGCAGAAGCTGCAGAGGAGCCAGGAGTCAGAAAACGAAAGTAGGAAGTATTTGGTTAAAATCAAAGAGGATATGGGTATCCTGCTAAAGGAAAGGGCAGACCAGGATACCAGAATTCCAGCATTGCAGAAGGAGTACCAAGAAGGTTTGGACTCCCCACTGCAGAGCCAGAAAAATCTGGAGCAACAACTGGACTTCAACAGGGCATGCACAGAGCAGGCAGCCACCCTGCAAAGCCACCTGGATAGAGAGGCGCCCTTCAAAGGCAGAGGGACGACCTGGCAGCGCAGAAACAGGCTCTTGCTCAGGAAAGGGATACCTTAGGCCAGGAAGTCTGTAACTTAACAGGGAAGCTGGAAGAAAATCACCTGGCCCTCCAGGGACTGGGTGACCTCCAAAAAGAGCATCAAAACATGTTGGAGCACACCAGGAGGGTGGATGATGCTCTGGCAAGAAAGGAACAGGCCAGTAGGTACGGGACTCGGGGGGTAACCCTCCTGCAGCAAAGACTGGCCCAGTACTCCTGGACCAACCAGGAAGCACAGAGAGAAAATGAGGCTCTCTGTCAGCACAATGATAGGCCCCAGCAACAGGTAGCCATGCAGGAGAGACTGATAGAGTCTAGTAAGGCCTTGATTGAGGAACTGAAAGCACAGGTTCTTGCATGGCAACAGGGAGCAGGGGCTGATAGAGATGAGGTTCGCTGGGAAAAGAAAACACCTGAGCATAACCTCAGGAGCCCTAGTACTAGAGGCCTTCATCTCTCTCAGTCCCTGGGCTCTGCCAGCCCCATGTCCCCTGGTGCACATGAGCCCAGGGCCATGGGGATGGCAGATTACTATCCAGTCATAAATATGGGACTCATGGACCAGTACCTCCCAGGCATGGATGGGCGGGCATCTGGGTATGGGCACCCAACTACTGTGAAGTTTAGTGGGGAACCCCAGGAGAGGAGGCCCACTGAGGGCATCCTGAAAACCTCTGCCCAGTTAAGTTAGTCAGGGGTACCCATCAAATCCGGGGAGCAAGGAGGAATCAGTAGACTGCTCTGAACGTCCCAGGACATGGGAGACTAGGTCCACATATTCTGCCAGCCATTCCCAGGCTCGCAGAATCCGGGAAAACCTGGAAGATCAGACGGGCACCTCTGGGAGCAGTGCTTCTGAGTCAGAGGATGAATGGACCAGGGTTACCCGAACCAAGAAGGCCAATAATGCAAAAAGGGCCTTGCTTAAGGACCCCTTAAAACAGATCAAAGCAATAAGGAACGTCATCACTCCTTATCATAAGAACTCCAAGTATTCTGTTTGGGAACACTTAGAGCTCATTGAGCAAATGATCGAGACTTTCCATTTGAAAGACAGCAGTAGCTGCATTCAGTACGTAAAATGGACATTCTCCCCAGAATACTCCAGTTTCTTTGCGGGGCTGAAGGACGAAAACCATTCAAGATGGTCCACATATAGGGCGGCCATCTTAAAGCACTTTTCTGTTCATAGAAATCCCAAAGAGGCCCGCAAGGCAGCCTACAATTTGCAATGTGGGGAGGATCAGGCCCCACAAGAATTTGTGCAGGAGTTGAAACGTGCCTTTGTGCAGACTACCAAAAGGGTGCGAACGGACAGTAAAGTATTAGAAAATACGTTTTTCCATGCCTTACCCAAATACATCATGACCCAGCTAGTGAGAGATTTTCATGAGAAAAGGTCACTAGACTGGGTCATTGAACAGGCCACCCGAATCTATGAAGTGCAGAAGCCCATAGAAAATAAAAATAAGGCTCAGAAAAAACCCAAATCCAACCAGCACCCCTGCTGCTGCCAAGGTGGCAAAGGTAAAGGTTGCCCCCATTTTGGATTTGGAGATGGGGGGGCCTAAAAATCTGCCTGCACAGAATAATTTCAAGCCCAGGCCAGTCACAGACAGGGAGTCAAGGAGGTAGTCCCACTAATGGGATCCCTCACTCCCCTGACTATGTAAGTCCCCGCTACAAGGGAAACCGACCCATCCTGGGTTATGGTTGGACTCCGCCAGCCCAAGGGGTGGGGGGTCCAACCAAGCACCTAACCCAGGGAACTTCCCTCCTAACTTCCCCCAGGAGGGCAGAAATTCCCCAAATCCTGGGCAGAACTTGTTCCCCAGGTATCCACAAATTTTCGAACCCCAAAATCATCCATCCTTCTTTCCCCACTTCCCTGAGCCCAGACCACCTAATCCGGGAGAGGGGAGGCCCGGGGTGGAGGGGTACCCAAATCTTCCCAACCCGGAGTATTACCAGAGAAGGGATAGCTACCCTTCCCGGGATCAGCCCAGGGGAGAAAACAGAACCCTGTGTCAGCCTGAGCGGGTTTCACAGTTAGAGCGCCAGGTCCAAAATATGGCACAGGATCTGGCCCGCATGCTAAGGGGTCAGCAGAACTCTCAGATGAGCATGCCGGCACAGAATGCCACAAACTCTGGACCTGGTGCTCCAGAACAATGACGGGGGCAGCACCCCGACAACCCACAGGTTCCCAGGGAGTCGGCACAAGGGGAAGTGGGGTATAAAGCCTTGGAGGAAGCTTCCTTCCCCACTTGTAAACAGCCCCTGGAAACACAGGAACCGGAAACAAATTCTCCTGCCACTGAAAGTCTGCAACCCAAGGAGCAGAGGGGGGGTAGGAGAAACTAAGGACCCAAACAGACCCATTTTGAGGAGGAGGTACAGATCTTACAATTTGAAGGAGAGGGGTCCTCAGAGGGTCCTGGGAAAAGGATCTTCTCCTTCAGAGATGGGGGAACTCCTCCCAAAGAAAAATGGGTCCCAAGGGATTCACACCCAGACTGGGTTGATGTGGGGACTGAGCTAGCGCCGCCCATCATCCCATCCCAGAACCAACAACATCAAAATCCCCTGGTTCAAACACATCCTGGTGACTGCCTCCAAAAAGGGGGTGGCGGCCCAGAACCAGGGGAACCCAAAACCTCTCCTATCTCCAGTTGCCAAATTTTTCTTTCAGATTCCCAAGAAACTCCACAGAATTCTGCCCAAATTGCTTCTCTCTCCATGTCCAAAACCAGAAAATGAGCCCACCAGTTGTCCAAAAATGTGCATTATCTGTGCCCCCTTGAGGAGAAGGAGGGAAGATACTATGCCCCGGTTCAAGTACAGGGGCAGAGTACAATTTTGGCACTGGTGGACACTGGATCCCAAGCTACCCTTCTGTCCAAAAAGGCCTTTGATGAACTGAATTCAGGAAGGGGGGAGGATTACCAAATTCCTCTCACCTCCCTCCCTGGACAACTTCAGAACTTTGACGAGAAGGAAATACCCGTCGAGGGGACTGCGGATCTGGACATTATAATTGGGCGACACAAGGTGAAACACCCGGTCATAGTAGTGACTCCAGAGGGCACCCCTTGTTTACTAGGGAATGACCTCCTGAGAAGGTTGTCATCCCTTATAGATTGCGTAAACAAGGTCCTCTGGACCCAGACTAGCCGACCCATAAAATTGAAACAGAGTGTCAACCATGTTAGTCTAAACGGCACATGCCACATGGTTGAACAAAAATCTGACCAAGTAGAATTTCACTTCCAGAACAACCAAATTCCAGATGTGACAGTAATAGCAGTAGGACAACAGACTGGTGATGGGGGGGGGGTCTTCTCTATTTCTGAAAATCAACCTTCCTTCCAGTTTAAGGTTGTATTCCACACTGGAAGGAAATACTCTGAAATTCTTTACCATTCCACAATCAGACATTCCCTCTCCAATAGTCTAGAAAGATGTGAAATCAACTCAGATCCTGGCTGATGTTCAACAAATTGGAGAGCAGTTGTTCATCCCTGTTCAGTTAAATGATGGGAAGGACTTGCCCGAGTGTGTGTGAACAAAGGTAAGAGCTTCATCAGCGAAGCTGTGTTCCGCCAACTCCCAAAAGATCCAGCCATTCCCACCTTTAAACTTATAGACAAATGGGAAATGGACCTGGAAACACCCAATTCCAAACATCTCCTGCCAAGCAGGTGTATGCTCAAAATCCCCATTGGCAACAAGAGCATAGTCCATAATTGTTGGGTTGTGCGAGACCTCACCGCCGCCTTTTACTTAGGCAGAGATATTCTCAATCGCTTTGCCATTAGTTTGGACCTAATAAACTTCAAAGCTTGCACACGGTTAGCGGATAATCCCATGGGATTTGATGACCAAGAGAAAGCATTTAGGTTAGCTCAATTGCTACCTTATGCAGTTGAAATTCAGATTGCAGAGGAAGTCACCATCCCAGAAAGGACCCGATAATTCTCCCTGGAAGTGAAAGTTAAAAGAGGACAGAAATTGAAAAACCCTGATGCTTATATTCATCTGAATGCTTCTCTCCAACAGCAAGGGTTGGGGGTATACCCAACACCATTAGTCAATATATAACATGACACCATTCCAATAGAGGTGGATAACAGCAACTTAAAGAGTATCACTCTAGCCGCAGGCACCATTATTGAAATGGCGGTTGATGACCAACATTTTTCCATTGATTTAGGGAATGAACGGTTAGGACCAATCCCCAGGGACTGTTTTGACAGTGACAGTGATGACAATACAACACCTGACAGGATCTTTACCCGGCATGGGGGGAACTTCCT
Source organism: Ambystoma mexicanum (assembly GCA_002915635.3). Classification (NCBI taxonomy): domain Eukaryota; kingdom Metazoa; phylum Chordata; class Amphibia; order Caudata; family Ambystomatidae; genus Ambystoma; species Ambystoma mexicanum. Next base: position 270,124,096 of record CM010927.2, on the reverse strand, counting down.
GGTGTACACTTCATGCCCTTACGGCAAGGAAGATGTGACTTGTGACTTCAGAAGGGATGAGGTGATTTTCCAGGTCCATGAGGGCTGCCTTTCCCACCTGAAGCCACCAGTCCAAATCAGCACTTTGACCAGGGACCTCTCCACCCAACTGGAGGAGGCCGCTGAGATAGCAAAACCAGAAGATTTTCCAGGCTTCAGGCAGATGGTTGAAGAGAGAGTCAACCTAGCTGATGCCTGTGTGACTCTGGAGCAGAAGCAAAAGTTGAAACAAGTTTTCTTGGATTTTCAAGATCTCTTTGCGGTGGACTCATATGATTGTGGTTGCACCGACATCCACAACAACAATTCCCACGGAGCCTGGCATGACTCCAGTGTTTGTGAAGCAATATCGCTTGCCTCTCGCATCAATGGAGTCCCTTACTGAAATCATTTAGAACCTTGAGTCCCGTGGGATAATCCGTCCAGTCCACAGCACCTTCAATAATGTTTTGCTGGGGATATTGAAGCCATACGGCCAGTGGAGGCTCTGCGCCGACCTTAGGGAGCTCAACAAACGGGTCCATACTTCCCAATGGCCTCTTCCCTACATTGACCAAGGGCTGGCCCAGATCCTGGGGTCACAGGTATTCACTGCAATAGACCTGACCAATGGATACTGGACTGTACCTGTCAGTAGGGAGGACCAATACAAGCTGGCTTTTACCTTTGGGGGCCAGCAGTACACATGGACCCGGACTCCCTTCGGATACCTCAACTCCAGCAATGAGTTCAACATTTTTCTGCATAAGACCATGCCCGACCTGGGTGAGAGGGGTAACCTGGCCTATGTAGATGATGTCCTCATCAAGAGCTTAACTGTTGAGGAACACATAGCAGAGATCTGTTATGTTCTTGCACAGTTGAGGGCCGCCGGAGCAAAACGTTCCTTTCAGAAAGCACAGTGGTGTAGAACCCGTGTTAATTTTTTGGGGCATGAGATTACTCCTCAGGGTCTCTGTCCCCAGGAAAAGAAAGTGGAAGCACTTCAGAAACTGAAGGACCCTGCAACTATGCAGGAACTAAGGAGCCTCCTTGGACTGACTAATTACAGCAGAAAGTTCATTGAGGCCTACGCAGAGATCACCAGACCCCTGATTCATCTCTTGAAGGCGGGGGTCAAGTGGGAATGGGGTCCAGAACAATCCGAGGCAGTAAGACAACTCAAAAGAAGCCTCTCACAATCGCCTTGCGTAGCTTACCCTGTCAGAAACAAGGAGTTCTTCTTGGAAACAGGGTTCTCTAATACATGCTTGACTGCAGTATTATACCAAACGCATGACAAGGTCAATAAAGTAATCTCCTATGCGAGGAAAACTTTATCCTCTGTAAGGAAAAATTCAGCGACTGTGAGAAGGCACTCCTGGCAACGGTGTGGGCATTGAAGAATTACCGCTCTTTATCCAAGGGGAACACATCATAGTGGAGACTCCACACCAGCCTCTGCAATATCTCCAAAGTGACAGAATCCGGGCCGGAAATGTGAGTAACTCCCGAATTACTTCCTGGATTCTGTCAATGCAAGGTTTTCCTGTGGAGGTCAGATATGGCCAAAACAAGAAGAGTCCCCTCGCGCAAGGTCTGGCTGACTTGCATGATTGTGCCAGAGAAAACTGTCTCAAGGACGAAAGTCTAAAAATCAAGGACAACATGGAGGCATACCTTAATTCCCCACACAAAGTCTTTCAAGAAGACAAGTGTGAGGGAATGCCCACTGTCTATGTGGATGGATGCTCTTACCATGTTGACAATGGGGGAAAAGAACTTGTGGCCGGCGTAGGGAATGCATGGGTGAATGAGTCCCCAGAACCTTCCGCAGGGTACGAGATTGGTCCCCGAAGTAGTCAGGTGGCAGAGTTGATGGCTGTGCATCAAGCCATCCTCACTGCTGTCCAACATCAACTCCACGAACTGGTCATAATCACAGATTCGGATTATGTACGGAACGGGTTCGTGGAGCCTCTGGTTAATTGGAAAACCAGAGGCATGTTATGTGCTAATAACAAACCCTTGAAACATGGGAAGTTATTTCAAAATATTGATGATCTGGTCACCTCTACTGGAAAAAGATAAAGGGTCATTCCAAAGTAGAGGTACCAGACAAAACTGGAAATGACTTAGCTGATCAGCTGGCCAAAACCGGGGCCATCCAAGGGGATCTAATAGAGATTGAGTCCCTGTTGGGGGAAATCCAGGTCACTGCTATCACTAGGTCCCAGACAAATGCTCACAATGATCTTTAAACTGCACAATGGAGTAAGGGGACCGAAGATGCTGATTTGATTATGGCTCAAAAAGGGGATCCAATAATTGGTAAGTTTTATCGACACATTGAGGACCCTGAGAACTTTCCCCTGACGGATACTGATTACATAGAGAAAGAGGACCTCATAGTGTTGATGAAATGTCCAAAAATGTTCTGAATCCAAGACGGTTTGTTGGTAAGGAAATCCCAAGCTGGCCATGATCAGTGGGTGGTTCCTAACTCATTATGAAGCCTGATGTTAAGTCACGCCCATGATGTGGCCACAGCCGGTCATAGGGGGTTTCATACAACACTTGAAATCTTAAGAGAGGTTGCATTCTGGCCACACATGGGGCAGGACCTCAACCAATACTTGAAGGGGTGTCTTGTGTGTGCACAATTTCAGCCAACATCCCTCACACACCGTGCGCCTCTCCAAAAGAGGGGGATGACACTGCCATGGTCAGATTTGCAAGTAGATTTCATTGGGCCCGTGATTCGCTCCTCTAGGGTGAATAAGTACATGTTGACTGTGACATGCTTGTTTACTAAATGGGTGGAATGTCTCCCGGCCCCAAAATGCAAGGCAGAAACAGCAGCTGCCTTGATGATCAATCAGATCTTTTCACGTTTTGGACTACCCCAAAGGATTGAGTCAGACAGAGGTAGCCATTTCACCAGCGAAGTAATGACAAAGATGTGGAAGATACTTGGGGTTAAAAGGAAGCTACACATTGCTGACCGGCTAGCCTCTAGTGGTGCAGTAGAACGTTACAACAAAACCATTGTGAGCATCTTTAAAAGGTTTGTGGCAGATTATGGGCCAAGTTGGGCTATCCGATAACCTCTTGTCCTAATGGCCATCAGATCTACCCCTTCATCTACAACTAAAATGTCACCGTTTGACCGGACGCAGGATGATGCTTCCCCAGCATCTGCTTTACAGGACCCAACAGCAGACATTGATCAATGCCTCCACAACTCATGAGTATGTTGAAAATTTAAGAAAACACTTTCAACATGCTTTTGCCTATGCTCAGCGAAATCTAGAAAGATTAGCCGATAGCATGAAGACCCACTATGACTTGAAGACTACCAAGAAAGAATACAATGTAGGAGACTGGGTCTATCTATACAATAGCCAAAGGAACCAGGCCAAACAGCGAAAATGTCTGCCTACCTGGAAGGGACCTTTTGAAATTGTAGACAAGATCTCACCAGTCGCCTACAAGATCTGCATCCCCAAAGGCAGTTTGGTGCAAGGGGAAGATAAGTGGGTCCATATTAATCAGCTAAAGTGTTGCCATCCCAGGCACACTCTGCAGCAACTGGAGGAGTCCTCTGGAACCCCAGAGGGGGCCACTCCAGATCCATAAAATTCCACCCCTAAAATATTCCACATATAGTTTATAAAATACAATAATAAAAATACAAATGTCTCCTGATTTATAAAATGTATATGCCCGCCCCACTACATTAATAGTGGTGGGGAAATGTCTACGAATATGTTTTGGCCTTTTTGCTTTGTCATCCTAGGAGAGAGAAACCATGGAGACTGACCAAGGAGGATGACCCGGGGACCGGGAGCAAATATCCGAGGGGCGCGGGGTATCGCTCAATACTCTCATCAGGACTGGTGAGGAGAACCAAGCGATCCACCCGTGATGGAGGAAAAGACAATGAACTGTGCCATTTGTGGAATCCGGAGAGATGAGGCTGACATCCTAGTCTTCCGAAGTTCCATCGATGAAAGTCCAACGGCCATCGCAAGAGGGGGACTTGTGGGATCTATCAACCCACTCATCCAAGCTTGAAACATCACTGTGCATTGCTGGCAGCAGAAACATCATAATGGCCACTGGAAAGCATGCTGCTCGCCAGAAATCACCAGAAAATGCACAGTGAAAACCTGAAAAATAGGCTGCCATCCACCTTTGCCTATCTTAGTGAGCACAGGAGATCACTGCCTAAAACCACCAATGGGCTACCCACAAAGCAGCCTGAAACCACCTGGAAATAGCAATGCTGATTGCAAAAGAAACAGAGCTAGTTTGAAAAATCTGTTTTCTTGATTGTCAAAAATTGCTAAAGTCCTGGCTCACAAATCACCTACAAGATCCAACCTCTTTGTTGGGTGTTCCACATTACTCTACTGTAAGAATCCACATCAATACAATGTCAGCAATAATCATATGCTATCAAGCAACATCCCCTTTTAAAGATACTGATGGAAAGACAGCTGTCAAAAATGGGTGTAGTACCGTTGCTCACCTCTACCAGAAAGCCAGCGTTTTAAAACTATTTTGGGTAAAGTTGAACATGGAACCCCAAATTATGCCAAAGAAGAGAATCTCATCAAAATGCCATATAGAGTGCCACACAGTGATTTCGTTGTTGAAAAAGACTTGATTTAAAGATATGTTGCTTATTGTAAGTTTATAAATGTATTTTTTTACAAGGAACTATGTTGCAATTGACCAGAAGGTAATCTGATTTAGTTAAAACTTCAAGAGGCCGTCTTTTCATGAGAACCCTTCACAGCTTGGGCCTTCCCACCAACAGGAGAGGATATCGCATTGACATGTAAATCAGGAGAGGAGGAGATTTTCTCTGCAGCCCGGAGGAAGGAACAATGGGGGCTTTGGGATGAATAGCAATGTGCTGATTTGGGTGTAACTGGTCAACAACTGCTCTGGGAGAGACAGGACATGTGACCTCTGAGGCAGCCAGATCCGGGAGGTGGAGACAAACCATTGTGGAGTCAGATAGCCCAGCAAATATATGTTTTAATAAAATTGCTTATAACAAAGTGTACCAAGCTGACAAAAATGTAAAACTTTGAGATGGTTAAAATGAAACATTCACTCACAATTTAAGACTAAGCTGGATGCCGTGTGATGTTCTGAGACCAAACCCCGGAATTTATTAATATCGCAGCTGCAGTGTTTTGGCTATGAACATAATAAATGACAGAGATGTGCTCAGACGGAGTGTGTATGTTTGTGTAAAATTTGGTGCAGAACCAATATTGGGAAACCCACCAAAAACGTGATTAAGTGGTCATTTCTGAACCCAAGCTCGTAGGAACATGGGACTTGAACAGAGACATGCCTTAATTAAATTGTGATGTGTATATATATTATGAACAACTTGTGTATCTGGGAAATATGTTTTTGGGGAAAAATTGATTTTCTATGTAAAAGCAGAGGGAAGGGTTTCATTTAAGCCATAAACACAGCATCACTCTGTCTCATTCTGACACACTGATCCTTTCTCCAGTCAGGGGACAGGGAATCCTCTAACCTATCAAATCCTTAGAGGGTTGGGCATAGAGAATCAGCCTACCCACCCACTTTGGAAACACATAAATAAGGACTGCTAGGACAGATGAAAAACACACTCTTTTCCACTACTCAACGATTCCTGCGAAGCAACCTGCCAGACCAGATCCAGACAATATCCAGACAGAGATTCCAGACTCCAGATCTAGATCCAGAGACCAGAACTTAGAATCCAAACTCTAGAACTTTGAAGCAGAGAGGCCTAAACCCAAAGCTGAACCCTTCTCAGCGTCCTGCAGAATCTCGCAACCTGATTCTCACCTTCAACAGCCGGGCTGAGCTGTCCTATTCTAGCTAAGAACCCTGTGCTAGAACCCAGATCCAGACCCAGAAACCAGAGCTGTATCCGGAACCCATCAGATCCAGTCTGAGGGACCGAACAGACCAGAGGCCGTGCTGTAAGCAGAACCCAGTGACTGAGACCTGTCCGGTGGCGAGTGAAGTCAAACCCTTGACCAGATCTTTGACGAGGCGCATTCCATTCCAAAGCCTAGGAGTGAGTATCTATTCTAGAACTGTCCTTAACCAAGCTCTTAGTTTAAAGTAATCCTCTTCCTTCCATTTCAACCTGTTCAGAACTGCATTACGAATCCTGTGTTCATCCTGTTGATTCCCTATCTGTAAAGTGCAATCTGTCATTTTAAATTTTGACTTTATTTCTGAAAATCTACCTCCACAAAAACCTCAGTAACTTTTTAACCGCACGTCCTAGAACCGAACTGTCATTTTAAAGCTAAGATCCTAAGCTTTCCGACATTATAATTCATTTTAGTTTTTCTATAATCGCGATTTACGCATGCGGAAAAACTGCCACGAATTGCAATTTGGCTCAATTTCATTTTCTGTCAAAATAGCTGTTTCTTGTTCTCAATTGCTGAAATTCGTTTTCAATTTGATAATCATTCATGAATCATTGCTAGTGTTGACCTGTACCAATCCAAAGTAATTCTCACTAGTGCTGAATCTTCTTTAGTGAATTAAAATCAATTTAGCATATTTTCACTTTCACTGCAATCACATTCAAAGTATTTTTGCCTGTTTTAGAATCATACCTGTTTCTCTAAGCTTGCTGGGGGGAACTGGAATTGAACTGCCTTCTTGATTGTATTCCTGAAACCTGTGTGCCCTCATTCCCATCTCTTCATATTGCATAGGGGGGGAGTGAGTAGTCACAAGGGAAAAAAGTGACCATATTATCTTTTGATTGAAATCATATCGAGTCTATTTATGTGTTGCATTCTTTCCCATTATTGCATTTCCTGGAATCACATAAAGTATTCTCTGCTACCTTATCCTCCATATTCATACTCCTAAGTGGTTAAAGAGATTGTGATATTGTAATATTACCCATTGCTGATCATTGTCATATTCATAAGCGTGCTATTCATATATTATTTTATTCATAAAAGTGTGATATATATTGTTTAATTCTTCAAATAAACTTTTCGTTTGCAAAACAAACCTACTTCTTGGCTCAGTGAGGTCGGGGAGATCCAAAGAGAGGGGCGTTATCTAAGGGTTCATCATCCAGATTTAAAGAACCTTGACATAAAAATATATAAATAAGGGCTTCCATTGGGCATCCCATACTGAGCATTGACTTAGTTGGAGTGCTGAATTGAAGTCACTTACAGATGTGTGTTGGAAGCCTTTGTAGTATACACAGAATAGTACTATGGTGTTAATGCCTGGGGTTTAGGAGCCGGCTTGGCCGTTAAAGAACTTTGCCAGCTGCTCGAGCCTTGGCGAGGGCTTGAGGCAATTAATGCGCAAGACTGTGTTCAATTACGGACAATATCGCTATTATCAACCCAGCACCTAGGATTTAAGGACCCAATAGATACAGTTACATCACAACTAGGTCTTATGTGGCCAGCATTAGAGTTTGAACAAGCTATTGATTACCCAACACAATTAATGGTTTAATACTAGACTGGGTGCTCCATAGAAACATTAAAATCATGAAAGTTTGACGCATTCAACAACAATGGTACTCACATATCCGTATCTGCTTTGACATTCTTCTCTCCAATCCTCCCAACAAAAATCACACAAAACAGATCCTGTGTAGAAACTCTCCTCTTCTAAATAAGAATAATTGAACATTTCCTCTTAAACAAGGTTTCTAAACAATCGATGAAGCATTACCAATAGACGATATAGCCGATTGTTATCACCTTAAAATAAATGTAATAATTAATGATATGGCATCTCAATATGCAAAAACCCATAAATTAGGACTCAAAGACAACAACTTGGACAATGACCACTTAAGACAAATTAAAAACAAGCTTAGGTCCCTTGAGAGAAAGTGGAGAAAGGACCCCTCACCAAGTGCAAAATGTGCTCTGAAATAGCTGTGCATGTAAAACAAACTAACTATTGCTAAAGCTAAGAGAGCTTTGTTGAAAATCAAATTGAAATGGCAGAATCCACACCGAAATTATTTTTTCAAATACAATATCAATTTAGCTCCCAACGGCATGTAACAGCATCATGTTGCTACTCACTTACGCTTAGGTCCATACACTGTCCCCGCCCCACCATACAAGAGACTGGTTGATCTGATCCCCATTGTTTCCTCCCCTGGTTACTTGTAGATCCATTGCTGACTATTGCCCTCCCTCCCTCCCTTGTTGTTAGATCCCAACTCTCTTGTTTCTCTGTTCCCTAACCTTGACCTCCTCCCTATGATTGGAAAGCACTCCATTGCCTTCCGAAGCTAGGTCTGCGCGCAATAAACATGCTAATAATTATTTTAATAATCATGTGAGTGGTGTAACTCCCTTGCGCTAGCTTTTCAAGCCAAAACAGAAAATATCAAAAGTAAAATAGCAGATAAATTAGTAAACTGGCCTTCTAATCCTGAACATAGTACATAACAAAACACAATGGATCAAGACCAAAAGTGGCGGACATTGACAAGTTATAGACAGTTGTACCCATATATATCATACAACAATAGACATGTATTATTCTTCACATTCAATTAGTAACATCTGGTAATATCACAGTTTTCTTCATCATATTTCATTTCCTAAACACATCTATATACTCGTTGTTCCCAAAGACATTCAACCTCTTTGCTCAGGAGTATGTCTATTCACTCATACTAACGCTCTCACAATGCTGTTTCTTATTCCTAATCTTCCTCTCATATAGTTCGAGGCTTCATGTAGTGAAGTACTTGTTTTGCTTCTTGTGCACCCTATTATTTATTAGGTGTGACACTAATTCAACAACAATAACGACGTCTACACATGTTTCGGCTGGACAGTGCGAGCCAATTCAGTCTAGTTCTGAGATGGCACCAGCCTTCTTCAGGACGAAAATTGGTATTTCTGTGAGCCCCATTTGCTACGCCTTGATGTGTTGATTGGCTTATCTCCAGTGGAAATTCCAGTGGCGACTGCAGAGTGTTATTTCAGAACTCTGTCAGTATAGTTAGGGCCATTTTAGTGAGTTAAACGTTGGTTACTAATTTCCCTTCTGCCCACTGCTGATTATAAAGTGTGGTCAAGGCACTTGAAAAAAACAATGGAACCCCGTCCCTGTTGTTTTATGTATGTTTTACTGCAATGGTTTACTAGATGAAGTTGTTACCAAGCGTTTCCCTACGTTGTAGTTTTCTAGTGACAGCTTGTGTAGTTTCTCCTTTCCTGTCGAATTTAGAAGTATGCAGCACCACAATATGTATTAAACCGTAATCAAGTAATTCATTACATGACAGCCAGGCACATCATACAGCACACATAGCACCTGTCCGAAGGAAATTGCGATGACTTCCTGTTGTGGCGAGAATTATATTTAAGGCACTCATCCTCGTCTTTAAGGCTCTCCATGGGCTGGATCGTAAATACATGTAGCACAACTTTATTGTTTTATTGCGCAATACGCACCCTTAGGTCAATGACCTCATTTAGGGGTCACCAGAGGTTTGCTACCTCTAAAAAAAAAAGAAAAAGAAAGTATTTTTTTTATGTAAGCTCCTGGGCTGCGGCCAGCAGCATGTGGGTCTTTACTTCTGGAGTGGCTGGCTTTCTTGTTCAGGCATCTTAAAAAAAAGAAAAAAAAAGAAAAAGATCAGGGGTGCCACAAGACTAACACTTTCAGCACTGACCCTAAATAAGAAAGAATAGGAATACCAAATAATGTGTCTTTCTGGAATTCTATATACAACACTTGCTAGACTCATTAACGGTTTATTTCAGGCACACTTCAGGGGGTGAGTCACTGATTTAGTCTGTTCTTAAACACCTCAAGTCAGCCTTTCATCCTTCTGAGGTCACAAATTTGGTGATATTGGGTGTATATTTTTTCTATATAAAGCACTTAAGCGTAAGTGCTATATAATAACAAATCATTATCATTTGGCCATGTGTTCACAGTAATTGCTAATATGAGTCTATACACACTGATCCTAACGATACATATGGCGATCCATTCTTGTATGAAATGTACATCACATTAAACTGATATTGTAACCATATTTTTCTTAGTGTACTTAGGAACAATGCTATGTGATGCCACTTCCTGTTTTGTCAAGGGATGAAAGGTCGTGTTCCATCGCTTCCCGCAATATCACGTCAGGGTGGGGTCAAATGACGACACTTCCTGTGATGTCATCAGAGGTCAAGGGTCGTGTGATGTCACTTCTGCTACCCGTAGCATTTTGGTGAAATGACGTCCCTGCCTTAGGTCCGCCTACTCTTTGTCTCTAGTCACCATTCGCTTCAACCGAACTAGAGCGATGGGCGGGTCATTACAATTCCAGGCTATCAAGCTCTGGAACCTCCTCCTGAATGAACATCATGCCTCCAAACAACTCACCTCTTCGAAGAAAATGCCACGCTATTCATTTCCTTTTCCTTGAGTATTACCACTTAGATGCTGTTGGGAGAACGGCGCTTTACAAGTGCCCAAATATATAAATATATAGATATGGATAGATAGCTCCGGGTGCTAATAGAATGTTTTTGAAACAAAAAGAAACGTTCCTTTTGATGAAGTAGTGTGCAGTGACGTGTACCCATTTCTCAAAGGGCAGGAGGCTGCCATAGATGCGACTGTGGCTTGGGACTGAGTTCCTTGTTTCTGTTCACGGAGGCTGGTAGGCGATGGCTGGGAGCATGGTGATAAGATGCAGGTAAGTGTGGGCAGCGGCATGGGGAGCTTTGGGGATGGGAAGAGGGGGCATGCAGGTGGGGAGGAGGGCCATTGTTAGTGTCAGCCAGCGACTGCAAGGGTAGAATTGTACCAATAGCGCTGCGGTTCTACCACCCTCATTCGAAGACGGGTTGTTACTGTCCATGCATGCCTGCATTGAAGGAATCTGATCAGCAGACTCCTCTGCCAAGGTGCCGATAGGTATTAAAAGTTGGGCAAAGAATGTATCTGTGTAGAGTTCCAGTCAAGCAAGGAGTGTCCAAGGGAGCTGTTGTAATGGCCCCCTGCGGTGACAGATGATGCCCTCCAGATAGTCAATGAGAGCTGAGGGAACGGCCAGGGAGGGTACACCAACCTCTCATGTACGATGTACAGGCACGCATGTTCTTCGAGGCAACATTTTTCAAGTTCTGGGCTTCCATTTAAAATAATGTATTCAGGAAGTTCTAGTCTTGGTTAATGTCTATGGAAGGAACAGCCTTAAGCACCTGATTCCAATGAATTCCAAAAGAAAAGCTCATGTTTGGAAAGGAGAGACTGAGTCACACACATGCTTGGCATCAACACACACACACACACACACACACACGTTGTGCCCGCACACACAGATGCGTACAGGCTGGTTCTCTCAAGGCTGGACTACTGTAACAGCCTCTATCTTAATCTGCCTGCCTCCACTCTCCGCCCTCTGCAACTTATCCAGAACAGAACTGCGAGACTTGTCCTTGGCCTCAAGCCCAGGGACCGTATCTCTCCAGGACTGAAATCTCTTCACTGGCTCCCAGTGGCTGCGAGGATTAAGTTCAAAACCCTCTGCATTGTCCACAAGGCCTTCTGGGGCCTGGGGCCTAAATACCTTCAACTCTCTCTTCCTAAATATCTTCCTTCACGAGCCCTTCGCTCATCCCGTCTCCAAACTCCCTCATGGTCAGCCGCTTCTCGAAGCAACGAGCTGGGGGTAGATCTCTCTCCGCAGCAGGGGCCTCCCTCTGGAACAGCCTTCCTGCCTCCCTGAAACTTGAGGAGAACCATCTCCGGTTCCGGAAGCACCTCAAAACCTTCCTCTTCGCTTCTGCCTTCTCTCTCCCTCTCCCCTGCTAAACCTGCTTAACTCCCCACTGAATTCTGCACTAAACCTGCATCTGGGCCACTCTCAGCGACCTCGGTCCAGGGCCCAGCCTCTCTCCACTTGCACTGCCTCCCTGGCTCCCCCTGCACTGTGGGACTGTCACTGTATCCCTACAGCCCCCTTCCCAGCACTTCCCAGCACTTGCTCTGCACTTACCTCGCACTTGCCACCAGCTGGCCCTTTTTATTTATTATTTATTATTTTATTACGCTACTTACCTTGTACTGCACTTTCCCCCCACCTCCTCCCCCTGCACTTTCTCCTTTTCCCCTTACCTCTGCACTTGCGCGATCTGAATGACACCTGGCCTAGTAGGATCGTTTGTCTGTCTTCCCCTTGTTTCCCTCCCTCCCTGCCTCGTCGCGCCTTGAAACACTTGTGTATAGGCGCGTTACAAATACCATATCATATCATATCATATCATTATCCTACACAGCATGGGCACGCATGCTGCGCTCCTACAGCTCATTCGAAGAATTCAGAAAATCCACACCCGGAAGTCGTTCCGTATCATTGACCCAAGTATTATAACACACATTATCACCTGTATAGGTTCTGTCCCCACCCCTATGCTCTTCCCCAGGGCTTGTTCTGGGTCTGCGTCTCACTCCCCATCTGAGCTGGTTCAAGGTGCCCCCTTCTCTCCTGGGTGTCATATGCATTCCCATCCCTGTTCATAAAAACGAGCTCTTCTACTATCGTCAATTAAATATCAAATACAGAGACACCTCTCATTTCAGCATTGTGTCTACATGCCTCATTCTTATTTCACCATTCAACTCAGTTCCCATATGGAAAGCTAATGGCAAGGTGCATTGATAATTGTTTTATGAAGAATTGCTCTGTATGTTATGCTAAACGCAATGCAAATGTTCCCTTCTAAATATGTCAGATAAGTATGTGCACTGGGTTGAGGTGTCTGGTGTTCTGGGGGATTTTGTGTCTGTGGTCTCATAAGCTGGCCTGTGTGTGCTTCAGAGTACCTGGATGTGTGAGTCTGTGCGGGTGTAGGTATGTGCCTGCCCCTGCCTCTATACATGGGTTTGTGTCTGTGTGTTGCCTATCAGTAAGGTCTAACTGTGTGCATTTGCTGCATGTGTCGCAGTGGTCTAACAATGTGTGTTTCCTGAACATTATAAGAACTAACACATTTGCACATTGCTGCAGGATTGTGGATATTTGTTAAATCTTGAACATTATTGGTGTACTGTGCATTTTGTGGTGTGACGATTTGTAGGTATTCGTCCTTCTCCCCTAGGGGCACTCTTCCCCTTTGCCGCTAGGGCGGTGAACCTGCCATGCAAGACCATCCCTAGGGGATGAGGCAAGTGGCACCTCACTGGGAGAGACTCACCCTTTCGAGACAAGGAGTCCCATTACTTTGAGGAACTCCCTAGTCCACCTACCACAGCCGCATATATGGGACTGTCTGCTGTAAGGAACAATGTGGCCTCTTTACATTTGGCTGAAGGCAATGCTACAAGAAACCAATATGAAAAAGGAGATGTCTCTTTAAGGAGGGACGTGCATTTAAGTGGGACGAGTCAGAGATGGAGAGGAGGAGAGTGTTGTATGCAGAGGAAGCCCCCTGATATCATCATGCCTGGTGGAGGAGGAGCCGAGGCAGGTCACGGAGCCGGCGACCTTCGGGGGAATGAAGAACGCCACTGTGGAATGCTGGAGGCCCGACATATACAAAAGCGAAGAAATTGTTGTGAAGAGGAAGAAAAGACCAGGTTAAGAAAGGCATTCTCTTGGCCTATTTAATTTAGTTCATATCACACAGTGGGGTAGAAAAGCCCTCTTTTTTGTTTTTGAGGAGCCTGTGTCATGAGGGATTCTACAGCATATATGTATTGAAAAAACTCAGGCTACCCCTCCCTTTCACGGTTGCAGGTATGCTGCACACCACATCAAACAGATCACTACATTATTCTGTATTTCTCATTTAGCAGATCACCACTTTTTTGTTCCACAAAAAAACACAATTTTATTTGTCATCACATATAAAAAGGCCTACTGCAGGCTCTCAAGTTTTTAACATATGCACACATTTTTACAATCAATTTTCTTGGTACCCACAGCAAAACATTACATTACACAATCATATAATGCTCGTGTGGGTTGCTGAATAGCGATATTTGTTTTGTCCATTTACAAACAACACATTGGTAGTCACTGGCATCTGAGGTTCCTAATTATATGTTCTTTTTCAGGTCGGTGCGTTTTGTGGGTCATGGCGCACTTGTTTGTTTCTCAGGTTGCCAGAGGAACCAGGGTATCCCTTTTGTGCAGCAACCAGGGTCTAGAGCGTACCAGCATAGGGAAAGGGGGCATGCGTTGGGAAGATTTGGTCAACAAAGTGTGCCAGTACGTGCGCTTCTTTGGGCAGTCGGATATCTTGCAACTGCATCTCGGGTGCAACAACCTGGTTCTGATGGGGAGGAAGACTCTGCTCCAAAAAATAAGGAGAGCTCCGATCCACTTAGGCAATGTCCTAACAGCGGTAGAAATAGCTTGTTCGGCGATTATTCCCCAACAATTTTGGAGGGGGGCCAGGTCTCAGCAGGCAATAGAAATATCAAGGCAACTTGGAATTGGGAATGTTCTTGGGAATCATGGTAATGTGTTGGGTTCGCTACCCCCTTATCAATCTCTAGGTGCCTGGCTACTTCGCCGACGACCGTGTCCACCTGTCCGATAGTGGCCCCTTGTTTCTGCGCATGGGTATCCATGACATGTTGGAAAACATAATATCCCCAAACTAGGAAATTACAGCTCTGTCCGCATGACGCCCTTTAGCATATATAGTGGGTTTCCTCAATCGCTCAGTAGAACAAGCATTACCTATTTCTGTGGAAAAATAAACCATGAAGAAAACCACCTTCCAGAAGTGCTCACAAGCAACAGACATACAGCAGCCTGACTGCAACTGTCCGTTTTCAGTTTTTACGCCTAGTACTGAAGCGGCAGAAAGAGCGAGTATGTGCCCGGCAAGGCAAGAGGGTGTGTGTGTGAGGGCCTATTTGGGAGCAGAGACAAGACCAGCAGTAAGAGCAGTGGGAGGGAACACAAACATTAGAAACCTGAGAGTCCATCGGATCCATGCCTTCAATAGCAAATATTGCCCGAAAGCCACAGATCCAGACTCGCCTACAGGATTCCAACGTTCTCTAATGGCTTTAGTATCCTTAAGCCAACCCATCCAGCAACAGCCCTTAGCCTTCTTTTATGATTTTTATTATTAGTGTATTTATTAGGGGTGGACATAGTTTCAGGAAGCAACGGAGCACTTTACAATCATAGTGGGAAGAACAGGGTGAGGGAAGCAGAGACGCAAGGGAGTAGGGAGCTGACAAGGGAGGAGGTGGGCGGGCCTAATGGCTGTAACTTTCTAAGGACCTATCAATTTGGGATTGCGGGCCATGATCAGCCTGGCCAACAGAACCCATGGCCATCAACACCTCAGCAATGCAGATATTATACCAGTGTCCACTGTGGTGGGTCAAAAGAAGGAGTCGGACACACTGTGGCAAGGAATCACTGATTGATTGTAGAGAAAACTTACTTTGCAAACAAAACACCCTCCCCTATGATTGGGACCTCCCACCCCTATATGCCCCCATGGCCCCTGTGTTCAATTGCAGCCTGGAGGCTGGATGGAGCTGGAGCGCGCAAAAACCTTGCCGGGAAGACAGGAGCCCCCTTCCAACCTTCACGCGCTGCCTAGATCCCACCCCTCATCTGCTCACTGCCCCAATATTTGGGCCTATGGTGCTCCCACAGGCTTGCAGACAAAGCCTGGCCCCCTGGATGACCCATCTCCGCTGAATCCTTCTTTCCCACCCCTTGCCTCCATACCCCACTCATGCCATATCATTCTTTCTCCCGAAGGTCGGTGCCACCACTAAGGCCAGTGCCGGCCCTTACAGAGTCCGTCTCTGTGAAATGCTTGTTCAAAATAAGCATTTCAATCCCTGTTTAGGGACTGGAAATGCAAGTGTGACAGTAATATACCAACTTTCCGCTTGCGCATAGTAAGGCTATCAATTGCTCAACTAAAACATGTACTATGCCGATCCCCATTGATCATGGCATAACAGATGTAGCCCACCCTCAACCACAAAGCTCCTCGAGTGGGCCACATATTAACAAAGATGACATTGATACTGGGGATGGATACTGGAGGGTTACCTAGAATTTTCAAAAGCCACTTTTCAGCAATAGTACGTTGACCAGATATTATTTTCTCTCGGAATACTAGGGGATTTGTGCACCTATCAGCAGTGGGTGGCATGATTGAGCACATTGATACTTTCTCCATAATTGCTTTACAGGAAGCTTCAATGACTGATGGGTGTGAGTTTGATAACAGGAGCACGTACACGTAGCCGCTACTAAGGGTCACAATGGTCATCCATAAAGTGGCCTACTGGTCACAGTACGCCACCCTTGGGGTATATGTAGAATGGCCAGGTCTACCCAAATGGTCCAGGCAGTAAAAAGATATCTTGGGCAGCATGTTATGTTTCTTATCAACATAAATGACCCCCTAAATGCTGTAGTGACCAAACAAAACATAGCAACCATGTCCAAACTCCTAGATAAACTTCATCAAAAAGTCCCAGTGTGGATTGTGGGAGACTTTAACTCTCAAATTGTAATAGGTGAAGAAGATCTTTTCAATACCTGTGTATCTGCCCCGTTGAAGCCTTCTGCACGCAACAATCAGGACTGCGATTGGGCAGTACTGTGACAATCTCATCATCTTATTGAACTGAATGGACGCTGTCCAGGTGATGCACACAAGACATATACGCGTATGAGTGGTCGCAGTGCCTCCATCATTGACTATGTATTCACTAACACGGAGGGACTGGAAATGGTAAAGACATGGCAGTTCTGACACGTGATGAGAGTGACCATCTACCCATGTGTGTTTTATTGAGCATCGATACTTGTAGTGGGGTTCATTAAATCCACAACCAAAATGGGGGTATTTATTTAAATGCTGGACATAACCACATATTATGAAACGCAGTTAATATCGAAAAAGCTAAGCAATTTCTCTTGACATAGTTTCCAATTTTATCAGCAACTTTGCTAATGGCATGGTCCCAGATCAAACATTTATGATAGCAGACTTGTTGAAGCTAAAAACCAGTACTAAAGAAGCAATACAACAACGGAGCAAATATAAAAATGTGCATGAGCATTGGAAAAAGGAGAGTAGGAAAAAAGGCATAACTATAATTTTGGCATAACTATGACAAAATATTATTGCGAGCCAGCATTGTTGAGATCCTTCATTCTTCAAATGGCCAGCGTACAGGGGCAGAATCATCTGAAGCAATTAAATTAGAAAAAAATAACTTTCGCAGGTGGCTAAAACGGCATAGGTGGTACTGCGAGAAAGAAAAATGGCACCAACTTGTTAGTCATGCGCAAACTGGCAATAATACAGGTATATGGAATGTGATCAGGGGGAAGACAAAAAAGGGCCTGCCCATCAACAGTGTTGTCTTGAAAAGGGGAAATCTTCCTCGGGACCAGCCCTTATTAGCATAAATCACCCAATTCAGCCCAAAATACAGGTCCTATCATGCCAAGCAGTGAACTCATGCTAGTGAAATGAGACTGTCAGCATAAATGTAGCATTTATTAGACAAAAAGCATAATATAACAGGACAGTGAATTTAGCAATGAAACTTGGGAAAACAATAATAATAGAGTAATCACAAAACTCAGAGATACACAGTTTTACGCCCCTTGAGGTGGTATTATTAATCAGTGCTGGAGACCCTCATCATCTTAAGCTAACTGCTGCCAGCCCCGCTCAGATGACAGCACTACAGGGGGCCGCAGAAGCTTTTTCCGGGCACTCGCTCTTGCTTGAACAAAGTCTGCGTATCGATCTCCCCCCAGTTCTGGGTGCATGCACCTTTTGTGCTCTTGTGCCGTCAATCAACATGACGCACAGCTCCAGAAGTTTCCCTGTGCAAAATATAGGTTTGCTCATGGAAAAACCCAGCTCGGTAAATTTCCAACCTGTTCCCTTCTCTGCCCCTCCCTACTGGGAGCCCCTCTGCGAAAGCACAGGAATGTCTTATCAGTGTGAGTGCAAGGCCGTACCAGGCCTTCTGAGGGAAAGAGGATTTGTTTACGAATCCATGCAGAGCTACAGTTGCAAGAAACAGAATATTCTAAGAGAAGCCAAGATCAATTAACCCCATGTGAGCAAGCTCTACCAGGCCTGCACTCACAGCTTAGTGTCCATAGCGCTTCAAAGATTGGCTATCTAAGCGCTATATAGGTGCCATAATGCTCCAAACACTCCAATACAAGTCTCTATTAGCTACTACACTGGGACCTCTGCCCTGCCTGTCTATGCACAATGCATAATGTGACCTACCACCCCCACGAGGCCTGCATATTCCTTGTAGCTCCCTAAAGCGTAGTGGAGGCGCTACCACACATTACTTTCAGCATTTAGCACATAGTTTGAATAAACTATTGGTTTTTCAGCTGCTAATGCAGTCGTCTAAAGTCCTAATTGGCAAATTTGGCACTTTGTATCTCACGACAATTGTTCCCGAAGAGGCCTGGGCTACACACATTGCGGCGAGTTTTGGGTCCACCGCCCCGGTGAACCCCGAGGAGGCCCTTCTGCATAGAGTTCCCTAAGGTGCCTGTGACCAGCCTGAATCCAGGGAATCGCTAATCAACAAGTGTATCCATTGGTTTCAAATGGTTTGTGTATGCAGATCCGTAATTAGAGATTATAGCACAAGCTGCGCACAAATACGCTATAATGGGGCATACTTTTAACTCCATTCCTATTGAACTGAGGGAACAAAGAGTGGGCATTGGTATACTGGGTATTGGAACGAGACGCTGCCCATCGCTACATAGCACGATTGAAATCAGTGCCTCCCCCACTATAACAATGTTTCCCCCCAGGAAACCAGGCCAGAGTACCCTCTGCTTTCTGGAGCCAACATAGTCCCATTGGGGAGAAGATCTGGGGGAGCTATTAATGGAAGTGGGATGGTTGTCCATATGGCTAACTGTTTAGATCCTAAGCGAGTTCCTAACCGGGTCATAGGCCGCTGACATTAAACTTGTGTCCTGGTTGTGTCCTGTGGTTGTAATCAGGGCATTTATTGCTCTCATGGCCTGAAAGCTTATTAGACAATTAGAGCTATCGTAATTCTATATTGTTGTTATTGTTATTGTTATTGTTATTTTGCATTTGTATAGCGCCTTATATACCATTGGTATGGTCTGAAGGCGCTGGTAGGTTGAACGCCCTTGGGAACCGAGGTTCGAGTCAGTAGAGAGGGTGAAGAGAGTCAAAATGTGCGTGTGCGCACAGGTATGTGTGCAGCTGGTGCGGGGTTGATGTGGTAGCTGCTTCTTAGCGGTAGGTGTGGTGGTTGAGAGTCAGGAGAATGTGTACGCTCTGGCAGAATTTATCCCGCTCCAGAGTGGCTGCGTTAGGCCTGAGGAGAGACGCCAGGCTGGGGGTGTTAAACCAGCGGTGGTTATTTAGAGTGCTGGGGAGTGAGCGGTAGATGTTGATATGAGAACAGTTATACCGAATGGTGTCATAGTATCCCTGTGTTCTATTTGAGTGGTGGTGTAAAGAGGAGAGTAAGCGTGGGATGTGGTATGATATAAGTTCATTCAAATTTACGCATATCAATGCATATTATGTACGTCATGCAATTTAAGCAATCAGGAACACATTTGCGCGTGCATAGTTCGTCTTGCGTGTTCTAGTCAATCCCTCATTTTCAGTGTGCTTCGTGCATGCTCTCATGTATTCCAAATGCATGCACTCCCGTCGTCCCCGCGAATGCACTCCAGTCTGTCTATGCGTTCATCAGGTCTGCACGCTCATCCGGTCTGCTCTACACAGGCGTCGGCTTCATGCAGGCATCTGCTCTACACAGGCATCCGCTCTACACAGGCATCCGCACCACACTGCTATCTGCTCCACACCGGCATCCGCATCAGATGGTTGGGTTTTAGGGAAAGAGCCAGGTTTTCAGTAGTTTGCGGAAGGCCGTTAAGTCCTGAGTTAGGCGGATGTGGGGTGGGAGCGAGTTCCACAGGGTTGGGGCCAGGGCTGAGAAAGATGCTCCGCCTAACCTGACTGAGTTTGTTTTAGGAATTACTAGGAGGCCGGCTGAGCTTGATCTGAGGGTGCGGGTAGGGTGATAAGGTATTAGCTTTTTTTGAAGATAATGGGGTCCAGTTTTATGTAGAGCTCGATGGGTGAGGCATAGGGTTTTGAAAGCCACCCTGCGGGCTACCGGAAGCCAGTGCAGTGTCTTAAGGGCTGGGGATACGTGATCCCTTGGACCGAGCGCAAGAAGCACTTTGGCTGCTGCGTTTTGTGCTCTTTGTAGTTTATTCAGTTGGTAGGCATGAATTCCGAGGTACAGGGGGTTACCATAGTCCAGTCGTGATATGACGATTGATTGGACCGCGGAGATTCTGTTAGGGAATGAGAGATATGGAAAGATGCGCCTAAGGTTTTTGAGTTATGTGTTATGTATATGATGTGTATGTGTACTTTGATGGTCCTATGGCCGAATAAAGTTAATACTAACTGACTTCAAGAAACAATAATGAGCACTTTCCTGGCCTGTAATCAGGCCCATGGGACTATTACCACGGAAAGGACCCCAGAGTGCAGTTCCCCTTCAAAACCAAATACGCAAACATCAAGCACAGCAGCCATGCCTCCTTTATCTCCCAGCCTGTTCACAGTCCACCATTAAACCAAGGCCTATTTATGAATTGTTAACGAAACACAGACCGTCTCAAATTTAGAAATAAACTATAACAATTGACAAACCTCACACATTGGGCCTCATTACACGGTAGGCGGTAAGGGTTTACCGGTACCGGTAAGGGCACCGGTACCGGTAAACCCTTACCGCCTTACTACGAGGTCCGTTTGCGGGTCCTCCCTTAACGCCTGGTTTTTCCAGGCGTTAAGGACGGGACCCGCAAAGGGACCTCAGAGCTAATTACGGTACCGCAATTTGCGGTACCGTAATTAGCACCTTCCCCATTCCCATTATGGGCCTCATTACGACCCTGGCGGTAAGGGGTTTACGCCAGCGTTAACGGCGCTGACCCCTTACCGCCAATTACGAGTTCCCTTAGCGCCATGGTGACTTTAACGCCTGCTTTTTGCAGGCGTTAAAAACCATGGCGCTAAGGGAACTAGGTGTTAATTACGCCACCGTAATTTACGGTGGCGTAATTAACACCTTCCCCACTCCCATTATGCCCTATGGGGCAAGAATGGGAATGGCGAAGGGTAAAATGGGGATTGGGGACTTACCGCCCCGCCAAGGTCGGAATGGGGCGGTAAGTCCGCCAACCCCCATGGCGGTATTTTCTCGTACCACCATGGACCATGGTGCTAATTGCACCATGGTCCTCCGCCAGGGTCGTAATGAGGCCCTATGCCCTATGGGGCAAAAATGGGAATGGGGAAGGGTAAATGGGGATTGGGGAATTACCGCCCCTGCTCACCTTGGAGTAGGGCGGTAATTCCGCCATCCACCAAGGCGGACTCGGTACGGTACCGGCGGCAACCATGGCGCTAATAGCGCCATGGTTACCGCCTACCGTGTAATGAGGCCCATTGTCAACACCAAGGATGTAGGGGGATGCATTATGCCTCAGGTAGTAAAAGAAAAGAACAAAAGCATAAATTGCAATGCCACTGAAAAAGCTCTTGAAGGACTATCGTGCTTTCCTCTCTGTTGATAAACATTCTCCTGACATCTGACTCTCAGGTCTTCCCACCCACTTCTCAACCTTTTAACCTTTTTTCTAAAGCGACATTCAATGCCTTTTGCTGCTGCTGCACGTATTATGAAAGAGGCGGGTGTGCTATTTTCTTAAGGCTGGAACGGGGGTTAACAGCCCGGCAGCCCAAGTTAACAGCCTGAGCAAAGCGAGGGTGGTTAGCAAGGGCTCTGGGCTGTTACCCCCCATTCCAGCCCTTAGAATGGGGTGTTAACTCCATTAGCCCCCGGGTTACAAAAGCAGTACTGTGTATGGTAGGAGTTTATAGGATGAGTGGACCCCCGCGCTGATCTATTCTTTCTGAGTAGATCGACTTTCTACTGCAGCCTGTTACTGAGGTTCCAGTGGGACAGAGCTCCTGAAGTCCCAGTGGTTTGGAAAGTGGACATTTGCATGTCATGAATTTCCATTCCAGCCTCTAACTACTCATGTGCTGGGTGAAAAGGTGATGGCTCAAGGCGATCGTCCGATATGCAGGCTTTAGAGACTACTCAGCTACTTACATCCAGGACCAACCAGGACCAACCGGGCCTGTCCATTCATGCCTTGAGAAAGACCCTAGGTCGAAACACGTGTTGTCAATTCATGCAAATGGCATATACCTAATATGCAACTGAAAACAAGTTTGCCTGCACACCTTGGACAGTTATTGTGACTTGACCAATGCACCAATAAATCCGACCAACTTTAAACATCCAACCGTCCCGTCAGTGAATGAAAATGTTGATCCAAAATGGCCACTATAATTGGAGAAGGCAGGGCTTTGTACGGAGCCCCTCTACTATTACTATTGCAGCCGGTTAAAGGGAGGAGAGAAGCTGCTGCAGCAGCGGCTGGTAACGCAACAATAAGGTAAGTGGGGCAGGGGATGGGGGTGGGAAATGAAAAAAGAAAACGTGAGGGTGGGTGGAAGATGACAGCCCGCAGTGAGGGAGGCAGCCTGCGGGTTCTGTGGAACGCAGGTTGAAATCAGAGATTTCAGCTTACAATGATCAGAACCCAATTGACTGCGCCCCTCTCCCCAGGTGCTAATAGCATATCTTATATAGAAGTGTTCGTACACCAATTGACAAACATACACTCTCCCCCCATTGCTCAACTAGGGTCCACCCACCTCAGCACCTCTGAAATGAACACTTTCTCAGGTAGACACCCTCTGCAACATCTGCTGACAAGCTCTCAGAACTGCTATACACGGGTGGATTATGCTCCTCAGGGGCAGACTGTGAGACCCTATTCTGGACAGATAAGCAAGGCAGATGTCCATAGGGATGAGGGGGCAATATTCATATAACAAGTCACAGGGTAGGACATTTGCCATAACAAGACAGATTGGACTACCATCAAAGTTTGTCTTGCCCCAAGACCCAGAGGCTAGCCCTGGAAACTCCCACATCTGTTCCCCTTCTGAGATCCCTTCCATAAACAGCCTATGCTTGCTGTGCCATGGAAGACTGAATGCAGAAACAGCCAAACCCTCACATCCTATGCAGAAGCTGTCCAACCTGATACATATGTCTTTCAATTTACAGTCTTTTTTTGTTAGGGTGAGTATTGTGAACAATGAAAAGAGCAGAGTAACTTCCATTACTCGCTCAAAAAGTTTCCTTGTTGAATCACTGTCAGAAATATTTAAAATTTAAAATTGTGGGCATTCTCAGGTTCCCAAAATGCTCTTCGCTTTTATGCAAATCGCTGGGCTTGGGTTCTATCAAGTGATACTTTGTGGGTGACCTGGCATGGGGCCATGCCCCTCGGCCCAACCATCTCCTCCCCCTTGCCCGCTCCCCGCCCCCCAAGGAGGAGAGGGTTCCCAGATTCATATTTTTTCCATTCTCAGCACTGAGAAGTCCTTATACATTCTAAATTCCAATGTGGGAGGATTTATTACAAGGGAAGGACTATAGGGGCTGCTGCATTCTGGCCCAGCAACAAAAGGAGAGGCTCTGGGGAAACTTGATTTCTGGCACTGAAGACCTCTGGAAAAATGTCAACAGTCCATCTTAGAATAGTTTTGCCGAATTGGGTACTGCATTCAGGGCATGGCGTGTGCACATGTTCCCTGCCCACCACTCCTGCCCAGAGCACGCTAACTACTCATCACAAGCTTTCGCGCCTTGAAACACTTGTGTATAGGCGCTTTACAAATGCCATATCATATCATATCATCTGTGATGTCATATTTGATCAGTGCTGGAAATGGAAAAAATGTACTCTGGAAGCCAACTCCTCCTGGGGGGGGGTTGGGGCTGGAGTTGGAGGGGGCCGGACTGAGGGATGTGGACCAGGCCAGGTCACACAACACTGGAACCCAAGGCTGGAGATTTACATAAACCAAACCCAAAAATGAGGTAGCCCCATTTTAATATGTAAATGCATAGGGCCAATGGGGATCAATGAAGAAAAACACAAATCGGGTTCCTATGCACACAAATACAAGCAGTCAAAAACCAAATGCAATATAAAAATTATATTTATTGCAAAAGAATAACATATGTTCATTAAATATAGAATAATACAAAAGGCAAAATGCATGTAGCCGATTCAAAACGAACACATCAAAACATCCAATAAAATGCATGCATTATACACAACCCTGCCCATGCATAACCCATACATCAATCATACCTAAACAACAACATACAACTTATCAAAAAGAAGAAAAAAAAGAGTACAAACATGCAACAATGTACAATGCATGTTAGTGACAGTGTTTAATCCTATCTGGTATAGGCTCAGAGCCTAATATGAAACCCTCACTTCTCAAGCCCGTGGTGGAAAACCATCAGCCACAACCATTGATTAACAGATGTGGCGACCATTTTTAGCCGTGACAGTGGGCTCACTAGAGATGGGCACAGTAGAGATGAAGCGAACAAGCAGGTCTCACACGTATGCATACGAGAACATGATGCCTTTATCACAGCAACCCATATGTGACCATATTTGATATAATGAACCATATGTTATTCTTTTGCAATAAATGTATTTTTTATATTGTCATTCCAGGGTCCCTTCCTGAGTGTGGGAAGACATCACTGATGGGGTTAGAAGAGGCATGAGGCAGAAGGTGTTTGTCTGCCAGAAATGATTGACAAGACAATGTGTTGTGCACAGTAAAAGCCAGCAAACTCGCCATGTGTTGAAGAGTGCTAGGCTTTGGTTTCACCTATCCTGCCCACCTGAGTTATTCTGAGAAGTGCTACAGCTAAGCTGCGCTGTACAATTCACAGGCATTCCCCACACACGTTAATGACTCACTCATTGCAACAGCTTCTCTCAGCAGAAGGCCAAGGCAATGAAGATTATCCAGGCTTATTGCTCAGGGAGTCTTGATTCTATTTAATAGTGAAAGCACAATTGATCAGGGCGACCAAGCGAAAACGCACCACCCATATATTCAGTGATTCAAATAACAAATTCCACTCTTGTAGCTACTCTTCTAGTGTTTTGCAAATACATTTTACTTTTTCAAACAGGTGATTAGATACATTAAATGAATGACAAATAAACTTTATACAGGACAAAAGGTGTAGTAGCAGTACATGTGGTACATACACTCTACGTACAATACATTTTGTACAAGACAAACATAGAGTAAAAAAGTCCACCTTGATCTTGTGGGATCATGTAATCTGCTTCAGAGAAAACAAGTTGATTTAAACAACTGAGAATAGAGCCAATGTTGGCATTAAACACTGGAGAAAATGATGTCGACACAGGTGTGTTTCGGCCACTGGTAGCTGGTCTAGTGTGCTTGGAATTAGGTGGCCTTCATCAGGACAAACGGGGAGTTTGGTGGTGGAACATTGAATGTAGAGTCCTGTCTTTGTCATGTATTGCTTGTTCAACACAGTATATTTGGGAATACACTCTGAAATTAGTGGTGCGTTCCGATCAAAATGCAACAGTAAAGGTCTTCGATGATTGATCTTGTCACTGGCAGGATTGCTTGCTCCCTGGAGATCCAGTGAATCTGCCAGCATACTGAAACATGCCAGGACCATGTGTGCTCGAAGGTCAGTAACTACGAAGGTCAGTCATTGTCTTCTTCCACATTGAGCACACACAGCCCCCGCTTGTTCCAGTATGCCGGTGGAGTCACCTTTTGTCCTGTGAAAACATTCATTTGTCATTAATTTAATGTATCTAATCACCTGTTTGAAAAACTAAAATGTATTTGCTAAACACTAGAAGAGTGGCATTTGTTATATGACTCACTGAATATTTGAGTGGGGTGTTATCACTTGGTCGCCCTGATCAATTGTGCTTTGACTACTTGATTTACCTGGATAGATCAGGGAATTACCAGGAGCCCTATTGATTGTACTTGATTCTAGTAAAGACACTGGGGCAAGCATTATACTTCAACTTCTTTTATCATCCACTCGTCATCAGTTTAAATCTTTAACTTTGAAAAACTCTTTTTTATAAATTAGGGAACTACAAGTCCCTGTTAGTCCCTTCAAATTTGTAGTCCTTACTTTGACCTCCTTCTTCCTGACCCTGACACCATCCCCCTTCCTGTCTAGGTCCTTTCCTCTTCTTAGATGCTCCAAAATGACACCTTCCTTCATCAAAGTCTCATCTAGGCAACTTGAGACGAAAGTCAACCAACTCGACCTCTCAGTCCACTGTATCTACCTCCGGAACGGTTGTGCTGGTAATCTTGATTTTATGTCAATACCAGAGGTGAGCATTATGCTTGTTCAAAGCTATGAACTATCCCCACTTCCACTGATGCTGTCAGCTTGAAGTGGAACAGCCATGACCTTGCGCACCCACCTAGCTATGGTGGCCACCACTACTGCCGCCACTACTGCCTTAAATGGTTTCTTTCCTGCAATCAATAGCTGCATCTCACCGGCTGGTCTCTTCTCTGCCATCCTGAACTCGTACTTTTTAATGCACGAGGCCACACAGACCTGTTTGTGTCTGAGCAAATAATGGTAGAAAACCGGGGAACAATTAGTCTTAGTTCTCTTTGCAATGGTGAAAGCGACTCCATCAGTAACATAAATCTTGATGTCAATCTCCAAGGCTTTGACATCTGAGCCCCTTTTACACAAAACCAGACATAGCAGCAACGCTAGCTTCCCTGACAGCTGAGCTAATGACATATGCTTGTTCGGAGGATTCCTGCTGAGAAAACGTAGGACTAAGTGTATGTCCAAGAGATGTGTGTATTTCAGGAGTGGCGGGGAGCAGAACTTTACGCCCTTAATCTGTCTGGCTACTGCCCTGCGGCTTCGTGAAGATGACTTGTATTCATTTGAGTCTCTTGACTCTGCGAATGGCAGCCAGCACCAAGTCAACAGGGTGCGAATAAGCTTTTCCTCGCAACTGGGGCAAGAAACATTCCAGTATTCACACTGAAACACTCGGCATTCGAGAATGAATAATAGCAGCTTTGTGAAATGATTTTTGCATTTCCCTGGATTGCTAATGGATTTATAGCTTCCTGATACTGAGCATGGGAGACAGCACGGAAAAACGCACAGTGTGTGTTTAAACCACCCACTTGAACTAGGGCAATCATTATCCCTCTTCTTGCACTGCAGTCACTTGCCATCAGAGTGGGGACTCTTGCACATCAGTGCTAAGTGACTGTCCCAGTTGTGACACGTGTGTCAAATAAGTACAAAAGACACAAGGTCCCTAGTGGTAGTTGGCACACCTGGGTCTGGGACCAATATGTAATTTGTTTTTACATCACCAAAAAAGTGGTTATGCTGATCAACTCTGGGGTATAAAGTCTTTGTTGACCTTTTGAAGGAATCGCGTCCTGAAGATGGCCTCAGAAAAGAGAGATCTAAGACACTAGAGATAGTGTCTGAAACAAAAAAACAGCCAAAACATGTCGACATCTATCTGCAATACCCTGATGATTTAACTGTGGGATTCATATGCAAATAAAGCATTTTGTGCTTGTTTGCACCCCCGTGTTCCATGAGTACTTTTGCACCTTGTTTTGTCATATTGAAACAAAGTTTTTTTAACAAACTATTTCTTGTTTAATTGTTTAATTGTGTAATGTTGTTTGTAGGGCATTTGTCGCCCCCTGCTTTTATCCACACAAATATTAAAAGTGAATTTATTTTTTCTAATTAAGTGCCAGTATTGGGTTCATGATGTCCTTTAGTAGTAAGATGGGATGCGTCTAGTCTGTGAGCGTCACGCTGATACATTAAGGCAACGGAAAGAGGGGTAATCAGACTCACTCTCTGTTATTTCTACTGCATGGTGATCCACTAACTTCTCGTCAATGAGCTAATGCCCTACTGAGATGGCTGATATGTATACTCCTATCATTCGAAAAGCCTAACTTGAAACCTCCCAGCTGGGTCTGTGAACAGATCGTGGTACTGAGGAAATGCTCGAGGAAAATTGCAATTTCCAGGCGGGGGTTACACTCGCTACCTCTGCCTTCTCCTTTTGAATCTTTGCTAACGTTCTGCTCAGCATTATGAAAGTAGGGAAGGCATACTGTTGACTCCCCTGCCAGCTGTGTACCTGGTTCAACCTACAACTGAAAAATGTGTCAGACTGTACATTCTGTCTGGAGGCAAACAGGTTTATATATACATTGGGCCCCAGAGCTCTCTCCTTCTCTGGGATACTCCTCTGTCCAAACGCCAGTCGCTAGTATCCGTTAGATATCTGTAGTTCCAGTCTGCCACCGCAGTCAAGGAGCCCAGAAGATATTCTGCCATGACTGAAATCCCAAACTCCAGGCAATTGTGCCAGAAGTCTTTGGCTAACTCTGCCAATAAACTGCATTTTGTGTCTACAAAATGATTTATGTAGCACACTGTTGACATGTTTTCCATCTTGAGGAAAATTCTGCATCTCTCCCTGTCTCTCGTAAAAGCTTTGATAGCGTACAATCCAGCTAACACTTCGAGACAATTGATATGCAGGCTTAACTCTTCTGGGGGCCATTTCCACCTGTCTCTATGGCTCTGCACCAGACCCCCCCAATCGGCTCTGATGGCATCCGATTCTATAAATAGATTGGGCATGTCTCCAAAAATGCCACGCCGTTTAATGCCTCCATGTACCAGAGCCACCACTGTAGCTCTGTCTTCCCCTTGTGATTTAAGGGAAGCTTCTGGTGATACAGCAGTCCCTGATGCAAGTGATTGGTCTTTAACGTTTGCAGGGCCCTTATGTGTAGAGGCCCAGGAAATATGGCCTCGATGGAGGAGGCTAATAACCCTACGATCCTTGCTAGAGTCCGCAGAGAAATCTCCCTCTTTCTGAGACACGCATCTTTCTTGCCGGCAGCTCTAGTGTGACCTTCCTGTTGTCCACAGCGAATCCCAGATTCTTGCTGGGCTTGAAGTCTGATTTCTCTAGATTGATCAGAAATCCAAGGGATGTTAGAAGGTCCCTCATCTACTGTGTCTGGTCCACTAGTCCCTCCCTGTTCTCCGCTAGAAACAGAATATTCTCAAGGTAGACTATCGTCCAGATACCTTGCTCTCTGACAGCTGCTGAGAGTCATTAGCTTGGTAAAGGCCCATTGCGTCAAGGAAAGCCTGAATGGCAGTGTCTTGAACTGCCAGATATTATTACGCCATTTGAAGCTGAGCTGTGCCCTGTGCTCCTGCACTACTTTTACCATGAGGTAACCGTCTTTCAAGTATATACGGGCGAGCCAATCGTCCTTGCTCATAATGTCCCTGAGGAGGTGTATGACCTCCATCTTGAAATGCCTGTGGACGACCCACCTGTTTAGCACTTTCAAGTTTATGGCTGGTCTCACTTTGTACTCTCTGTGAACCGAAACATATTGCTGATGAAGGTAGTTCTCCCCATGGCACAGCACTCTATGGCTCCTTTACGTAGAGTTGCTGCAACTCGCACTCCAGCAGTTGGGATTCTCTCAGGGATCTGGGAAGGGGCACATGCTTGAGGGGGACTCTCTATGAATTATATGTGAAAAACCTGTCACTGTTTCTAATACCAAAGCATCGCTCAATAGCTGGTGCCATTTGTGAATACAACTCTTGGTCCTTTTCCCTACTGGGGGATAAGGCTCATAGTTGTGGCTCACCTGACTGCACTCCCTGAGATCTGCTGTATCCTCGACCTCTACAACCTGTTGTCTTATGTCCTCTTGATGGAAAGAATGGGTCTTGGTGATGTGACACCCAGTTCTGGGCCATGGCACCGTGAGGTCTTCTGATTGAGACATGATGACCGATCGGTCGACCCCTGTAGTGACCGGTCCCAGCAAAAACCCTATTGGGTAAGATCTTCTTAATAGATTATTGGGCTTTGTCGAGGGCTGAATGCATGCTCATGAATTTGCCCATCTCTTTGGCAAAAGCCTCTCCAAACAGCAGCCGTTGCACTGCCTCTCCTGCCTCATAAGATGCTAGGTCCCCCAGCTTACTGTCACTTTTGAAGAGAAGTCCCCTTTAGTGCACAGCTAGCATGTTTCGTGGAGGCAAAGTGCCCTCTGCGCCCAGCTGGATTGCATGTCTGGGTCCACGGGCTCGCCAGTGTCTCTGGCTCTCTCTGCGAGGACCATAACCTTAACTATTGGTCCTTCTAGATCTAAGAGCTTCTATTGACAGCTCTTTCATGACCTGTCCATGCCCCAGCAAAGATCTTTTGATGCTCTAGTCACGAAAGTGATCATCAACGTGTCCATTGCAGGTGTTTTGTCCACCTTCCCTGCTAATTTTGGTCTTGGACACTCTGACCACATATGTAGCCTAGACTAATTCTTTAGCGGCTTTCTCAGTCTCTCAGCCATATATAGGGCCACCCTTGTGGATGGCTTCCAGTCATGGCTGACTTTCTAAGAAAAGCTTCCTCCAGCTTCCCAAATGTATCTTCAGCCTCTGGGGTACACTTTTTGCCCCTGACCTCCTAAGGAGTAGAAGAGTGTTATCTCTTCCGGGTCTTGTTACTCCCCTGTTTGTCACTATCTTCTGCAGAGACCATGGCGCCCATTTCTTTATTGCTGTCACTCTGGTATCCACTGCTAACCTTCCCTATAAGGGTCTCCAAATTGCCCAATCTCTCCTGGAAGGGATGTACCCCCTTGAGCCACAACCTCCACCAACAAGTATCCCAGCACCTTTTTGAAACTGAGTGCCAGTTTGTTCTCTGCCTAAGTGTCTGTGCCTCAATTCATAATCTTCCATGATCGAAAGTCAATTGTATGGCTAATCCCTGGGGCTAAGGAGTAATCGTGTGCTGTTTGTGCCAATGCCTGGATCTGCATGATGCGTGGCATGCCCGCAAGACTATAGGGGGCTTTTCACAAACCTTTTCTGTTTAAAATTGTATTATTTTATGTATTCTTAATCACTGCTCATCTTCTTTTATAAAATCTTTTGTTTGTGGCCGAGAGATGGTTTTTAGGACTCTATGCTGCGTCTGATGGACATGGGCTTTGGCCTCAATATCGCACTGGTGTGCGTGCCGGTGTTTGCATCTCTGTAAAGTTGCAATGCTGTGAGCCGCTGCACATAAAATATTTAATGGAAAACGAGCTAAACACAGTTAGACTGCGTACCAAAGCTCCTACTTTTCATGAGCAATCTCGTTCTAGTACCATGACTAATCCACTCTCATATACATTAAAAACATCATATGCCCAGAATGCTAGAGTCTACTTCTCTGTGCTGAAGAGCAGAAAAGAAGAGGAAATGACCTAGACAGGAAGGGAGATACTATTGAATTGAATTTAATTGAATTGAATTGATTGTTTATTTATATAGCACCTATGCAGAATGTGTTTCAAAACGCTTCAATGAGGGAGGGGACATGGGAAAGTACAGTTACATTCTTACAGGTCCTTAAAACAAATCAGCATGTGAAAAATAACTATCATAATCAGCCTAGTGACATTTCAGATAGTGCAAGTGCACGAACAATTAAGGTGAAGAGGGGAAGGGAAAAAATGAGACAAAACAAGCAGTAACATTACTATGCCTGAAAACACTTGATGTAGTGCATGAGTATTCAAGAGGAGGGGGGAGGGAGTGTAGTGAGAGAGAAGGATAGGAGCAAAACAAGCAACTATCACAAAAGGTCAAAGACACATTTGAATAGTACTGGAGGGAAGGGGGGAGACAAACTTCTATCAAAGGTCACGGGACAAATGATAAGAGTAAGTGCTGATTGACATAAAAGAGAAAGGTGGGGGTGAGGGCAGGTGGGGAGGGCAGGGTGACTGCGAAAGACAGGCGGCTACAATTACTATGCCTGACGGAAATTGGGGTAGTGTCGAAAATTGAAAGGAGGGGAGGAGGGAAAATAGTGGGGGGGGCATGGGAGATGGAAGGGGGCAAACAAAGACAGTCATGGGAGGGATGGGGTGAAACAGAGGGTACACACCATAATCGGGGGCAGAGGGGACAAACACACCATAGTGGGGCAGAGGGAGCACACATAGAGGAGGGCAGCGAGGCGGCGTACCGTGGTGGACAGTGGTAAACAGGGCCTTCGAGGTGGGCCTTGTATGGATGGGCCGGCTCCCGGTTGCAGTGATTGGCTTAACAATCCATGAGCAACCAATAGGGAGGGGGAGCAGGCCAGGCCAGAAAACACCTAGGCAAAACACAAATCCAGGCGAAAATTCGGCTGCCATGATGGAGGGCCAAATAAAGGGCAGAAGGCTCTAGGGAAGCAGGCACAGTGGTGTTAAAAGCCCATGAAGGACAAACAATGCCCGGAACAGCAATCTTCGCCTGGCGCTTTTTGTAGCTGTTGAAATGAAAA
Organism: Ambystoma mexicanum; assembly: GCA_002915635.3. Taxonomy (NCBI): domain Eukaryota; kingdom Metazoa; phylum Chordata; class Amphibia; order Caudata; family Ambystomatidae; genus Ambystoma; species Ambystoma mexicanum. Next base: position 270,091,602 of record CM010927.2, on the reverse strand, counting down.
GTGCTGATGTTTTTTTTTTCTGAAAGTGGTAATTAATTTCACCTTTTCTTTATCTTCTCTTACTGCTTTTGCTTGGTTACATGCTGTTTTAATACATGAATTACCACTTTCTGCAACAATAATGAAGTACTAAGAAAAATCCTATGAAAAAACTGCTATCTACTTAAGTTGGACACACATATCAATAGATTCATAGATAACCACCCTAATGTTATCTACAGAAGAGCCACAACCCTTAGAATGAACATAGGTCCTTCACTATTACCGGAAGACAAGAAGGAATCTGATACCACATGTTTGCAAACAACACCGACAGGTTTCAGTAAGTGCGGCATGTGCACAATGTGTAAATATGCTCATGAATATACAAACCAATTCAAAGACAACGAAGGTACAACCATCACGATTAAGGAAAGCATAAATTGCAAATCAAAATGTGTGATTTATGCCATAATTTGCACCTGCTGTAAGACCTATATAGTGAGCACTATCCGAGAACTGAGGACATGAATATGAGAACACCTGTCCTTAATAGGAAGCCAAGATGAAACACTGCCTCTGGCTCTACACTGGCAAAGACATCACCAAATGAGTGACAAAAGAGACATTAAATTTATAGGACTAAGGAAGGTTGTTTTAGGAAGACGGGGAGGTGACAAAGAAAAGCTCCTGAGACAAGAAGAAGCACGGATAATTTGCAGATTCAGATCTGTAGAAGTGGGATTCAACACAGACAATGAGATGGCGGTATTTCTGTAATAACCACCAATCAAAGGACACAGGATCCGAAAGATTTTAGAAAGACATTTTTGTACAATAGTCTGAACAAATAGACCAGTCTGTATAACTAAATTCCCTCCTTGCCACTTTTTGGCATTGACAGTAATGAAGAAGTATGTGCTATTGTACAGCAGGATAAACCAATGTTTGAAGTATATGACTTTAGCCAATGGCACAAACAAATGCTTATTACCCGTAGACTCAGAAACTACGATATACCAAATAGGAGCACTGAAAATGGAGACTAGAAAAGCGTATTTGCAAGTATGTGTCACCCGAATTCTGCATAAGCTTCACACAATACAATAATTGTAAAACCTAGGGATGTAACAGTGTTTGCCGTAACAGGCAAGATCTAAAGACCAAATACAAATGAAAAACGGTACTAAACATACCATTGCTAGATTCAAAGACCATTGAGATACATTCAAATCATAGTTATTTCTGCTCTGTAGTGCTTGTTTAAATCAGAATAATACGTTAGTCCTATGCTTCAAAAATGTGACTGAGTAATTAAAAGACAACAGAAAAATGTATACCCCCCTTTTTTTTAATCATAAAAAGTCGAGGGAATCACAAAAAGCGAGTAAATAAACATGTGTACATTTCCCCTAATGGAACAACTATTTAAATTATATTTATTAGGAATACAACGTATATGTCATTAGAACTCGAGTACCAAGTTTGACACTAGATAGGGCATTCTGAGCCCAAAACATGGTGCACAGAAATGTCAGGTAATCTAAACCGAGAAAGGACTAAGGTTGCCATGGCAACGTTAGTCCTTTGGGAGACAAAAAAGAACACTGAGTCTAAATGTGCTGGTGCCGACGTGAGAGGACTGTCTAGAGAGTTTGCAGGTAATCCCTAACGGACAGATAGAGAGATGTGAGGATTCCACATATTTAGTAATAGGCTTGCAAACGAATAGAATGGGGATAGCTCGTAAAGATAAAAGAGCGGATCATACTATTCGTAGGCAATAACGCAGCAATCACGGGGATACAAAAGACATGATTTTCCATTCGCATGCAAAGCGCATGATTAAATCAATGCACGGATAAGATATGCAAGACTTACATTGGACATTGCTCAGTCTACTGTACCGTATTAGAACTGTGATATTAAAACTAGTCAAACAGAAAAATAATGCACTCAGGGATACACCGTTAATTCATGCCATTATAATGTAAAAGGAATTTTAACGTTGTACACAGACCATGTTTGAGTTGTACTATATTGCCTCTTAGGAGGGATTTAACCCGCAACCATCATACAATCTTTGATGAAAGATCGGCACGATCATAAACAAAAACTGAAAGCCAATATTGGTAAGGAAGTCACTTGTACCTGGCTCCCTTCATCTCAAAACTTATCAATGCCTCATTCGCAACAGGGTCTATACCAAGTAACCTAAAAGAATCCTGGGTACTCCCACTGCTTAAAAAACAGACCCTAGACCCAGCCATACCCACGAATTACCACCCAATCACTACCGTGCCATTCCTTCTAAAAATCATAGATAAAGTGGTGTATTCACAAATACCGAAACACCTAGAAACTAAGCACCTGCTAGGAGCACGCCAGTCTGGCTTCCGTCCTCAGCACGGGACCGAAACAGCCCTCTTAGACCTAAAGGCACAAATAGACGAGCTGAGGGATCAAGGGAAACCAGCCTTACTCCTCCTACGGGACCTATCAGATGCATTCTACCTTGTTGACCACAAGGTCCTTTGTAGGCATCTGGACATGGCTGCGCACTTCCCTGAAGAAGCCGGAGCATGGATCCAATCCTTCCTCAATAATAGGACCATGAGAGTCTTCTCCACCACAGCGGCAGCAGACTCCATCCCCATCACATGCGGCGTGCCCCAGGGATCTTTTGTTTCTCCCACCCTCTACAACATCTTCACAAAGCCCCTTTTCGATGATCTGGACCTTCTTGGTATCACCTACACTAATTATGCAAATGATACTCAGATTCTCCTACCACTTACTGGTGATTACGACAAGGATTTGGCCTTGGTGAACAGGGTGTATCTCATCATCCAGGCATGGATAGCCACTCACGGACTATGCTTGAATGACGACAAAACTGAAATCATTATCCTTGGCACACCCTCTACCCTCAAAAAACAGAGTCCTAACTATTCCTCTTTTAACATTGATAACAATCAAATCACCACTGCTCACGCGGTCAAAACTCTGGGTTTCTACTTGGACTCTACCCTCTCTTTCAACAAGCAGGTCAACGCAATGGCTTCTGCCACCGCTTACACCTGTAAATTGATAAGAGCAGGCAAACCCTTCCTATCCAACAATAGCTGCATCACACTTGCTAGAGCTCTCGTTTTATCAAAGTTGGACTATTGCAACTCGCTCTACATTGGGGCCAGTAAGGAAGTTATCAAAAGAATTCAAATCTTGCAAAACAACGCATTTAGAGCAGCATTAGGTATTCCCATAAGAGCCCACATCACTGAATTTAGAAGAGCCAATAACTGGATTTCAACTCATGAGAAAATCCAGCTAAAAGTAGCTTCACTTGTTCACAAATGTCTAAACAATGCCGCACCACGTTACCTTTCTACGAGATTCATGAGAATAAATCCAACAAGACCCACCAGATTCTCTAACTCCAACAACATTTCAACACCTAGATTTAAATTGTCCAGAGTTGGTGGCTGTAACTTCCAGCTCAGAGCAGCCCAACTATGGAACTCCCTACCATCCACCTTGCGGACAGATCATCCATACCCCACTTTCTGACATAACCTTACAAGGTGGATCAAAGACGTGGACAAATAATAGACTACTAACTGCCCGTACCTTTTCCACATGGCCTTCCACTGTTTGTATTTTTGCACATACCTACCTCTCAGCATTTACCGCCTGTCCGAGTGGGACTGTAAATACTTGTACCATTATTTTGCCTTTGTATATATTTTTGTCTCCATATGTGCCTTTGTGTTTCTGTAACTAAGCTGTAAGTTGTCATATGCAATGCGCCTGGTTACCCCTGGGTCTGGTGCGCAATACAAGTGATAAAACAATCAAACAATACAAGTAATAAAACATGATGATGTGACAAGACATGGCCCTCTAATAAGGGTATTTCATACAAATCATACCGGAACTAATGGTAACCTTTATGGTGTCTTTCTTTTTATTTATTTCTCTCCCTTTTTGTTACTTTTTACATTTGTGTTATCTCTTTACCTCATCATCCACCTCAGTCCCCCATCCCAAATCTATGTGGCAAATAACTATTTGACTTTTTTGGACTGTATAATTATGCATATATATATATATATATTGTGTTGTGGTATAATTCATGAATGGAACAAACATAATATGTGGTTTTGTTACATTTGATTTGTTGTAATTACTATCATTTAAACATATCTGTCAATAGCCCTGATTGAAAAAGGCACAAGCATGTGCCGAAACACGTGTCTCAACGAAGGGCCACCATGTTAAATTAAAATAAAAAAGTGAAATACTTGCACACAGCAACTACTACAGCAGTTTCATTTTCCTACAGTGGAGCTGCCAATGTGTGAAAGACTTTTCCGATTTGTTTGACTACAACAGAGCAAGGGGAATTCTCTGTACTTTCACAGCAATGCGACACATTTCTCATTGGGCGCAGGGCAGTTCATGTTGATATCCCAAGACCCCACTCCCACAAAGTAGTATCTATTTCATATGGCAGTTGCTAGTATAATTATAAAGTTATGATACATAACAAGTTTTTGCCAAAATGTGGAGCTGATAAAAAAAAAAAAGGGGGAAATACAGATGGTGCTCCAAAATCCCTGATCCAATCCTATATGGGGGCGGAGAGACAGAGAGAAACTGTCCAATCCTGGTGGCAGGGATAATACAGGGTACTCCCCCTAGATTGTAAAATTAGTGATGTCATTTCTGATATATACGGGGGACTGTACTAGGATTTAACACACACAAAATAAAAGGGAGACAGGAGAAGGAGGATGAAGAGAAGGTTGCTGAACCTTACCATCTCTGAGAGTGCAGTGACCAGACCCCTTGTCCTATCTGTCCAGAGTGTCCTGAGATCCAGCTGGCTTTCCTGAATCCTAAACCAAGGCTTGCTTTGTAAGTAGCATATAACCCCAGCACTAAATTGTTAAACCCTTCATTTTTGTAGTAGTACATCCAGTGATTCCCATTGAAAAACCCTAATTGCCCATGTAGCCCAGTCACATCCTCATAGAAGAATCTCTTGTTTGCCGGTGCATGTTAGCGTATCTCCTTTTAAAAAACCTCTCAGTTGTCTGTGTAAATCCTTAGTATTTTTGTAAGTAAATCAATTAATTCCCCAATTAAAATTCACGGTACAAGATTGTTGCAATTCGAAATCAACCATCTTGTTCCTGGTGTTTTTATTTAATTATTATAGTCATTAAAGTGTTTCCTCAAAAGAATTATTCTCCTTGTAACTAAAATCCGAATTTGTGCCTGTATCGTGTGCATTACCAAATGAATTCCTATTTGCATCTGTCAATTTATACCATAACTGGGTTCATTAGTGTGAGCAATCCTTTTGCCTAGAAGTCTACCTGTTATGTGCCTCTGTCCTTGTCACTGAAAACCGATTTTCCTATTTTATTAATTTAATGTGATATAGTTTTATAAACAAATAAAACTTTACACATAAATTAACCATATAAAATAACAGATTATCATAAAATGTCCAACTACATATTCAAATAAACAGTTTAATCATTTCAAATACAATAAAATTAACACACAGAAAAAGATAAAAAAACGTAAGAATAAGCAAAGTAACGATATTAGAAATAATAAACCAAATAGGTAATTACAATAAATATATATACAGGTCATTCGCCTACTTTAGTTCTACATTTCAAATCCTGAAATTACAACTTTACCTTTAAGATTCTTTTCAAAGGGGGCGGGGGAATGCAGAGCCAACAGGCCTGCCTTTGAGCAGTGGCTCATAAGGGTTATCACTTCAGACCACGCATTGAAAAGGGCTAAATGCAGCTTGGGATTCAGTATGTTAATACATTGATGCCACAATTCTACTTGTCACAAGCATCTAACTCCGCTGACAAATGTCCCCAAGTATTTCTCACGACTTAAAATCATCCGACAACATTATGTAAGAACGTGCCTTGCAGTTTCTAACTCTGTGCGTAGCTCACAAATTCTACAGTATCTTTCAAATTTTAATAAGCCCATTTTTGGGCCCAAGGTTTCCAAATTTGGCAAATGGTTGATGCGTAGTAATAAAATAAACTGCCTTAATAATTCAGAGGGACACATATTTACATATAACTGGGCTTTTTGTATGTGAATAAAACATGGGTGATAAAATTATAACTTTTCAAGTTCTCTAAATGCACAAAATTGTTCTGCCAATCCCACAGATCTGTACGCTTATTTAAAAGTTGAAGCAAGTGGTCATTATCTTGTCCCCATTCCGGAGACCAACATATTGCCTCAAATAATGTTTCCATTTGAGTTACTAGACTATGTTGTTTCCCAGCACGAAGATCTTCATCAACAGTAATTAACAATGGATTAGTAGGGTTGTTCTTGATTTTAACATACAGTTCTGCTCTCTTTCACAGAACAATTTTTTTTAGAGAAATAATCCCAAGCTCCAACCTAAGGATAGCCATAGGGATACATTGCAGAAGGCCAAGAATTATTCTCCAGAACTTACCCTCTATTAACTGGAGCCATCCCAAATTCACATTTATCAACGGGTCAAGGCCACAAGTTACCATTGGTACAAGACATTGTATGTATAATTGGCGAGCAGCCCAAATGAAAATCCACTCTGTTCTCACGTAAATTTATAGATCATAGCTGTCAAATGTGCTTATTTTAGGGGCCTGTATACATGTGATATAATTACCCTTACTATCAAAGTCCACTCCCAAGTATTTATATGAGTGGGTGTAATTTATTTCAGCCATTCCCATTTGCATACGGGGCTGTGCGACTTAACCAGATGTACATAGGATCAGTTCTGTTTTACTATGGTTAATAACCAATTCACTTACCTCTTCATATTGCCAAAGCTGCTCGGCAGATGTAAGAATTCCACTAAAGGTATGATAAAATATCACAAGATCGTCCGCATAAGCTAAGATTGTACAGTGTCTTGAGCCAATTTTAGGCGGACAGTTATTAACTCCCTGCATATACTCAGGGGCATCTGATACAAATCAATTTTACAATGTCGGGGCGATTACACACCCCTACTTTACCCCTCTCAGCTTCAGAAAGGAACCGGTCATGGATCCGGGGTTGTCTAATCTAAGCCGTACCATGGTGTGAGTGTGAAGCAGCTCAAGATAATATAACAGAGCCTCAGGGCAGACAAGGCTCTTAATTTGCACCACAATATGGCTCTGTTAACAGAATCAAAAGCTGCTTTGAATTCGATGTAGAGGGCATAAAGTGGGGGGCTGGCAAGCTGTGAGGCCTTACACCTCAAAGAGTCCATAATAAGCAGATTATGAGAAGTAGAAAAGCCTACCCTAAAATCACTCTGAAAGCGGTCTAAAATTCCGGCTCTATCAGCCCATTCCTGGAGTTCTTTTAGCAATAGGGAGGCAAAATTTTACCGGTACAATCCAACATGGAAAGCAACTGATAATTACCAGGTTCGGTTGTATGACCCTTTTTGAATACAGGAATAAGTATGCAGCTTGCCATGAGGCAGGGATACAGCCCTCTGCTATAATTTTCTCAAACAAAATGTTCATCAATCCTGCCTATTTTCCTATTGTAGGCTAAACCTATTCCCTGTGCTGCCTGTCATTGCAAGCCCCAGTATAAACGAATTTCCATTAGCCACTGTATTTTCTCTTTGCATTTGCTTTCTCCCAAAAAACGATTTTCCTGCTTCATGTCTATTTTGCCCTGGTGTGCTGATTAATATTCTCTAAAACTCTCCTAAGTATAAGAAATAAGAATGTTCTTCGATTCTGTCCCCTAGCAGTTGTGAGAAACAATCAAAACCCCATTCTTCCATTTTGCTCCAAAAATGGCTTTTCCCTTTCTTTGCTGACTTCCCATCTTGTAGTGGTGGGCTTTACCCCAAATCTGATTTTCCCCAATATTCCTACTCCTTGCAACTGCGTTCCAATCAAAGGAATCAAGTTTAATTGATGTTGGGGGGGAGGGGGTTGGTGTTGCAGGGAGGAGTACTAAACTGTAGGGCTATCGCTTTGTGTGGAATTGTTATTTTCCTGTTTTGTCATTAAAACTAAAGCGAGTGTAACAGCCCATTTCCACTTGGTCACTCTAGATAGGATATTGCATTTGTGTTGCCACAATTTTGGTGGATGCTGTATTTTGATTATTTTCCTTTTTCATTAAATAATAAATTAATAAATATCGTATTGATACACACAGGCCTGGTTCTTAGTCCATTGTGACATGGGGTGTTTGTGGAGTTTGGGTGTGAGACGGGTTGGAGGCCTACTCAAAAGAATCTGTAGTATATCAAAGATAAAAAGTGTGTTATTGTGCGCCACATTCATTGTAGGGTAAGGAGTTCCCTACCTGGCATTTGCTGTGCAATATCCTGTGACAAAGAACAAATTCATCATAACAGGGCATGAGGGTCTGTGATGCCATTAGTCCAAATGAAGATTTAGAGCCTTACTGCCCTCACTCAAGGAGCGGTCATCCCTTTTGAATTTAAAGTAGATGCATAACCAAAGCAAATACATTCCAGAAATCAAGCCCAAGAGTGGTGCCTTAGTCACGCTATTACTGGGCACCTGGGGTCTGAAGGAGATAAGGGGTAGCTGTGTCTGGAACATTCTGTGAATTGTGATAGAAGGAGCAGCGATGATGCGAGTACGGTCAGTCCAAGATCGGGGGTGCAGATTGTGTGCGCCGCGGCATCTCGTGTAATGAGAAGGCACATTGTCTTCTCAAAGCAGAGTTGCCTCGCGAGTCTCACTTTGAATGTGTCTGTGTCTGGGTCTGAGAGGTGCACATCACATGATGGTCAAAATGTATTAGTGTATCAATATACCTATTAGACAATCACATGTTAGGATTCAATAGTGACGATGTAGTGGCCCACGTGCATAGTGCAATGGGCTTAGATAATGTGTAGCCAATCAGTCCAGGCATTCGCATGTTAAATAGGTGGCAGGCAATGAGGGTGGTGGGATGACTTTGTAACCTTTGCATGCTAATATGCAGTTTTCTGCTATATAACCTGTAGTTTCTTGCAGCGTGATGAGCTCCGTGTCAGTTTAGTTGTACAGGACCGTCTGAGACCTTTGCATAGAACAAAACTATGCAAATGTGTGCACCAGTTATTTGGCCTTTTCGAATTATTTTTTAACATACAGCTCTTGGGTCTCGTCTTTCTACATATACCTGGCATCAGATGGATTTTGTGAGCCAGTTGGGGCGGCACTTTGACTACAATGGCGTCATCCAGACAAATGAGGCTGTAACCTATATACATTGACTATGTCAGGTATGAAAGTCATTAAGGGGCATTACATCAGCATTTGAGGGCTCGACATGCAAGTCAATAGCTTAGATACGATGACTACAATGTTTATATGAAGTGCTAACTGCCTGCATATGGCAGGACTGTGGAATGATGCGCTGTACTTCGGATATGGCAGCAGCACCTGAGCATAGGACGAGGTGACCTATGCTGACTACACCAAACCTAGGAGGCTTTATGGATCTACTAGGGTTTGCTGATTTCTATTGCCGAATGGCAACTTCACCTCTTTCTTTTTCGGTGTTTTACCTCTTTCTTAAACCACAGAAAACAGGGCGAGACCCCCCACATCCAGTCCCCATGCCCTTTTATATACCATACACATAATTACCATCTCCGGTAAAGAAAAGGGGTAATAAAATTCAGCGAAAATGCATTCAGGAAAGTTGCCATTCTGCAAAAGGGAGGAATGCCAGCTTTATCTGGCAAGGGTGGCATTGATCTGACATCTGAGGCTGCACCTGACATATATATATATATATATATATATATATATATATATATATATATATATATATATATATGGTTATGTTAGGCTGAACCGTACACATGTCATGTATTCCAGGTATATGAGGCATTCATTGACATCAAATGTTAGTCCGGGGCATTTGAGACCACACATGGCATATTATGGCTGTACCTGGTTGTTTGGCTACAACTGGCCTAAGAGGTCCGTGTCAGCATATCCCAGCTTCATTAAGAACGCATTTTTCAATGGGATTTACTCATTGAAAAATGCTTTGTGAATCAGGCCCAGCATCCTAAGGTATATTAAGCTGTGCTTAAGAATGTGGGACGCTATTTAGGTTGTATGTGTTTTTAATGTGGACACTGCCCTCGTTTACACATTAATCATGCATTGATTTAAAAATGGGGGTTCCCCCAAATCTCCCCATCTAATCCACCCCCACCCCACCTCACCCTCACACCCACCCACCCCAAACCCCTACCCTCAAGAAAACAACCTATATATATTTTAAAGAATTCGACCAAAACGGCCATGCTGAAACATGCACGATGAATGTGTAAATGAGGAAAGTGACCACGTTAAAAATACAGTATGGCCCCGATTCATGGAATTATTTTCGTGCAAAACAGGGATTTGCGTGCAGGGATTTGCGGGCAGAATGGCACGCAAATCCCCGTGTTACACGCAAATAATTCCATGCATCAGGGCCTAGATGTCTATTTAAGCATTTCATTAGAACACCTGCTGTGTGAGGTTATCACTGAGACACGATGACAGTGACAGGCCATATAAGCCTGTGCATTCGTGTGACAGTGCCCCAACCCCAGCTGCTTCTGCGGTGTGCACCTCTGGCCTATCTTGAAACTACTCATGGCATACCAATGCAGTACCCCAGTAACAATAGTGTTGGTCAATGAGTAACCTTTTGCACTCCTAGGTGTTTATTTGAACAATCTCGACGTTTTCTTTTGCATCGGTGATGTCATGTCCTGTGATGTCACTGGGGCAAAGGTGTGTGATGGCACATCCGGTGATGCCAGCGGGTGTGTGACGTCCCTCCCACCGCTCCTGTGGTTTTGGTGACTTGACATCCCTGATTAACACTAAAACCCCGCATATCATAAAAGCAGCACTCACGAATTCAAATTAAAAAGGTAAAAGCAGTTCATAAGTTACAAGTAAAGCTTAACAGCGTTCTCCAAAAAAACAACCACATCCAAAGGAAGCATGACATGCATTCTAATAAGGCACAAGAAAAATATGAAGTGTCACGTGTGTAAATGTGGCGCCATAAAGCTTTACAACTCGATTTTGAGGCAAAGAGTTAGCCTCTGGGGAGACGTGTGTTACCCTCCCTGGTTTCTGCATTAGTGTTCGTTTACTCTGGAAGGCAAGCAGCATTGCTTTTTTATTTTGTGATTTAGTTATTTGTGCACGTGATTTGAAAGCAAACCTTTCTGTAATCACTAATATACAATATTCCACAGGTCCAATAACGTGCAAACAAATGCTAAAGTAGCACACATCCCATGAGTCGTTATTTCGCAGCCAAGATCACAAATTGCGCAACAGCTTCTGTTTAAAAGAAAACCTAAATAATTGACTCTGAGTCTAAGTCAATTTTACTCTTAATAAAAAAATTGGTATAATGCATTTCCAATTTTGCATTGCTTTTCTTGTGCTGTCAATGCAAACATGCTCTGTACAAGCAAAAGTGGTTTTCCGTTTCCTATGAATGCAATTAGTTTATCTAGTGCTTTCAGGTACTGATCATACATCCAGCTGTTTACATTAAAAAGCATTTTTTTATATATATTTTGACAGCGAGGTACCTATATGCAGATGAATAGAGATCACTCAACTGTTTGTTCACAGTTATGTGACCTGCAGCCTTCACCATGCTGCAAAATAGAGAACTCCTGTGCGAAGGAGACTTTCCTCTGACCCGCTCCACAGCCGTCCCACAGGCTTTAAGTGGCATAATTCTTTCAAGAAATCTCTTTCGTTTCTAATTGTCCACACTGCGCCTGCTTACATGTTTGAATAGTTGACGTTCCCTTGCCGCACGACTCTCTCTGTCTTACACACACACACACTCTCTTTCTCTCTCTCTCTCTCTCTCTCCCCCCCTCTCTCCCTTCACACACTTCTCTGTATCCCTCCATCAGTAAGTGAAGCCCCCATTATTGCCTAAGTGTGTGTGTCTCACTCTCTTGCTCTCAGAGTTAACCCTCTCCTTCCGTATCTGAGTATGGGAAGTCCACTTTTCACTGCTCTCTCTCCCCTTTCTCTGAGCGAATCACGGGTCAAATCCCTTACTTCCCACACTCCCTCTCTCTCTGGGTGAAGTCCTACAAGCAACCACTGACTTTAGGGGTGTGGTTGAGATGCAAACCAACAGACCCATATGGTATGGCTTGACTTCTCTTTGGTAACGCGGACTGAGTTCAAGGCTTAACTATAAAAAACATGAGATGTTCAACCAGTTAAACAACTGAACACGAAAATAAACTTAAAGATGTTACTGTTCAAATCCATTGATTAAAAAGCCAATATTATTGTTTCATTACCCTGATTAGAGGAAAATAACTCCCAATAAAAGGGAAATAATCTCTCTTGTACTGCTGGAGTCAATGGGATCACAGGTATTATGAAACAAGCATTGACAATGCCAGTAGTTTTGACGTTTACTACTGCTCTTTGCATTATACATGTATTGGCACCCGGGTATACAAGGAGGAGAGTACAACATTTTAAAGTTGGGTGCGATAAGGGGTGTGCAAGAAAATGAGAAATGAAATAGAGCAAGGGAGGAAGGTACTGATAGAAGGTGCCATCGATGATGAGCAAGGTGAAATATGATTGAGTGAGAGAGTAAGAAATAAATAAAGAGTGTGAGAGGAAGGATGAGAAGGTGTAGAGAATGGAGGTAAGATAGGTGGGTGTGGGAATAGAGGGTATACGTTTGGCGGAGCTATGGAGTTAGAGGGGGTAGGTGTGCATGTGTGAGGGTAGAGTAGAGAGAGTGGGTATAGTGAGAGGGGATAGGATGGGTTGATGGTGATAGAGGAGGTGGGGGTAGAGAGAGTGAGGGTAGGGTGTGTTTGGGTGGGTAGAGAGAGTGGGGTAGTGTTGGGATTAGGGTTGGTGGGGTAGAGATAGTGATGAACGGTTTGGGTAGAGAGGTTGGCGTAGAGAGAGTTGGTCTGGTTGGTAGGGGTAGAGCGAATGGGAGTAGGGTGGTCTACTGTATTAAGCACTCTCACCAGACGCAGCGCTGCATAAGACGTACCCGGAGTACAGCCCCTTCCTGGAACTTTCACATATGACTCACTTGGTACCCAGTGAGCGTATCCCTCTACGTTGCCCAGAATTACAGAGTGTAGTACCTTTGGTTGTGATCCGTCGCGGTATTAGTGGGGGTAGAGACTGTGTGGTAAGTACTATGGCCATCCTTGCTCAGCATAATGACCACTTTCAGAACTAAGACTGTAGTTGAGGTGGACCCGACCTGCAGTGCTGACCGCTCTGCATATTGTTACATAGAGCAATAAGAGCATGATGCTTCCATGACCATCTAACCCCAAAGGCCCCAGAGAGACCACATACAAATACACAGGTGTGCGCATTGTTTGAGTAAAGTGGATGTGGGTGGGCGGGAGATAGAAACATAATCAAGAACTAGAAGTAAAAACATTCTATCAGGCGGAGTTTTACGGAAGCCCGAGTGCCTCCTCTTCATGCCTTGCTGGTTTCCTGGACCCTTAAACTGAGAGTACAAGTATCTGGAGGTGGAGAGGCTGCAGGGGGGTAATTCTACCCAGTTATGAGATTTAGAGGCACTGAGAGAGGTCCCCAGTCTGTGATAGAAAGCAGTGGATCCTCAAACCGTGTCTTAACGGTGGACAGCAACAACCTCCCCCACCATATAGTCCCAATATGAGGGTTGGGGGCAGTGTTTTAAGTAGGGTAAGAAATTGAGGGGGTGTCTCATTTGGGGGCATGGCTTGCATGATGGGCGTGGTCCAAGACTTGACGGCGTGGCCTAAAAAAAGAACATGTACAAATGTCCCAGACACCAATAAGAAAGTGGCTGACAATCAGAAAAGGCAATTTGTTACTTTTCATGGCAGTGGGCGTACTACCTTAGAAGGCATTTTTTTGTAAAATATGTTGGCACTAGCGTATTTTTTAATGCACGTTTGGTCAATAGCATTGTACAAAACTACCAGCTGCACAGTGTGTAACTCATTAAACTGCCCCGCTTTGGCCCACCCACACTACCCCAACCAGACAGACATGGGAGAAAGTCACCATCGGCCAGTCCTGGGTTTTTAGAAGACATCACTTTGCACTTTGGGACTGTAGTTTTCCTTTACCATTCTGCATACAGACAAATGCTAGCACTATGTGGGTGAGGCCTACTAAACAGGAAATCAGGATGATTAAAGAAAACGAGTGCTCATGGGTGGTCCAGTGAGATGAAGAGCTGAACAGAAAACACCTGAGAGGCAATGAACTCCAAAACCCAAAAACGGGACATTGTAGTTTCGATCTGGCTTTCAAAGTCGTAGTACATTTTCAAGGTTGTCTCATGGGTATTAATCAAGGCTTCGCTCACCAGAATGAATTGGGACATTCGTCCAAACCGAGGGATTGTCCTGCAACCTTAAACTTAAAACATGCTGATTTTTGATCGCCATAAGGAACACCCGGCACAACTCCTGTGGCCCACCTCTGAAAGCAGTTGAGTGATCCCATTCTGTGTCGTGTGGGAAAGTTTCAATGTTAATAGAGGTAGATATTTATTTATTTATGCAATGTTTGTCGGATACAGGTAGCCCACACACATTGCATAAATAAACCGGGTTCAAGTATCTGACAAACATTATATAAACATATAAATAAAGAGGGTCATGCAGTGAGGACTGTAACTTCCTTTCATGACTCCGCTCAAGGGGTCACAAGAGGAAGTTACAGTTTGCTTTTCCTACATCTGTATGTGACAGAAGTGCCAGCCATTGCATTGCGCTGGCGCTTCTGTCAGTCACAGCTGCTCCTGCCTGACCTGCACGCCAAGCCACAGAAAGGCATCAGAACAATCGGAGGTATTGACTGCAAGGGCTCTCTGGAGCAGTTCACTGGAAGCAACTCTGAATGTTGGACTTTCATTGGTGGGTGTGCTTGAGATGGAGAAGAAAAATAACGTTTAGGCAAATGGGGCTGTTCGCAGGAATATCTGAATTCTACTCTTTCGGTTAGTTCTCCTCTCATAGAAGATACGTGGTTGCAGTCACAGGCAGCAGAAGTCACATGGGAGGGTGCAGTGGATGTTGGAGATCTTCACCTGTGCCTTCTACTGTAACTTCTGGACCCATATGCACGCAACTTACGTTAGTGCTTTTCTTAATGGTGATTGTGGGCTGCCGGAACCCTTTCTCCTCCCCAGAGAAAGGTTAGACCACACGTTTGTCAAGTGTTGGCAATAAAAGGCCATAGGATTTTATTGTTACAGATATGGTTATGGAAACAATAACAATAATCGCATATCCTAATAATGTCATACTTTTGGGCACCGGGTGAGGTTACCCCCTCTGGCCTGTGCCGCCACAACCTGGATGGGTTACCGGCTGTCCAGGTTTCCCCCAAAAGTTGTTGCTTGCTTTATCCTAGCTGCCTTGTCTGTGCCCCTTAGTTTGGCTATTCCTTTGATCGTGCCTGGTGCAGTACTTAATATGGCCCAGTTAGGGGGAGCCTTCTGGCCCTTATGCTGTCTCTGTTTTATACTTCGATTCCCAACTTGTGCTAGTGTTTTGCGCCTGTTCCCGGGGAGCCCTGCTTGGTTCCCCTGTTTCCAGTGTTTGCTCATACGTTCAAACAGTTTTAAGTTAATCTGATTAGTTTGGCTGCTTTCTGGCCCCGGCCTTTGTGGGTGTGTTGGCCTGTATATCTATAAAAAACGTTATAGTTTTGGGCTTCCAGAAGCGTGTCCCCGGTCCTTTGTGGCGTTGGCCTGATTATTTATCTTTAAAAAAAACTTTTATTGAGTTTTTACACTTTTTAGAAGCATGGCCTCGGCCCTTGCAGCGTTTAGCCTGTTTGTGCTGTGAGGTGTTTTGTCCACCTGGGTGGATTTGTGAACAGGGGTAGGGGAGCCCTAGGAGTAATTGTTCAAATTTGACCCGGGGACATGTTTAAGATGGGTAAGGCACTTTTATCTTATATGTGTAGGTAACTCTCCCCTGTGCCCCGGGCTTGGTAACCATTGTGGAATTTCCCGAGTTTTCTAAGGGACGGTCCACCCCTGTTATATTTTTATTTGTTAACAAAGATTGCTTTGTACCTGCCTTTAAGCTCCTAGCTACATTGTAGCTCCCTGGCCCTCCCCTCGGGCGTCTGTTGGCCTGTTGTATTGCGCTATGTGGGGCTTTTTCCCCACTGCTTTTTAATTTTGTTGAACCTGTTTCCCAGTTCCGTGTCACTTGTAGCATTGTGGCCCCACCCGGGCGTTGGTCTGTTGTGCTGTGTGGTGTTTCTTCCACACTGCTTATTAGTTTTTGTGGAACACGTTTTCAAATTCCATGCTACTTGCAGCACTTTGGCCATGGCCCTCGGGCGTCGGCCTGTTTTGTTGTGTGGTGTTTATTCCCCACTGCTTATTATTTTTGTAGAACCAGTTTTTGGGTTCAGTGTTACTTGCAGTTTTCAAGCATCAGCCCTCGATTGTTGGATTTTTGCCTTCTTCTATTTCTTGCTTGTATTTTCCTCTGCGTATTTTTGCTGCCTGGTAGACTGTGTCACCTTATTCTCTGTCGTCTTGATGTACTGTCCGCCTGACTTGTGATGCTACCCATGTGTTAATGGTCTTTCCTTGTGTCTTACAACATACACCTTTTTCTCTTGTATGTTCCGCTACCTCTTTTGTTTTCCTTCTCTACTCCGTTCTGGAAACAAATGCATCACATGTTTTGTTTTTGTTATTTATATGGCGCTACGGCCCCTCAGGCCACTGAGCGCTGCTAATTTCCCACGGTGTGTGGTGCTCATTTATCGACCTTGGAGAAAATGAAAGGCTGAGTTCGTCCTTGCCGGGGTTCGACCCTGCGTCAGCAGGCTCTGCCCTGATGTCAAAGTGCACGCTCTACTTGCTGCGCTATCTGACTCGCTGTACCATTTTGGAGGGTGTGACTATATTTTGGAAATATATCCTCTGTTACCTTGGCTGCCCTTAGCAGCAAGCCTGGGGTTTTATTCTGGCTCCTGGTTTGTGCTTGTTTGTCATGTTCTGTGTTGATGCTGTTTATGCTCCAATCTTGGCCACCTCAAGCGGCTGGGAAATCGGGTCATCCGCTTGAGTACTACCTGCATGTTGCGGGGGGTCCTGATGGTCTGGAACACTTCTCGTTTGTTAGCGCCTTAGTTTCTGGGTTTTGTTATAATCGTTCGGCTCTCACTTTGGTTATGCGTATTTATTATTGCCCCTAAGATGTGGCAATAGTTGTGCTAAATGGCCCGGCTCTGTCTTTCTGTGGGCTGTGTTTGGTATGGGCTGGACTGGGCTCTGGAACCACCCTCAAGTGCGGGTTATAAGCTGCAAAACGCTCTGCTCGCTATGTTACTTGACTGTTAGGTTGTCTGTCCTGTCCTAGCTGTTTGTTTCACCTCTTTGAACTGTTTGTGGGGCTGGCTCGCTATTTGTCTGGCTGCATTGTGTTTCTTTGGGGACCATGGCTGGTTGGGTGACCATTGGTGGGTGTGCGGAATCTGTGTCTTCTGGTGCTCTGTGGGGGTGCTATCTTACTTACCTTGCTGTGTTGACTTTGGTGTCATCGTCCCTTCTTCACCTGGTACCTTACCGCTAGCCCCCGATGTCCTGAATGCTTCTGTGCTCTTTTGCCGTATTGTCGTTGCCCCCTTCCGTGCCTGTTGTCTGGATCTGTTGCACTACTTCAGTAGTTTTGTTGCAACTGGGTCCCCTGAGTACAGGTTTTCCTTAGTTGTGTGTTGTTTTGGACCCCGTTTCAGGGTTATGTGTTTATTCTGCGTACACAGAAATATTTGGCAAGCTCCGTTCTAGATAGCTGTATTTAGTTGGAGATCCCTTTCAACGGGTTCTCTTTTTTATGGCCTTTGTTTCAGGCTGATGCTGATACGCATTGGCTTGTGTGTTGTCTCTGCCAGGCTTCAAACTGCATCAGTATGCTCTGTTCGGGTGTACAAAATTTTAGTGCATATGCTGGCTTTTGTACGGGTTGTTTCACAATTCGTTCCTGAGATCTAAGGTGTCGTCTTGTCCCTTGCTCTACCCTCAAACTTCCTGTGTTATGAGGGAGGCTTGTGTCTTAGTCGCTGCCTGTGCTGCAACAATTCGAGAAACTGCCATGTTTGTTGGTAATTTGGCTTGTTGCGTGCTGTCCATGGACTACCCCTTTTGTTGGGTGGCTTGTTCCACGTCTTACTGTGCCCCGTATCAGGGTACTGGGTTGTAGATATAGACTTGTCTCATGGCTGGTTACACTGAATTGTAGTGCTTGTGCAAGAAAACATGATCCGTTTGTGATTATTCTTGGTTTGAATATCGGTT
Organism: Ambystoma mexicanum; assembly: GCA_002915635.3. Taxonomy (NCBI): domain Eukaryota; kingdom Metazoa; phylum Chordata; class Amphibia; order Caudata; family Ambystomatidae; genus Ambystoma; species Ambystoma mexicanum. The sequence goes on along the minus strand of CM010927.2, from coordinate 270,073,227 downwards.
TTGGACTTCCTCTGTCATTTTTGCTTTCGTTTGTCTGTGGGTGGCTTGCCACCTGCATGTTGTTACTGATAGACCCCTGGTCTGACTGTTCGTTATTGGGCAACCCCCTAGCGCTTTTAGGTGAAAGGTTTGGGTTGCCGCTACTGGTCATGCTTCCAGCGTTCTCAAATGGGGCGCATTGTAGCCGGTGTTGCCCTCCTTTGTAGTGAAGTTTGTGCGCTACTCTGTATATGGCGACTGTTGCTGCTATTTTTCCCCACATAAAAACAGGCGCAATTGTTTTTTATGGATGGTTGCCCCTCACCAGCCTGCTCTGGGGTGGTGGGCGACACCGCAAATACTAGACAGTATTTGCATTGATGTACCATGCCAGGATTTGAAACTGCAACCAAGAGGTTCTGTACTGATGTCCATGAGCGCTCTACTCACTGCGCTTATCTGATCGGAGATCAGAAACATGTTTGTCACCCGGCTGGTAACTGATATGCTGCACCCCGTATCAGAGTGTTATTCAGAGGTTTCACCGTGTTTACTTTCTGAGATACATGGGAGATGTTTCTCTTTACTCTCTAACTGATGCGCCCTTGGAAAGTTCGTTTTATGTTCGTGCAGGCGTGTGCTTCTTTCATCCTTGCATTTGAAGTATTCAACTTCTTTTGGCTTGTTGCTTGTAGTCCCGCAGGCTTGCCGTATTTCATTATGTGGTATTGCTTGTCTTGGTGTCTGGTTGGTAAATAGGCCGCTCGCTAAATATTCGTGCTAAAGGAATTGTTTACTTGCGTTTGTATAAAACTTGCTTTCAGGTATTTCCTTCTCTTTCCCCCGCGGTATAGGCTGTGTGTTTCATATAAATTCATGAATACCGTTTTGATGAAGCAAATAGATTTGTTTGTGTCAGGCGTCGTGCACTGATAGTCGTTTGCCCAGCTGCGCCGCCTTTGTCTGAGATCTGTAACCAGGTTCGTTTAACGAGGTCGCCTTATACGTGCTGCGACTGGCTGCTGTTAAATTTAAACGAAGATTTTGTCACCCGAAGTAACTCTTTGTCTTTTCCCATGTGTTTCACAATGGTGTTTGTGTAATTCTCCAAATATAACATTTTACGTATGTTAGCATAACCTAAACTTTTCGTTTTGACTTTTGCACTTGTAAACAAGACATTACTTTAAGATTTTTCTCTATTACAGGATAGATTCTAAACCTCAACCTTTCCTGTGCCAGCTGTTGTGGGGTAGCACACGGCCTGGGGCCCCTCTCACTCGCTCTCATGCATGCGCAGGCATTCACGCAAGAACACACGCTGGAGACGTGTTGATGCTCCGGTCCCTGGCGCGAACTGCCGTGGGCACCGCCTTTATTTCTAATGCGCATGCGCGAACCTCGCTGAGGCTCGCGCATGCGTACAACAGTGTACGCCGTACACAAAATCCCTCCTTTTCCCCCCAAACAACAAATAATGGACAACTGGTGAACCAACGTGGTTCTATTCAAAACTTTCACTGTCAGGGGTCACCGTTCACGGTGCCGGGTCCATGATAAAGTCTTGGAACCTCTGCGGGGGCCTTCGCCCTACTCGGCTCGGGTACCTGCGTGCCTTGCCATCGGGGATTTCGGGTGTCCCTGGCCTCTCTGGCGGTGCGTCATTTTCCAGCGGTGCTTCAGTAGTTTGATCCGGGCCTTGACGGGGTGCTTCCTCACATGTCGTTGGCCCTATGCGCTTGAAGAATGAGACATTTCTCGTTACGGTGCCCCGGGCGTTGGCAGCGGTGATCATTGACCCTTTTACGTGCGTCACCCCCAGTGGTTGTGTCTCGTATGTCATCGACAGCTTTCCTTCGGGTCTCCTATTGCAGACGAGCACAGTGTCTCCCACTGCGATCTCTCTCTCAGGTAGTCTTCACCGTGCTGTCTCATGCTCATTCTGATCCGCTCTCTCTGGTTCCACCTGGGTATGGTCGATCACTCCCGGGCTTCTCCCTTCGGCTTCAGGAATCAGTCCTCTTGGTATTCTCTTGAAAAGCGCCTCGGCGGGGGCAATCCCAGTGGATCGATGCGGAGTGGTGGGGTACTCACGGAGAAACTCAAATAGGTTATGCCGTAGGTCTTCCCCTCCGTTTGCCGATATACGAAACACTTTATTCAGCGTCCGCATGAAGCGCTCTACTTCACCATTTGCTCTCGGCCAGAGCGGCGTGACTCTTCGATGCCTTATTCCCCTTTCTTCACAATATCTAGCAAATTGCTGTCCTCGGAAGGGTGCACCATTGTCCGAGCATATCTCAAAGGGGAAACCATGTGTGGCGAATATTTTGTCCATCGCCAGGGTGGTGTGGTCACAAGCTGTGGATTCGACCAGCTCCACCTCCGGATATCGTGACCACTGGTCGGTAACCACTAGGAAGTATAGTCCTCTGCCTGTGGAACCGAAATCCACGTGTACCGTCCCCCATGGTACATTGCTCCTTTCCATGGTCTGAATGGGCGGCCCTCTCTCCACCGGGCATGTGACTTGGCAGGGAATGCAAGTTCTCACAAACTCCGCCACTCTATGCTCCAGATCGGGAAACCAAACTTTAAGCCAGAGGGGCGCTTTCATCTTGGCCATCCCCTGATGTCCTTTGTGGGCCAGTTGAAGGACTTTCGCCACCAATGCTCTGGGTATTACAATCTGGTGTCCTCTCAACAGCAGCCCGTCTGTTGTCACCGATAACTCGTTTCGAGCCTTCCAGAGAATTTGTAGATCTCTTTGTACCTCCACGTTCCTTCGAGCATTGTTCAAAAGGATCTCCCGCCACTCTCCCGTGGCCACTGCACTCTTCATCTTTCCTGGAATGTGTGGCAGCATCCATCCTGGCCCCTCTGGCTTCCGCCAGTTCATACGCTCTCCCCATGTCCAAAATCTGCTGTAGAGTCAGTCCAGGCTCTCTCAGAACCTGTCTTCTCAGTTTGCCTGAGCTACACCCTTGCAGTAGCTGGTTGCGAACCATTTCCTCCTCGTTCGCCCATCTGCAGGAGCTCGCTAGGTGTCTCAGGCGGGCACAAAACTTGTCCAACGACTCATCATCCAGTTGTTTCTCGGCACCCATGACAAATCTGTCGAAATCCACATTTGCCATAGGAAGAAAATGGTCCCGAAGTGCTTGCTTGACTGCATCATACGTTACTCTGGGGATGTTGAGAGAGTCATATATCTTGTGGACCTCAGTCCCTGCCGAGTATATCATAATGGCAATCTTCGCCTCATCATCTCTTTCCCCCGAGGCTCTGAAAAACATTTCCAGTTTCCTGACCCACAAAAGCCACTTGGGGCCCAGTTTGGATGGGGGCCCTATGGTATCAAATTCAGGCATGGGGGCTAGAGTGCTGTGCGTTCTGCGTGATATCGGGGCAACAGCACCCTCTTCATCTGTCTCCTCCCCCATTACGGCAACCGGTACTCACACTTGCTGCCACCAAGTGATGAGGTGGTGTGGCTTCGACGTGTAATATGGCCAGAGAGTTCACAATTCTTCTTTCTTCAAATAGCGCCACAGCCTTGCACCAGCTGGCTGTGGAGGGTCCAAAAATTGGCAGGAAAAAATTGCAGCTGGCAGATGGTGCACGAGCACCCTCGCGGGCCGCAACCACTGCAGCTGCGTATGAGAATGAGAAAAAAAAAATCCAAGATGGCCGCCGGCCTTCCAAGCGGGTCCGTAATCACGGAGCAACGTTCCGTCTCTCCGATGCTGTCGGAGCAGAGAACGACTCCGATCCCACTTCATCGCCAGTGTTGTGTGCTGGTGTGGGGTAGCACACGGCCTGGGGCCCCTCTCACTCGCTCTCATGCATGCGCAGGCATTCACGCAAGAACACACGCCGGAGACGTGTTGATGCTCTGGTCCCCGGCGCGAACTGCCGTGGGCACCGCCTTTATTTCTAACGCGCATGCGCGAACTTCGCTGAGGCTCGCGCATGCGTACAACAGTGTACGCCATACACAACACCAGCCATGTGCATTTACTGACTGCGCCACTGAGACTGTTGGCTGTTGTAATGCGCATTGCAACTTGTGCCGCAGTGGCTTCATCGCATTAGTTTGTTGTCTATGTAACGTTCTTTCCTTTGTTGTTCGTTTGCAAAAATTTTACAGCGTTTGTGAATGACACGTGGGGCAGCCAGTGTTATTTGTTGTTTCGTTCGTTCGCAATTGTACCCGTTCCTTGGGGGATCCAAACTCACAGCCTTGCGATATCAGGCCCTGCTTATTTCATGCTGTGCCCCTCTGTTATACCTTGTCTGTAAGCTGGGTAACTACATTGTTCGTGTAATAATTTAGCACTTATCTCGCGCTGCATGCAACGAGCCCTGCTTATTATTGGCCCGTGTTGGCCCTGACAGGATCTGAACCTGCGTTTGTAGACTCTGCACTGGTGTCAACGCGAGCCCTTATTTGCTGTGCTATGTGACTGGCTCCTGCGGTTTGTTTAATTAATATCATAATAACGCTTCTCCAGGGTTTCAAACTCAGGGCTTTGAGATGTCGAGCCCTGCTCCTTAACCGCTGTGCCGCTGACGTTACGCCTCGCTTCTTAGTTCCTGCACCAGTTTTTAGCAAATGTGGGTGGGGCTCAGTGAACGCTTCGTTCACGTCTGCTTAAATACGTAGGTATCCCTCTGTTTTCATTATAAACGCTTTTCTAGGACGGTGATAATGTTTACTATGGCAAAATTATTGTTACATTTAGCAAATATGCAAGGCTAATGTTTGCAGAGTGTTCCGTGTTGGCTTGCTTCCAGGGGTTTGTCTAGCTAATGGCCGGCCAAAGCCTGTCGATGCTTCGCAGCCCGGGCTGCCTGATTGTTTCTTCCCGCCGCTCGCTCGACTAAAACACAGCGTCCCACATTCTGGCTTTGCTGTGTCCTCCGGATGAGGCTCCTTGTGGCTTTCTGCTCGCCGTTCTCCCAACGGAAGGAATATTCTTTGAACACGACAATGTTCAAGTTGAAAAAAAAACGCCACGGAAAAAGGTGAACTTTTTGAAAATTAGGGCTGCCAAGTAGGAAGATGCCAAGCAAACGGCAAACTTCCAGGGAAAAAGAAAAGAAGAAAGAGTGGAGGTTGCTGAGTGAACAGCGAACCTCCTAACTGTTTGGGTCCCCATTCAGGGTCCACAGACAGTTTGTATTTTTCTGTGAGCTGTGCAGCTCTTATATAAGACACAGGGGTAGCCCTGGATCTTTGATGTGTAGCTGTGGGGGCTGGCCCAGCCCCCAGACCGGCAGTAGCCGACTGCATGGCCCCCCGAGGGGGGGGGCAGGTGTTTGTACTCCTTGTTGCTTTGTGGAAGGGTGAGGTGTTGTTCACAGCTCACCCTTCCTTCACTTTGTAGTGAGGAGAGACTGTGTGTCTCTGTGTTGTAGGGGAGAGGGGAGCAGGCTCGGGGGGAAGGCAGCTGCCCCTCTCCCATGCTTGCTGGATGGTACCAGTAGTTACCCTGCCTCGCTTTGGTCAGCCCTGCAGCATTGCTCAGAAGTGCCACCGCTCTATCCTGACTCCTCTCCTAATCCCTCACTGGCTGCGCAAGGCTGGAGTGGATCAATAGCGTTTCAAGTGGAAGACGATCAAGTTCAGAGCGGGGTTGGTGCCAGCAGAGTCTAGGAGCTGGGTGAAAGCAGAGGGGCAGGGTCAAAGGCCATGCCCCTCTGGAGATGGAGAGGCGCCTGGGAGCCGAGAAGCCGTGGTCAAAGGTAACCCTGAAACTAAAGAGCCATTAAAAGCATGTGTGTGGGTCAGGGCCTGCCTCCATTTCTCCTCGCCCACCTCCCAGCTCTATCTAACAGGGCTGAGCTGGGGTGATTGCAGCCCTGGTGTTTTGGGGTGGGGGGCTGCTTGTGGGAGGTAAGAGCTCATTGTGGACCTACAGAGATAGTGCAAGTGTGCGCGTGGGTGAGGGTGAACCTCCATTCTTGATCACGCCCCTAGAGAGCAGAGCTGGGGCGCATGTGTTCAAAAAAACAACTCCCCTTTGCTGGTTAGTGCATTGACAGCTACCATCAGGAAACCAGAGTGAAACTGAATTACACCAGGAGCGCTCTTTGATATGGGGTTACCATACTCTAGAAAGAGACCCATATTCACTGAGGTCTGAAAGCATGCGGGAAAGCTGCCCCTTCAATAGAAAGGTGTGTGAAGCACCATCTTCTGGAGGTCCGTTGACTTCCTTTAGTTGACCAAGATCACCCACGTTGTCCGAGGTATGGCAGAAGATGACAGAACTATGAGATGACAAACTGGGTGGTACGGTTGAGTGCATAAACACATACAAAATATAAAAGAAACGGATAGGTGGATAAGGATAGGAAAGAGGAGAGATCCGACGATGACCGGGTAAAGGGGAGGGAAAATGGTAAGAGCGTTTGTTGTCCTGTGTAGGGTCGATAGCGGGAAATGACATAGCAAATACAAGCCTTTATCTAAACTGAGCTGGGACCTAAACATGTTTGTCCAAATCGATAGCTCCGGTTCTTTTGGGGCAGTAGAAGAAATGTCGTCTAAGCCGAAGAAAATGCCTGTTTCAATAATTTGAAGATAAAAAGGCCTTGCAAGAGTGCAGTGGTGGAAATGAAAAATATGTGGTGGGGTATCCCACAAGGGTCCAGGTGGGGGCGGAGTCCGAAGATGGAGGGTTTAGAGGGGGCGGAGCTGGCAGTTGACTTCTGATTAAAGGAAACGTCCAAGCTATTTCTGTCATGCTGCTTCTTTTCCAAACTATATATCAATTCCACTTTGAACCACTTCCATGGCACTGGTGCACCCAAAATATGATATCATTACCACTTGAAAACCGCTTTGGGGTCCCATCATGTGATGAGTTGTGAAGGCAAACAGTAAGCACTGGGGTAGGGCTTGCAGTCAGGATTAAGGACGTGTGAACACAACGTAAGGATACTGTGACTATCCAACCACCACTTTCAGAGAAGCCTTCGACCCTCTGGCGAGCCAGCCCCACCAAACGTCCATCAAACCCGACTTCCCAGAAAGCTACCCTATGTTGGCATGATTGGTATAGGTGAGCGGAAGAGAAGTGCAACAGGAAACACTCTTCTCCTCAGGAATCGAACACTTTCAAGTGAGAAACGGACCTGAGCTTCTGCAGTGGAAAATATAACTCAGGGAAGTCCCCTGTCCCTGCCGAACCTGTCTGAGGAGCGTGCCTCTCAACTGAGGGTCACAAACACAACTTTACCCAAGAGGCCAAGAAAGACAAGTGTCGGCTCATCAGTCCATCTTTTTCTATACGGTTTTGAGCGACTTGTTCTCGATAAAATGTCTCACAGAGCAGTGAACAAAGGGTGCAGACCAGAGGTGTCCGAGTCGGGACCGACTGGCCTAGGTAAGAGAAATATTTGGAGTCTGTGGTACTGTAAAAAGAAAGAGTTAGCCCTGATAGCGCTTGTTCCTTTATATAATTTACAATATTGTTGGCCGGTTGTTGTAAATTGCAACTTGTGCATTTTATTTTGTACAATTGGTGAAACACAAGTTAGTCGTAGTGCATATTTTTCACACGTTTACCTTCTCATTTAAACTTGTCACATTTGCTCTATAGACAATTTCCTGTTGTTTAGTTTATGCTAGTAGTCACAGTTACTTCACTGGGACATCATTGATTATTGTTGTATTTTGCCGCATAATCACTCTTAGTTAAGTTTTTTGTGGGGGATTGTTTCTTCTTACTCAAACTTGTAGCACAGCAAAATCCTTTTGTTCAATTTGTTGCTTGGTCACAGTTACTTCACTGGGACGTAATCAGTTACAGCCGCATAGTCCATTACAGTATTATCCCATTTTCTGGATTTGTATTTAGGCAATTTCCGTTTAAGCAGTTTGTCCTTTGATTATATGATTTTATGATATCGGCTCTTGAGGTATTGTCTATTCCTTCACTTTGTGCTGTGTGAAAAAGAGCTGCCTCACTGTGTTGTCTGCAAGGAGTACATTGAATTTCGATTTGTAATACTAGCTCCCGCTCTTGAGGTATTGTTTATTCCTTCACTTTGTGCTGTGTGAAAAAGAGCTGCCTCACTGTCTGTTGTCTGCAAGGAGTACATTGAATTTCAATTTGTAATGATAGCTCCTGACACGTGTTTGCCTGCCCCTGTGGGGTTGGGGGGGGCGGTTATTCAGGGGAGAGAATTCTGTTCTTCTGTTCAATTTATGAGTTACCTTTAGGATAAATTATGGGGTATGATTAAAAGGCATAGTTTTAAGCTAATCTAATTCTTAAATTGGCATTTGCTACATTAGCAAAAGAATCGATGGGCCAATCCTTACTGGTTCGCTTCAGAAATGTTGTCTTAAGATTCAGCTTTTTAGGTAAATATTCTTGATGATGGTGTATCCTAAAGTAGAATAAGCTAACATGAGTATATGGTAGAATATTTCTATTCTTATTAAAGAGTAAGTAACAGTGCTGGGGATCTACTTTAGGAGTTGTATGCCTGGTGTGCTTACCTTTGTCTGTCCTCGATTCCTCGCAATCTGTAGTTGGTTTTCGGGTATTCAGGTTGCTGGATACTCGGCGCCTTGCATCTTTGAATGCTGATTCGCATGTCGATGATGTCATTGCGTGGTTCACGCAGTGACGTCATAACGTAATTACGTTGTGGCCGCCATTTTGGTTTGGGCTTCAATGGGTTAGTTAAGTTGCCCGATAACGGACCTATATAATTGTGAAGGAAATAATTTTAATTTCTATTGTTTTATTTAAGAAAAGGTGCAATCTCGCTTGTGGCCAACTAGTGTTGTGTTTGCCTTTCTAGATTCGAGCTAGCCCCTGTATGTAGTTAAAGATATTTGATGATGAGTTTTCTGTGGCTGACTTTGTTTAAGAGATTTGGCTTTCAGTTGTTTATTTCTAATGTAGAACAATGAGAAAGTGGTAGTGTTTGGTTAAAGTTCCGTTAACCTTGGAAAGAAAAAGGATATTAGCCTCATGATTTGAAACATAATGAATATGGTGGTTACTAAGTGTAGCTATCTTTTCCTATATGGTACAGCTGAGCATCGTGACATTCAGTTATTGCTTTTAATAAGTTAAAGATGACTTTATAAGAAGTGGTGTAATTCCTGGTCTGAATTTAGACCTGAATGGCATGTGTCCATAAGGCATATCCATCTTGCCTCATGTTTGTGCAGAATTAGTTCGAAATTGCCTCCTCTTGGTGGTGGTTTGATTTTTTCAAGTCCATAAAATCTTAAACTGTTTAGATCTTCATCTTTGTGGTGATCCATAAAGTACATGGCAATGGTGATCGAGTATCGTTGTTTTTATTGATCATATGTGTTCTCCGATCCTTATTTTTATTTGTCTAGTTGTGCTTCCAATATAAGCATTGTTGCATGTGCACTTTATGGCAAACATTTCAAAGGTGCTGTTACAGTTGATGAGTTGTTGGATCTCCTTGGTTTCACCAGTGGGTAGTTCTACCGTTCTTTTTCCATTTTCTGAATGTTTACAGATTTGGCATTGGCCACATTTGTAATTGCCTTTGAGAGGAGCCTGTAGCCATGTTGTTGGTGTCAGTACTCTTTTGTACGTTGGTGCTTGGTAGTGTGAGGGACTTCATCAATTTGTAGGATGTTCCAATTTTTAGTTAGGATGTTCTTTTTTTTTCAATTAAACATTTTATTAGGGTTTACATAGAAAATAGAAAACACACTGACAAAAGCATCATATGTATATATATAGGATGTTCTTAATGATGTAGTTATTGGTACTATATGTGGTGATAAATCTGGTTAGGAAAATGGGAGGTTGTCGTAGAGGTTTTTTTATCTTGAAGTAGATGCGATCTCGTCCTTATTGATGTTTTGAGGTAGCTCTTATTAACCAGTGGTATTGTGTTAGCCTACCTGGTGGGTGCAAACAAGCTTTGCCTAACAGGCGTCCTGGCTATCTCAGAGACCTCATTCCAAGTACACCAGTCTCCTCCAAAGGGACAGCAGAGAGGTTGGAAGCTGCCACTCAGGTTATGGAATGGTGAATTCTCCGATATTTTGGACTACAGATCCCATCAGCATTATCATAGACGAAGGTAGGGGGCCATAGGAGTCGTAGTTTAATCGTCAGCAAACATTGATGTCTGCAAGATTTCAGCCACAGTTAGGTCCCTTCCCTAAGGAACCACATATGCAGTCTTCAAAGCCATAAAGTCTTAAATAGAAGTCAGCATAATAAACGTATCATCTCTGTTTTACTTTGCCTTGTTTATTTGGCATGTTTAACATATCAAGCTGCATATTTTTCGGTCAGGCTCACGCAATATTCCAACTACTTCCCATCTCATTAGCACATCTATTGGTCTAATTGTACCAGAGCCCCGACCAGCTGTGTGAAGGTGGAGAGTACAAAATAACTAAAATGCTCTGTGCAGTGTGCACAGTCTGCTTGCACCATGGGGTAGATTAGACTCCGAGTCCACCAAGGTGGGGGCTCAGAGATCTAATCTGCCCTGTGCGAGCACTGTGCAGAAAGAGTAATCTGCTCTGTGTGCACCGCGCACGCACAGCGGCTGAGCCCCCACCTTCACGGCCTTGGCAATGTAATCTGCGTGGGTGCAGGCTTGGAAAGTTGCTTACCAGCAGTGATGGCGGGTAGCAAAACGGCGTCGACAGCTCCAGAATAATGATACAGACCTGGTGCGCTACCACCTCAGCCACAGACCGCAAGTTCACTTTGCAGGCAAGACTGAGCCTGGAAGCTGTGCGGGCAAGCCCTGCCCCTTCTGATCGTGCCGACCCTTGCTCCAAGTTCCTGCCTCCTCCTGCCACACTCCATCACTGTTTCTTTGGAATACCGGCATGCGCCCGCCAACATGCAACCACCCCTTTCTCCGAGTGCGAGTCCTCGCAGAGCAGGAAGACATTTGTTTTAGTTTTTGTCAGTTTAGAAACACGCACCTGCCCCTTTCCTCGAGTGACAGTCCTCGCAGACCGGGAAGAAAAAAAGTTTGTTTGTGTATGCTTAGATAATTTAACTCATTAAAAGATGACAAAACATGGAACCACGGAGGGCAACACGGTCACTAAGGGTGTTATTGTGAAATCGTATCTTACATATATTTGAAATTAGCTCTACATAGAAATTGAAAATATAAATGATAAACATGCAGCACTTGCATGAAAATGTATCATTTTATTTGGATATCTACCATTCTATGATGGCCTTGGAGGCAGTCATCCAAGATGGCTGCCTCCATGAAAGAGCTCAGAGCTCAAAGAGTTTTGAGATGGCCAGGAATGAGTGGGATTATCCATAGGGATTAACATGTCTGGGGGCAGGGAATAGGAGGGATTCAATAACTGAACAACTGTGTATGCCTCCACAAATGTCATCTCCATTGAAAAGCATTACAGAGCCTCATTCAAAGCCAATATGTGAAGCTCTTATGTTAAAGCTCTTATTTTAATGACAATCGTTTCTGCTTAAAGGTAGTACTTTCAGCGCCAGTTTATAGCTAAAACAAAAAATGACCAAGTTGCTCGAATGGGGCAAACACCTCACAGTAGGGTAAGTCCAACGTCTGCCTCCACACAGTGCTCCATGAAGTTGGGCACCTGCAGGCGAGAACTTGCTTTTGCGATAAGACGTAGGTCACACAAGCCCAAAACCTTTTCAGGGATCCGTTAAAGTGTCCCCTTCATGAAGCCGGCGCATGGCACTGGGGTGATCCTTTGCTGGTTCTCTTTAGCTTTTTGTCCGGTTCTCCTTCATGGTGAACCCTTGGCACTTGCGAGTGGTTAAAGATTACTGTAAATATGCACAGCAGGCTAAGTACCCGCGAGCCCACTGATCTTGAGTCATCTGGGCACTGCTGACTTGCCTTGGGATCACTTTCATCTGGTCACCAGACTCCACAGCAAAGTCATCTCTAGTCAGTTTCTATTACGCTGTTTCCTGGCGTAGGTAGCGTGGTTGGCTGCAAGCAGGGAGAGTTGTCCTTTGCAGTCATCAGCCTCCAGGGAAACTCATACCGATTAAGACACTACATCAGAATCTACCAATCAGTCTGAGATCAAAGGTCATTGCACCTTTCTCTATCCCTCCCTCCCCACAGTCCCCACGAGCTGTGTATTAAGCCCCCCCTCCCCTTCACTGTTTCATTTTCCTGCTCGCTGACTGTCCTTGTTCTTTATTCCCCAAGGCCAATCATTGCCGCCTCCTCGAGCGCCTCATCGCCATTGTTGGAGGCTGGAAGCTGTGTGTAGGAGGCTTCTGGTGAAGAAAGGTGCATGCAGCCTGCATCCAGCCTGGGCTGCATGCTTCCGCACAAAGCCAGATTATGAGCAGAAAGCAGCAGCTAATGGGGCCACAGGTTCAAGAAGAAGCATCGAGAATTCAATGCAAAAGAAAGAAAGGCCCCAACCCGCCCACGTGTGCATCAGTGAACTGTAAGCCCTGTTGCTTCAAGGCCACAAAGCTCACCCCATGTGCCTGCAAGTGATGCAAAGAACCTGCAAGAGTCCTTAACCCAATTCTGATTTCAGAAGCACCTAGCCAAGTAATCAAGGTAAACCTTTAGCCAGACAAGAGTCCTTGTCCCAGTGACTATAGCCCAACACCCACTTCAAAGGCTGTAACTCAGGCAGTGTTCTATATGCATAAATCGCAACACTTTGGGTCGCCATTGTGGGTGAAATCAGATATTTTGGTTTTGGGTGAGTGAGGGCCCATTGACGTTTATGGATGAGTATGGACATGTCCGAGAGCATTAAATGTGTCCGCGCTGGGTGACACCCACCAAATGCAGGAGAGTTAACAGCTATCCAGATGGCAGTGTGCAACCACCATGGCACGGGATAGCACCGCACATCTGGCAACACCAAATCACAATCTTCCCCAGGTTTCATGTAATAATGTCCCCGCAGTTTTTTGCTTTTGCGGGGACATTATTCCGTTGAACATGCAGGAAACCCCCCTGCTGCCCCAAAACCCATTTTTTCCAGTGGGAGCGGTAGACACCCTCACCACCCCTGCTCCTCTTGACCCCATGTATATGGTCACCATATATAATGTTGCTACAACCTTTTCCCGGCGACGTTATGTATGCCGACCACATATATAGGGAAATTATTACCCGATACCCTTCCCCACAACCCTTTTGATTCACGAGTATTTGCTTCGCAGGCTTTTTGGGCAGAACATGGGTGAGCGTACCTCTGCTTCAAACTTCTTATTACTATGAAGCCCAATTTGAGATCCTCGTCAGGTTCTACACATGTTCAACCTCATCGGATGCATCTTCCAAAATACTAACACTTTCATTTTAAAGGCCATTTCTGCATTATAATGAACACTGATTTATGAACTCCTAAAAATTAAGGATTGCTATTTGGATGCATTATGTATGGGAACATTAAGCCAAAAGTAAGGCCAAAATAATGCAGAAGTATTTGCATAGCATTAATAAGGAATTTCATTTATTATGGATTTTTTTTAAACTCCTCAACCTAAAAGAATGACTAACATATGTTTGTGCATTAAGATAAAAGTAAACGATATCCAGTCTGTTTACTGTATATTTTTAATTTCAGCTTTTTTTCTTGCAGATTTTTTACTGAGTGTATTTACTGCAAAATGTAGGGGGTTATGTTTGGGTAAGTAAATATGGGGTGCACGTAGGAACTGTGCACAGGGTCTCACCCCACATTTTTTTGTGGAAAACATTATCTGGCCCGGAAATAATACATGTGATGAAAGAATGTGCAGTAAAGACACAAAGATCCAAGTATACCCCCAATAATCCAATTTATTATTTGGAGATTACATTGCTTCTGGATTTAAAAAAATACAATATGAATGACCTATTACCATATTTTGGCATCATTAAACCAAAATAAGACAAATACATTTGTATTTGTATGTATTTGAATAACAGGGATGTCAGTTTCGATCAGAAATGACTTACAATAACACATTTATAGATGGTGGCAACATTCCCCAATAGAAGAGACCAAGTTGTGAGTCAGTTGGTGAGGGCATGAACAACGTGCGCCATAAACCGGATAGAAAACAAAATAAACAATAAAAAAAATAAGAAGCACCCAATGTACAAAGCAAACATTCATCTGGGGGGGGCATATGTTTTAAATTTAAGAGGAGTATTCTACAAATAATCAAAAAACATTTTTAAGCAGCACTTGATGGAGTAATGGGGTCAGGTAGGAAGGATGGGATAGAGGGCAGGGGAAATGGGCCTATTGGTCAAGTTAGTGAAGTTTAAGCAAAGCGTTGAAGAGATCCACAGTCAGGCTGGCTTTGAGCGTGATTGGGCAGTGGGTTCCACTGAAGCGGGGCTAGTAAGGAGAAAGAGCAAAAGTGAGAGGAATCACAGGTGTGCGCTGGATAGTTTGATTGAGTGCAAAGGATGAGCGGAGGGAACAAGATCCTGAGTAGATGTTTGATCAGGCAGGTACTGAGGAACACAATGAACACAATGAATGATAGCTTTGTAGACTAGAAGAAGGAACTTGAAATGGAAGAGGTTGTGCATGGAGAGCCTACGAGCATGGTGTTGGTACTTTGAAGTGGGGAGGATCTAGGTAGGTAGCAGGGAGTTTGAATAGATATGTTGAGTACTTTGTTTAGTGGAAGGAGTAGACAGGAAGGCCAAGGAGTAGGTTTGAGCAGTAGTCAAGTTTACTGAGTAAGAAGGTGGAGATTCACAGTTTTCATAAAATGGAGTGTAGGAAAAGGACACATTTTCCAAATTTTGAGAAAATTAATATAGGCAGTAGAGGCAGTGGTAGTGATACATTGTTGAAATCAGAGGTTTCTATAAAACAGGGTACCAAGGTTGCAAGCCTTGGGCGAGGGAGCAAAAGGGTCAGGCAGGATGGAGATAGGAGAGAGACGAATCGGGATGGCATTGGAAGCGGGGAGAAAGATGATGTCCATTTTTGGAAAGTTCAGCCTGAGGCAGCGGAGAGCTGTCCAGTGAAGGAGTGCAGTGATAGCTGGCAAACTGTTCTGAAATGGGGTGAAGAAGGAAAAGAAGAAAGATGACAGTGTCATCAGCAAAGAGGTGATAGAGAAAGCCAAAGACAGCAATATGTCTTCCTACAGCAAAGGTATAGAGTGTTAAGGGCAGAGGCCCTAGGACTGATCCTTGGGGGCAATGATAGCGAGAGAGTTGGGTTCATTTTCTTGCTAGTTTAGTAGATTTTAAAGAGCCACCTTTATGGTAGAAGGCAATCCAGGTAAGAGCAGATTTGTCAAACCCAGTGCCCTGGAGAGTCAAGAGGAGAGATGAGTTGTCAACAGTATCAAAAGCAGCAAAGGGGTCAAAAGGGACAAGTATAGAAGAGAGTGTGGAGTGGTGAGTATCAGAGATAATGCTGGAGACTTGCATGAGGGCAGTCTTAATGGAGTGTTTACCATGGAAACCAGAAGGAAGTGGATCGCCAAGGCACTTATCCTCAAGGTACTTAGTGATCCAGTTGAAGACCACCCATTCAAGGACCTTTGAATAATGGAGAAGGAGGGAAACTGTGCAGTAGTATGCTCACATTTTGGGTCAGTTGAGGGTTTCCTTAAAAGGGGTAAAACAGTTACAGATTGGAAGGGGGCAGGGTGAGTCCAGTGGCGAGAGGGATATTTAAGAGCTCACAGGGAGAGGTAGTGGAGAGATGGTCGGTAGGGGGAGAGAGAGGAGGGTTGTGAGAGTGTAGAAAGCATGGAGACAATGGATAATGTCTTGGGAGGTGTGTGCCAAGGTTGATGGGTTGTTTAAAAATTTGCAGGGTTGATTGTGAATGGAGATGGTTAGGTGTATGTAGTAGGAGGATTTGGAAGAATCCAGTGCAGAGGTGAAGATAGCAAGGGAATTTCTGTAGGCTAGGAGTAGTGTGGGGGGTGTCAGTGATTTGTGCCAGCATCATATTTCATGACGCATGTTTGTTTTTAGGGTGTGACTCTCACATGTGATCAAGGGCTGGGGATGTGAATGTCAAGCAGGACAGTTTTGGTCAAAGAGAGTCGTAAGTGCATAATAAAAGTCACATAAAGCCTGGTCACAGGAAGAGGCGTTAATAGGGAAGAGTGACTGGAGATGGGTCCTCGCACCATCAAGGTAAGGGCAAGAGAGTCCTGCTTTAAGTTCCTCTTGGTCATTGAAGAGTATAGAAGGAGCAGAGGGTGGAAGGACTGAGATATTAAAGTAAATAATGGAGTGATGAGCGAGAGGGGTGAATGCAGAGGTCAGAGGAGAATAGTGAAGGTGAAAAAATACAAGGACATGAGAGTTCCCACCAGAGTGGGTAGCCTTATCATGAAGGTAGCAGAGGGAGTTGTCAGACAGGAGGGAATTATGTACAAGGATGGTGGCTGCGGTGGGTGTGGGAAGGTTAAAGTACCCCAGCATGACAATAGGTTTACCGGTAGGAAGTGACTCAAGGACAAGGTTCAGCCAGGGAGGAGGTAGGATGACCAACGGGTCGATAGAGAGCCAGAACAGTGAGAGGTAAAGGAGGGATGAATTGAATAGTGGCATATTCAAAAGAGGAAGAGATGATGGAAGAGGGTGGGAGGAGAGCAGCGGTGAGGTTCCTACTGATGAGGAACTCCACACTACCACCTTTCTCAATAGGTTGGGGAGAGTGGGAGAAGGTGGCAGCCTCAGTGTGGAGAGCCGCTAATGGAGCACAGTCATTGAGAGGATAGCTAGGTTTCTGTGATAGCAATACAGTAAGATTACTGCTTTTAAAGGGATTGAAATAGCATGTCATGATTGGAAAAATGTCATTTTAATTCCCTTTCAATGCAGATTTCTTTGGTAGGGAATACATAGAGGGCAAGGGCCTGGATTCCATTTTCTCGAGTGTAGCAAGGAGCAGCAGATTTCCTCGGTGAAGGCCTAGATGTGCGGCAAAATCATAGAGGACCATGAACACACACACATTTGTATGCGAAAACAAATGTCTCTACACGTTAGAACACACTGCAGTCTTTTTGAGGCAGGTCACCGGACGTGTATACATTAATATATTCAGAAATGGCGCGACTTGTGGCAGAGTAGGATGTTCTGGGCAACCTCCTTGCCTTAATCTGCTGTGATCGACCAACCACCCGATTTAATAACTGCTTCAGCAAAACAGGGTCAGATAAAAGTTTGCGTGCAGATTTCCTAATCAAGTAGTGTGCATCCAGTGCTACTGTGTGTCGTGCGGGGGAATAATCACCTCTATTATGTTCACTGTTTGAGCCATATTGTCCGTATTTTTAAATAATAATGGATGTCATTTGTATGCAAACTCCTTTAGCAGGCCTAATCAAGGACAAGACCATTCATCAGTATGCCAGTTCACTGCTGTCCTCCTCATTTAGCAGGCCTAAGCAAGGACAAGGCCATTCATCAGTATGCCAGCTCACTGCTGTTCTCATTTAGCAGGCCTAAGCAAGGACAAGGCCATTCATCAGTATGCCAGTACACTGCGGTCCTCCTAATTTAGCAGGCCTAAGTAAGGACAAGGCCATTCATCAGTATGCCAGCTCACTGCTGTTCTCCTCATTTAGCAGGCCTAAGCAAGGACAAGGCCATTCATCAGTATGCCAGTACACTGCTGTTCTCCTCATTTAGCAGGCCTAAGCAAGGACAAGGCCATTCATCAGTATGCCAGTACACTGCGGTCCTCCTCATTTAGCAGGCCTAAGCAAGGACAAGGCCATTCATCAGTATGCCAGCTCACTGCTGTCCTCCTCATTTAGCAGGCCTAAGCAAGGACAAGGCCATTCATCAGTATTCCAGTTTACTGCTGTTCTCCTCATTTAGCAGGCCTAAGCAAGGACAAGGTCATTCATCAGTATGCCAGCTCACTGCTCTTCTCCTTCAGCAGTAAATTGCCTTTTCATTTCTAACCTGGCCAGTTTACTTTCACTCTCCACAAATGTACTGTCTATCTTCGAGATACCGTAGGCCATTTTCGATTCCGGACGCTTCTCAAAACACATCTTTTCTAGGCTTGGCTGCTCCTTTCACAGTCTCCCAAACTGCCTGCTCCCTAGCGCCTAGATGCCTGTTGGCCTTTGATTGTGCTTTATACATTTTATACTATACAGGCGACTGCAGACATCTTCCTAGCACAATACCAATCGGGCAAAAACTAGGTAACAAGCAAAGGAGCACTGTATGAAAAAGTGGGGGCATATAGAGATGCATTCATTTATTTATTATATTTCTTGGTAGCGCCCAGACACAGACTTATCACGGCGCCAAGGTACTTAGTTAGGACTTGATGGAAAACATTAAGGTAAATAAATACATCATAGAACGTGAATCATACAGGGTACGGTAGTTGCGTTACATCATAGATCGTGAGTTGGGTTCAGAGTAGGTAGGGAAGTCCGGGTTATTATAGATATTTGTTAAACAGTGAGGGTTTTGCTTTCTTACGGAACAGTGCATAGGAAGGTTCGTCTTGGATGTGCTGAGGGAGGGCATGGTAGAAGAAGCACTATAAGGGGGGTCAGTGATCAACAAAATGTTGCTTGAAGACCAGGCTCAGCTCCATAACAACTACGGCCAAGAGCTGTCACACAAGCAGCACAGATCAGGTGACAGTACAGTGATTGGTATCCAGAGTAAATTAATAAAGCAAACACAGAAGTGAGGAAAAGGTAGGCCTAAGAGCGTTATTGTCCCACAGCAAGGGATGTGAAAAGGAACCAAGGAAGGAACTCAGTATAACAGGAGCATCTTTAGGGATGCTCTAGCCTGCATGAGAGACTCAAGAGAGGCCTATGTCCCATTCAGGGGTGGAGCCACTGGCACATTTTGGGGAGGCTGCATGACAGTTTTAAAAAGCGGGTTGCAAGTGTAGACTTGAGTGATCACTCAATACCCAATGCTCCACCAGTTGCCCGCATGGCCACAATCAATGATGCCTTTACATTGTGTACTCTGGCTTCGATAACCCTCACACCTAAGCTCTCTCTGCTCCCAACTGTCTTGAAAGCATTGAGGGAACAACAAGGGAAGTAAAAGGGCCAGAGCTGCTGATAGTCTATCTGTACTGGATAGTCAACGTGGCACTTTCTCGAGGTAATGTGAGGTGACTGCAGGTCCCAGCAGAGCAAGCAAACCACTATCAGTCTCTCACAAGGAACTGGATGTGTGGCCTGCAGGAACATATCAACCGCTTAACTAGGGCCATTTGCCCACTGAACTGTCAACACCGCCACCTTTCCTCTAAAACCAGGAGGCTGAAAATCTATTATGTGTAAATTTGGCCCGCTAGGTCCAACTTTGACCCCCATATTTAGGATATTTAGTTTTCACTAAAGAATGTAAACTGGTAGGTCTGAGCCACTGAAAGCTGAGCAGGGCACTTAAGTTGGGACAGTATTGATATGAGCATGTTGGGCTTCCATCCTCTGCCATTATGCATGTGTTGCTGCTGCCTGTAAATGATGGTGTAAACCTAAGCAGTCTGCTCTCACAGGTAGGAGAGTTGCAGTAGAGCTCCTTTCCCACCAACGCCCAAGGGGAATGCCAGTGCAGAGTGCGGCCATTCATTTGGCTATACATTCCTTATTGTGGGGGGCTTAAGCACTCCCAAGCTGGTGACCAGTTCGAGCACAGATCCCACGGCAATGTGCCAGAGACAGGATTCAGACACTGTGAAGCATCTGACCTCATGACCCTTGAAATTCCTACATGGAACATTGAGCAACATCTAGTCATCAGGTCTGAACCATTGGGTGACAACGTATTGGCAAATTATAGTCCTTGAGTATATTGGAGCTGAGCCATTTAGCCTTTAGTACAGCAGCCACAGTACTTCATCTTTCTGCCCTCAATGCATTTATACCCAGCTGTAACTCACATGAATTTAAATCTATAAACAGTATGGGTGTGTTTTATTACCTGAGTTAAAGGTGTTACATTGTGTACATTTAAAATCTGTTTTACAGTCTGCAGCACCTTTGCTGAGGGTTATGCACATATATGATCCCCTCACACCTGTTATTTTCATCTTCACCCGCTGCATTTTCACATTCACATAAAATGTGCTTGCTTGGCTTTCAAGGCACAGGTCCTAGGTACTCTGCTTTGTTTGACTGTAACCCATGGTTGCAATCAGATCCCTGCAGGCGTGAACTGGCCTATAGGGAACTCTGCACCATGAGCCTCTTTTGTGTGATAGCCTATTTCATTTCCAAATGCTTTCATGTTATGTTATGTTATGTTATATCGATTTATACCGCGCACCGCTACCACTCAGGGGTAGTCTCCAGGCGCTCATGTGGCTCTGCAAGAAAGAGAACAGGGCTGGTTAGTGAGGGTAGACTGATAGGATATATCAAGATCCTGAAGAAACTGGCTTCTGTGTGTGTTGGCTTGCAGATGTAGTTGATTGCGTACACTCATAGGAAAGGGGTAGGCTTGCTGAAAAAGTGTAATATGGGGCCACTTCAAACATAGGGTTCCCTGTTCACTCCTGAATCCCTGTCAAGGCACCCCTGACAGTGACAGCCCATGGCTTACCTTTTCATTTCACTATAGTTCTCTGATCTCCTCCTGCTGCCTGGCATCAGAACACTCCACAAGCTGCTGTGGAACTATGATCAAGCAAACAGCAGACCACAAACAAAACAATGGAAACCTCAAAATGGGGCTCTTGCTTGTTATGTTATGTTACGTTATGTTAACATGCATTTATAGAGCGCCCAGTAGCCAACAAAGGCATCATGGCACTAAAAAACAAGAATGAGACCGGATGGGACTAGAAAAGAAAAGTTTTCAATGACTGACAAAATGTGAGGAGCTTCAATGGTTCTCAGAGTTTGAGAAATAGAGTTCCATAGCTGAGCTGCATCCTCTGAGAAAGCATGGTCACCATTCCTGGAGACCTTAAAACGAGGCACAGAACCAGCTAAGCGAAGCGGCCGAGCCAGAATATACAGTCAAAATGTTGCCTGCAAATATTCGATGCCAGAGCCATAAAACGAACAGTGGACCAAACAGAGTGCTTTAAATTGGTTCATGTCTTTATACCAAAATATTTTATAAAGAATGAACATATATCGAATATTTTATAACAAAACGTTTTATAGAGAATGCACTTTGTTCCCTTCCTTTTTTGGAGGGGGGTCCCCCCAAAACCCCTATTTCCCACCCTAAAAACTCACGCCAACTGTTTCCCAAAAATGTTTAACCCTTACCCCACCCCTAAATGCATTCTCTATAAAAATGTTCATTATAAAATATTTAAAAATATGTTTATGTTTTATATTCTTTATAAAATATACGATATACAGACTGCATACCTTTAAATTAAGTATGCTTGGCAACAGGAAGCCAGTGAAGATGACAGAGTACCGGGAAGATATGAGCACACCTCGGCGTGGAGGTGGCAACTTTCACTGCAGAATTCAGCAAAACTTGAAGGCACTGCAAAAGATAAGCAGGTTGTGCGAAGAATAAGGCATTACAGTAATCCATAGTCACCATAACGAGAGAGGATGCCACAGGAGCTTGAAATTTAGAGGGAAGATAGGGAAGAATTGTACCCAGACGTTTTAGCTGAAAATACACTTTCTGATAAACAGCACCAATTTGGAGGTCTGCAGATAACGACGCAGATATTTTTAATCCCAGATCTTGGAGGTGGCCAGAAAGCAGGAGTCCAGAAAAACACAGCAGATGGAGGTCCCATCACCAGCACCTCAGTTTCCACCGTGTTTAGATTAAGTCAGTGTTTGACGTCCATTCTCCCACTCCTTAGAAACACAGCTGAAATCTAGTAGCTGTGTCAGGAAGGGACAGATCTGAACTAACCAAGATTTGGGTGTCATCAGCATAAGAATAACAGCAGAAGCCGTGGGAGAAAATTAGCTTGGTCAAAGGTTGGATGTAGGCATTAAACAAAATAGGGGTGAGGGCCAAACCCTGAGGGACACCGCATGTGAGCGTAGTGGGGGAAGAGCAAAAGGCAGGCAGGAAGAGATACTAAGTATGTAACCTGCCTGTAACTAAATAATGCGCCCCGTTGCCCTCGGGCCTTGCGCGCTATATAAATTAACAAAATACAAAATACAAATTGAGTCCTATTTGAAAGAAAGGATGAGAACCAAGAAAGGACAGTACCAGAAATATCCGCCCTGGCGAGACGATCGAGTAGGACAGCATGGTCAATTGGGCCGAATGCAGTGGAACCGCCAAGGAGAAATAAGGCTGTGACCAGCCTTCATCATACAGGAGTGCAAGATTGTCGACCACCAAGACCAACACGCTTGCAGTGCCCCAACCAGGGCGGAAGCCAGATTGTGATGTGTGAAAAAGAGACTTTTCAAGAAAGGAACTCAGGAGGGGACCGACTAGAGTTTCAGCATACTTCATTAGAAAAGGGAGAAGAGAGATACGACAATAATTAGCTAGAACAACAGGATCGAGGCAATGTTTTTGCAAAAGAGGAACAACCAGGGAGTGCTTAATGGAGGCCAACAATCAGCCCCATAGAAAGAGAGATATTGACGACTGATGTAATCAGGGGGCTAATGCGAGGTAAGATATCTTTCAGGGTATCTAGAAGGGGGGCGCAGTAGGAGATGTCAATTTCAACTTGGAAACAGGTGACAGAATTTCGGCTATAGTAAAAACAGGAAACACAGACCACGAATAGGCAGGAAGTGGCTGCAAGCTGTAGCGTCAAGAGCAAAGGAGCAGAGGCCAGAGGATCCAATAGTTTTGCGGATTTTGACAACCTTCTCCACATAATAATATGAGAAGATCACAGAGACTGAGATAGCAGGATTGGTTCGAAAGGAACTGTAGATAAAGAGCGGACAACTTTAAACAGCTCTTTAGGCTGGTTTATTGAATAATGTAGCCAACGTGAGAAATAGGAGTGCTTAGCAGTGAAAATAGCTTTATTGTAGCTATGTAGAATTGAGCAGAAAGTGATTTTGTAAGCCAAATCATATTTCCTACGCCAGATTCTGCAACTGAGGAAAACCCACGGGCAATGGTACTGAGGTCTATGACCGGGTTATTATAACAGTCGGCCTCTAACAGGTTTGATATCCTGTCAGAAAAGACAGAACGTCAGTTGCGGCAGGGGCCAGAGAAAGAGTTAGCAACAGCTGGAGGGGAGGGAAGATTCCAAGAGAAAGGAATAAGAAAATGGTCAGACTAGACAATGGGAAGGGGAGAATAAGATCAAGCGTCTTACCCAGACAGTGGGTTGGGCCAGATACACGCTGTGAAAAGGTTTTTATCCTGGAAGAGCCTGGTTAGCTTGACGAAAAGCTACTTCCCGGACCAATTTATGCCCTACAAACATTTTTATATGATATTAGCTCTGTACGTCTGGGAAAGTGTATAATACATTAAGAATTAATGTATAGCCTAATGGGTCATAAATAATGGATACAATGTTGCAGTATGCATCTCATATGGATTTTAGATTTTCAGCACGATATCCATATCCGCTATCCCCCCATTCTCCAGAGGTGATGGTTCCTCAAACATGAAGATCCCCTATTCCAATAGGAGCCGCATTTCTGGCAATTTATCAAAGCTGCGGCTTCTCACTGACAAGGGATTCTCTACCTCTGTCAGTGCAGGAGACATAGCTCTGACTAACTGTGAAACGCGTGCACCACATAGGCAGAGGCGCCCCCAAGGGGTGGCTAAGGGGGTCACGGCCACCCTAAAAAACTCTGGCCCTCCCACTGGCCCACCTGCCGGTTATGTGTTTGTTTTGGTGTGCCACCCCAAGATTTCCAGTGGGCCACCCCTATGAAAAATGTCTGGGGGTGCCACTGCCCACAGGGAGCGGCACTGGGAGGGGTAGGAGTGGTTAAGATGAGGAAGGTTGAAGTGGGTGGCAGAACATCAGGAATTCGTTTTTACAAATGGGAGTGGGGAGGGCACCCTACAGAAGGAGGAAGGTGAGTGTGTGGGTGACAGGGTGCCTGGCATTTCTTGTTTTGAATGGTGGGCTACCGAAAGGGTAGTGGAACCAGGGTGGCAGGACACCGGGTATATCCATTTCTCTTTGTGGTGGGTGTGGGCAAGCGGACATATGAGGGAAGTGGGACTGGCTGGCAGGATGCCATGTGTATTTTATCCTATCGGGTGTTATGGTGGGAGGAACAGGTATTGACTTTCCTTGTTTGAATTACTGGAGGACTTTTTTATGTCCCCCTCCTGCTTTATCTCCCAACCCACTGTGATTGCTGTGCATGAAAACAGTGCAGGAGAAATGTGACTGGGGTGGGGCGGGGGGGGTATAGTGACATCATAGACAACTTGAGCTGCATTCTTGTTGCCCATCAGAGGTCACTGGGAACTCCCTGGGGGAATGTATCACGGTTGGTGATAGCTCCCGATCTATAATGGCATGAGTTTACATCAGATGGCAAAGGTCACAAACCAAACATCCTTTTGCAAGATAGCCTGGCAAAGAAAGCGGTTTTGTTTACTTGGCTTTTCATCCACGAATGGTTCTCATGTGTAGTTTTTGTTTCCTAGATATTTGTGGTCATTGCAACCATTTCCAGGAGAACTGGCCAAAGGCCACTCAGTTCAGGGAGAGATGGCATCATTTTAGTCTCATCAAGATTTGTATTATGTAGTGGATTTCAGTTTGTGGCGGTGAGGTGTGGGGGGTGTAGATCCGGTAATATTATCGACACATTTTAAGAAGATTTAGGGTCATTTTTATAAATGTCAGTGATTATACTGCGGACCAGTACTCCAGCTATCTCAGAGGGATTCATTTTGGATGAAGACTCAGGAGAGTGCTGCTTGGTCGGGGATATTCCATCAAGGTCAGGTTGACCGTCCCATGCACAGTTGTACACACGATACATTGGATAGAGCAAAAAGAGACACTTTGGAGATGACCCAAAGGGATTAAGAAGGAAGATGAAAGGAAAAGGACACAAGGTGATACAATAGTATTTTCTGTTTTCTGAAGTGGATGTTTCCATTGAGGCTGTAGGGGTATCTAGACATCCTGGGAAGAAGCTCCATTATTTCCAGTCTAGGACAGGCACATTTACTCACCAGCCCAAACCGGATGAAACAAGAGTGATACCTCTGGGCTATTTGTCTGAAAACGTCACGTTGAAAGCCATTAGATTAGGACATTACACTGTATTTTTGTTTGAGATCATTGAAATAACAAGCATGGGCAAAGCCAATGGATTTGGCATTTACCATTCCTTATTGCAGTTTACCTTTATGATTGGTGATGAGAACAAGGGGTGTGATGGTTGGGGGTGTATGGGTGTTGAGGTGGTGTGGAGTAGTGGTATGGTGACATGGAGTGGTGGTGTGGTTGCATGGAATGGAGTCATGGTATAAAGATGTGGTGTGGAATGATGCTGAGACTTAGTGTGGTGGTATGGAGTAGGGGTGGGGGTTTTGTGGTGTGATGATGGTGTGGAGCACCAGTGTGGTGTTGAGTGGTGTGGATTGGTGTGGTGGAACGGTGTTGTAGTGTGGGGGTGTGGTGTGGTGTAGATTGGTGATGCAGTGTTCTGTGGTGTGCAGTGGTGCTGTTGAGTGGGGTAAGGTGGCTAGGGCATAGCAGTGTGGAGGCATAGGGGTTTGGCAGTATACAGATCTGGAGTGTCGAGGTGTAGTCATGGTATCTTGTGGAGCTGTGGTGTAAATTTGTGATGTGGAGTTGTGGTATGGAGTGGTGGTGTGGAGTGTTGGTGTAGAGATGCGGATACATATGGGTGCGGGGTGCGGTGGTGGTGTGGAGTGGTGGTGTTGAGAAGAGTGGTGTAATGCTGTGCAAGTGTGGAGTGGGTGGAAGTGTGGAGTGGGGTGGAGGTTTTGTGGAGTGGTGTTGGAATTTTGTGGAGTGGTGTGGTGGTGGTGTTGTGGACTGGTGGTGTGGGTTGATGAAGTGGTATCGTGTGTTGTGGTGGTGTTGTGTGGTGTGGAGGTATAGGACTGTGGCAGTGTAGAGGTGTGGCTGTTTAGGAGTGTGGCGTGGGTGTGTTGATGTGGCAGTGTAGAGTGGTTGGTTGGTGGTTCAGAGTGATCATATGGTGTGGTGGAGTGATGGTTTAGATTGGTGTTGTGCAGTAGTGTTGGTGTAGAGTAGTGATGGTACAAAGTGGTGTTGTGGCATGGAGAGCGGTGTGTGGATGTAGAGTTGTGCTGGTAAAGTGGTATGAAGGTGTTTTTCTGGAGTGATGTTGCAGAGTGAAAGTGTAAGGGTGTGGCGGTGTAGCGGTTAGAGGTGTAGATGGTGGAGGTGTACCGTGTGGAGGCATGATGGTGTGGAGGGGTTACCTTGTGCCCCCACCCTTCTCGCACGCAAGTGTTGCCTGTTTTGCTTGATTCTTCTACCCTGCTCCCCCCCCAGCGTACTTCTGCAGGAGTCTGTCATGATACTTTCTGGTTTCACCATCACCGTCTTGTGGCCAATGCTGGATTTGACTTTTATGGACTGCATTGATTCATGGTGTGTCACCCTTTCTCGACTCTCATGTTGAACTTCCTTTTCATCGTGTACTCATGGTGGCCGTGAATCATGCTGTTCCCATCTTCATCTTGTATCCTGGCTTGCAACATTATGGGCCTCATTACACGTTATGCGGTAAAATCCGGCCATTACTAGCATGGCACTATTAACGTGTCCGGCGTCGCATGATGCCGCTAATAGCGTGGCATTACGAGTACGCAGACACGAGCACAGCGCCATGCCGGTAATGGCCCTACCGCCATGCCGCAAAAGAACCCAAAAAGTCCCTTAACGGCTTCGACGAAAGCGCTGATAGCACTTCCGACCTCCCGCCACATGCAAATATCGGTCACCACTAATAGCGGAGACTGCTATTAGCGATCACCGCTATTAGCGGTGACCGTAAAATTGCAGAACCGGAAATAGCGTCATCGCACAGGAACGGGAAAGAGCACGGCGGCCATCTTTAAAAACACAATCCATTGCCATCCTCAGCAGCCAGGACCTGTTTCCACACGACTCCAACACCAAATCATCCCTTGATACCCTGAAGATGCCAAAGGCCATCAAGAAAGGCGCTGATCGGCAGCACAAAGAAAAATTCACCAGGGAGGAGCTGATCATCTTAACCGAGACCCTTGCCGCAAATGCCAATGTTGTATTCACCAATGACATGCAGCGTGAGACCCTCGTTAAGAAGAAGGCCATCTGGGCTGAGGTTGCCCACAAAGTCAGTGCGGTGGGCACCACCACCCGCACTGTAAAGGACTGCAGAAAGCGGTGGGATGATCTACGGCTCCGGGTCCGCAGCATTCTGGTTGCAAATCGCAACCTGGCTATGGCCACAGGAGGTGGAGCAGATTCACCAATAAAACTCCAGGAGTGGGAGGAGACCTGCGCCAGCACTATTGGCGTGGACTCGATCGAGGGAGTCAGAGATATGGAGCGTGGTGCTCCCACTTCATCAGATGGAGGTGAGTGTACACATTAAACAATGCACTGTGAAGGGTGAGGGCCCCCCGAAATCTGAGTCCAGAACCAGCCCATGGATCCAGCCACAAACATACATGCACACAACCCAGCCAATGTGAGTGTCACACCCCAACACACACACATGCACGCATCACCACATACATGTGCAACACAGACCCATTCATGCATGATCCTCCCGACATCCCCATTAACGGATTCCCAACTAAAGAGGTCCCAATGCCTAGAGCGGCATGACGTAATAATTCTGCATAAGGCACGTAGAACCATCACCAATAATATTCTAATAGTCCCTATTTTTGTCCCCCACAGGATCACAGACAGATGAACAGGGCACTGTGACACATGCTCCACCAGCCAAGAAAAACTCCAGGACACAGGAGACAGGGGACACCGCCACCATCTCAAGGGGTACCGGGAGGAGTGAACACCAGCAGAGGGCAGCAAGAGTGCCAGTTCAACACGGCCTGAAGCCACGGCTGCTACAATAGCTGCACCCACAGCAGTGTTCCCCCGTCATTGGAAACAAGCACGGAGGGCCCGCTCTCTGCTGCCACCAGTTCCACTGGTGAGGCAGCAGCCACCGCGCTGCTGTCGGACGTTGAGGAGACCATTGATCTTGAAACGCAAAGGCAGACCCCCACCCCCCCGCAATCCATTGAGCCAAGCCCACGGCCACCATCGCAATCAAGTAGCCATGGACAATCTGGCAATGACACAGTGGAAGGGCGCTGGAGCCCTCAGGTGTCCTCACCTGATGTCCGAGGCATGGAACAGGGCGCAGCAGCCACCCCAAGAGCTGGACGCAGTCGCCATGACCTGTCAGCCATCAGCCAGAGGCAGGTGGAAATAACAGCGCTGGTTGGCCAGCATGTGGAAGAGGCAGCCCGTCTGAGGGAGGAGGTTAGGTCGAATGCAAGCCAGACAAGAGAG
Source organism: Ambystoma mexicanum (assembly GCA_002915635.3). Classification (NCBI taxonomy): domain Eukaryota; kingdom Metazoa; phylum Chordata; class Amphibia; order Caudata; family Ambystomatidae; genus Ambystoma; species Ambystoma mexicanum. The sequence continues at coordinate 270,044,834 of CM010927.2, read as the reverse complement.
AGCATGGAGGCCTGCACAAACAGGCTATGGGAGGAGATGGCCAACCTGAGGCAGGTCCTCACATGCATAGCGGAGCTATGGAGCGACAATATCCCCCCCACCACAGGATCAACCGGGCACCTCCTCCTCTGCGAGTTCTCGTCAGACAAACCCCGCCGCCGCTCCTTGCGCACCATGAGGCGCATGCCATCCCAACCTCCCAATGGCGGTGGAGGCCATGAGAAGTAGGGCCAGCAAGAACTAGCTGGCACATGTGCAGCAGGAGCCCCCCCAGCACCCCCAGCCCAGCAGAGAAGCCACACGCCGAGCAGGGAACGCGGACAGGGCCTGCTGACCCTGTCCCCACACGGCGCCTGACTCGCCCATGCGGGCGCAGCGCGGCGTGAAACCGAGGCTAAGCCTCAATTCCATCAGCTGGAACCGCCGGCAGGCGGATTACGCCGGCGGCCAGCTCCAAGGCCACTCTAAGGCCTGTTGGGTGCCTGTTATCCCCCCACTTCACCCTTTCTCATCGTGGGCGAGGGCAGGAGCCCCCCAGCACCCCAGCCCAGCAGAGAAGCCACACGCCGAGCAGGGAACGCGGACAGGGCCTGCCTGACCCTGTCCCCACACGGCGCCTGACTCGCCCATGCCGGCGCAGCGCGGCGTGAAACCGAGGCTAAGCCTCAATTCCATCAGCTGGAACCGCCGGCAGGCGGATTACGCCGGCGGCCAGCTCCAAGGCCACTCTAAGGCCTGTTGGGTGCCTGTTATCCCCCCACTTCACCCTTTCTCATCGTGGGGCGAGGGCAGGAGCCCCCCCAGCACCCCCAGCCCAGCAGAGAAGCCACACGCCGAGCAGGGAACGCGGACAGGGCCTGCCTGACCCTGTCCCCACACGGCGCCTGACTCGCCCATGCCGGGCGCAGCGCGGCGTGAAACCGAGGCTAAGCCTCAATTCCATCAGCTGGAACCGCCGGCAGGCGGATTACGCCGGCGGCCAGCTCCAAGGCCACTCTAAGGCCTGTTGGGTGCCTGTTATCCCCCCACTTCACCCTTTCTCATCGTGGGGCGAGGGCAGGAGCCCCCCCAGCACCCCCAGCCCAGCAGAGAAGCCACACGCCGAGCAGGGAACGCGGACAGGGCCTGCCTGACCCTGTCCCCACACGGCGCCTGACTCGCCCATGCCGGGCGCAGCGCGGCGTGAAACCGAGGCTAAGCCTCAATTCCATCAGCTGGAACCGCCGGCAGGCGGATTACGCCGGCGGTCAGCTCCAAGGCCACTCTAAGGCCTGTTGGGTGCCTGTTTGGAGCCACAGGAGCCAGGGGCCAGGAACTCTGCCCTTACCAATCCAGAGCTACCATGAGCAGGAGCTCCCTCCATCTACTGCTGGAGCTGCTGACACCAGGTATGTCACGAGTCCCTAGCTACAGCACGAGCATGCGTCTTGAAGGTAACACACGGCAAATTATTTAGTAATATCCGCGCCGCTCCAGCGTTGCCCAGTGCGGCCTCTCCTGCCAGGATCTGCCCCATTATTGCACTCAAAGTGCATCCAGCCACCAATCGAAGCCCCGAGGTCCACACCATTTAAAGATGGCTGTCCGCCACATCATTAGCCCTCCATCCGGCCCCGCAACCCTGCAAACATCATGATTGGCCCCTCTCCTCTATTGGGAGCCAACCACAAGCCAGCAGGTTCCGAGCCGGCCCACTTCGAAGGCACTGTGCACTGTGCCTATCTCTAGCCTGTATACGCCACCGAGCATAGGGCTAGATCCCCTGCCCATCTCCTCTGGGGTAAGCATACCGCCCCTTACAGCAACCTCCTTTCAACTGTTCCAGCCAGCAACCTGAACTGTTTCAAGCCTTCACTGAACCCTGCTCTTGCAGTACGGTATAACACAGACTACTGTTCACATTGTGCAGTGCCTTATGGTCGCTTAGAGACCACTGTGACCACTTGTGTAGTGCCTTATGGTCGCTTAGAGACCACTGTAACATTGTGTAGTGCCTTATGGTCGCTTAGAGACCACTGTGACCACTTGTGTAGTGCCTTATGGTCGCTTAGAGACCACTGTAACATTGTGTAGTGCCTTATGGTCGCGCAGAGACCACTGTGACCACTTGTGTAGTGCCTTATGGTCGCTTAGAGACCACTGTAACATTGTGTAGTGCCTTATGGTCGCGCAGAGACCACTGTGACCACTTGTGTTGTGCCTTAGGGTCGCTTAGAGACCACTGTAACATTGTGTAGTGCCTTATGGTCGCGCAGAGACCACTGTGACCACTTGTGTTGTGCCTTAGGGTCGCTTAGAGACCACTGTAACATTGTGTAGTGCCTTATGGTCGCTTAGAGACCACTGTAACATTGTGTAGTGCCTTATGGTCGCTAGAGACCACTGTAACATTGTGTAGTGCCTTATGGTCGCTTAGAGACCACTGTGACATTGTGTAGTGCCTTATGGTCGCGTAGAGACTACTGTGACCACTTGTGTTATGCCTTATGGTCGCTTAGAGACGACCACTGTAACATTGTGTAGTGCCTTATGGTCGCTTAGAGACCACTGTAACATTGTGTAGTGCCTTATGGTCGCGTACAGACCACTGTGACCACTTGTGCAGTGCCTTATGGTCGCTTAGAGTACACTGTGTATTAACATTGCGCACTAGCTTCTCTCTGACAATCTTGTGCGTCAGTTCCCTCTAAATTCAGACATGATAACCTGGACCTTCCTCATTATGTTCCCATTCTGCCTGGTCCCCCATGACACCCCTTGTACAGGGCCACACTTTCGCTTACACCCCAATGGCCTCAGCAGACTAGCCTGCCCCAGACATTATCCCATACCATGCCCCACCCCCTTCCTACCCAACATCAACCCCTTCCAGCCTTCCTCCTCCATTGACTCTCATCGCATAGCAGACACCCCAGCCCCAAGAAGCATCACAAACTACTCCCATCGGCCAACCCACTATCACGAACCTCACTACCAGCAGATCCTATCCCTGCTCAGGATTATCGAGATTCACCCGACTCAGATCCAGAACACACACACCCGCATCCTTCCCCAATCTAGGCAACAAACAAAACATAACCTTAACCAAATCTGCCCCTCACTGCACACGCCCTACACTTCCGACAGACCAGATATCACACGGCCTGATCGCACCCTCCCCCCGCACCCACATCAAAAAATCATGCATCACCACCGAAACCATTAAAGGTGCACTCATCAATGCGAGATCTGTAGTCGCCCATGCCTTAGACATAGCCGACATTATTACCGTCAATGATCTCGACTTCATAGCTATTACAGAGACCTGGCTCCACCCAGCGTCTGGCCCCTCTCTATCACTTGCTATACCCAATGACTATACCATCTACCGTGCAGACAGACAAACAGCTAAAGGTGGTGGAGTAGCCATTATTGCAAAAAGCTCCATCAACATTAGACACATACAAAACCAATCACTGACATCAGCGGAATTACTCACCCTCAAACTATCCACAACGCACACAAGCACTATCACCATCCACCTCATTTACAGACCGCCAGGCCCATACTATCCTTTAATGACGACATAGCCCTTCTACTCTCTAACAATATCAAACCTAACTCTCGACTACTCATCCTAGGAGACTTTAATCTAGGTCTCAATGATGAGAAAGATGACAAAGCTCACACTATCGCCAACACTATTTCAGAATTAGGACTCACCCACCATATCGCACAACCCACACACAACAAAGGCCGCATCCTTGACTGGATAGCTGACTCAATTGCAACACTACCATCCTCTCCAACACTCCATGCGCCTGGACCGATCACCACCTTATTACCTTCACCATCAACAAAGGCACTCAAACACCAGTGCCCTCCTCCAATGCCCCACCCACACTCACAAGAAACAACAAAAAATATCACACTGAGAAACTCCTCCCGCTACTCCAACCCATCATCGACTTCTCACCCACCATGACCAACCCTACTGAACTAGTAGATTTATACAACACAACTATCCTTAAGGCCATAAACACCATAGCACCACTCAAGCTTCGGAAAGCCAAACCACGAGCACACCTCAATTCCTGGTTCACCCCAAACTAAAAACACTCCGCAAACCAAAAGACAAGCTGAATTAGCATGGAAACAGTCACCATCCACTATTAATAAGACATCCTACGCACTGGCATCGAACATCTATAAATCAGCCATCATCCAGTCTAAAAAAACATGTACAATGAAAGAATCAGCAACGCCAAATCTAATACCAAAGAGCTCTTCAATATCCTGAGAGAACTCGAATCACCCTCCCCCATTCCAGACACTTGCAACAAAGACATCCACTGGTGCACGAACATCCAGGAAGCACTCCTAGGCAAAATTGCCACGCTACAAGCAAAATCCTGACAAAAAAAGAAGCCTCACCCTCTCCGATAACATCACCCCCTCTACAAACACCCACACCACCCCCAAAATGATGACAATAACCTCTTTGAGTTTTCCACCATAACCATTAAAGAGGTTGAAGAAATAATCTACTCTCTTAAACCGTCCAAATGCCAAGGCGACACTTGCCCAGCCCCTATCATTAAAGATGCAGCCAAACAACTTGCTCCCTTCATCACCTCCCTCATCAACTCATCTTTCACCTCCAACATAGTGCCCAACAACCTCAAGGACTCCTGGTTCTTCCTTTACTTAAGAAGCCCACCCTTGACCCTAATGTCCCACCAACTACAGACCCATAACGACTGTACCCTTCCTACTAAAAATCCTCGACAGAGCTGCCTATCTCCAGATACAGAACCACCTTGAGAAAAATAACTTACTAGGACTCAGACAATCAGGATTCCGCCCCAAACACGCACTGAGACCGCCCTGATCGACCTTAAGACACAGATGGACAACATTAAAGACATGGTAAACTAGCCCTCCTTCTCCTCCTTGACTTATCGGCCGCCTTCGACCTGGTCAACCACGACATCCTCTGCAAACATCTATCCTCAGCAGCCAAATTTTCAGATAACGCCAACGCATGGATCCATTCCTTCCTTAACAACAGATCCATGAGAGTCTTCGCACCCACAGCCTCTGCCATCCCAGCCCCAGTCACTTGCGGTGTCCCCAGGGCTCCTGTGTCTCCCCCACTCTATACAATGTATTCACGAAACCCCTCTTTGACATACTGGACCGCTTGGGTGTCATCTACACCAACTACGCAGATGACACCCAAATACTGATCCCTTAACAGGCGACTACTCCACGACCTCACTGCTCTCAACAACATTTATTCCATTATCCAAGAATGGATGGCCAAGCATGGCCTATGCCTCAATGACGATAAGACCGAGCTTCTTCTCCTAGGTTCCCAACCCAGACTTAATAAACTTGACAAACTCTATCAAGCATTCACTATAGACGGCAATAACATCATCGTCTCTAACAGCGTCAAAACCCTAGGAATCTACCTCGACTCCTCCCTCACACTGACAAGACAGATCAATTCCATCTCATCAGCCACTGCTTACACCTGTAAACTCATCAATGCCAGCAGACCTTACCTCTCACCATCCAACTGCATCACCTTAGCCAGAGCGCTAGTCCTTTCCAAGTTGACTACTGCAATGCTATATACTGGGAACCAGTCAGAAAAACATCAACAAACTACAAGTCATACAAAACAACGCCTTGCGAGCAGCCCTGAACATACCCAAACATGAACACATCTCGACGCCAGACGCACCTGCCATTGGCTATCCATACCACAAAGAATTGAATATAAAACCATCTCACTCACACACAAATGCCTAGCTAACCAAGCACCCAGATACCTATCCGACAACCTCAAGCACCACACCCAGCGCGCCCTACCAGATCAGCTCAAACACACTGCTTAAATATCCCAAGATTTAAGCTCCAAAAAGCAGGTGGCTCCAGCTTCCCCGTGTTGCCTCCAAACTTTGGAATTCACTTCCACTCGAGCTGAGATCAGAACCGCCCTTTCACAGATTTAGACACAACACCAAAACTTGGCTTCTATCCAAAGAAACGCAAACTGCCTAGCCCTACCTCACTAGCATGCACCAAGACTGTAAATTTGTAAATATGTAATCGATTTGTACATTTCTGTTGCATTACTCTTGTTGTATTCATCTCAAGCGCCTGGATGCCCTAGGGCCAGGCGGCGCTATACAAATAATAAACTAAACTAAACTAAACTAAACTACGCAATACAAGCCACACATGGGGTGTTGTGGGGGAGGGGGAAGGGTGTTTTTGGGAGTGTTGTGGGGGAGGGGGAAAGGGTGTTTTTGGGAGTGTTGTGGGGGGAGGGGAAAGAGTATTTTTAGGAGTGTTGTGGGGGAGGGGGAAAGGGTGTTTTCGGGACTGTTGTGGGGGAGGGGGGAAAGGGTGTTTGCACAGTTGGGGCCATGCACTTTTTGTTCACGAATTAATCATAATACACTGTTGACAAGTTGAGACACAGGCTTGGTCTTCCTCATTGTGTATGTGTACTTTATTGGGGACAGGGTCCATTGTGTGCCTCTCCACATACAGCAGGGCAACAATAGCCATCTCCATCCAAAATAGTTGACCCTTGTCTCTCAGAATATTTGATAAATCAGATGCTGGTGCACATCGTGTGCCTCCTGGACATCGCCACTTGCATGTCCTGGTGGCCCATTTCCCCCATCCTCATCCTCATCAACATCATCTTCATCAGGTGGTTGCATGTCAATGTCAGGGGGCATAGACACATTCCGTCTAATACACATATTGTGCTGCATGACACATGCCATGGTTGTCTTCGGCACTTTGTCATGGCCGTACAGGAGAGCCTCATCCGGCCAGCTTACACACCGAAGCCGTGTCTTCAGAAGGCCAAATGCCTGCTCAATCACGACGCGGGTATGGTTCTGTGCAAGGTTCTATTCCTCTTCGTGCCTGTTCTGTGGGTTCCGTATAGGGGTAAGGAGCCAACTCTTCAGGGGATAGCCAGCATGACCTGCATGGCTGGAACAATGGGGCCTTGTTAGTGGTCACCTCAATTGCAACCTGGACATTTCACACTAATTCTGTTAGCATTCTGATTAGCATCCACGATTCCCAGCATGCATGGAGACGATCAGTGTAACTGCAATGTGAGAAGGTAAGCTAGTCCCTGCAAGTGGACGTGCACCATGCATGCCTCTGGCAGTACTTCCAATGTCCTGGGTGTGGAAATGTCCTAGGTGTTCCTGGGCCCAAGCAACCTTTCTACAACACTGCTAATGTACTGGCATTATGATTCCAATGTCCCCATGCTGTGAAGCGGCACATCAGTAGTGGTGTCCGGGTGTGGTTCTGTACAATGGCTACAGGTGATCCCTTTGCATGCACTCAAGGGCGCCTATCTGTTGTGATGTTGTTCAACGCACATTTACATTAAGCATATTGGCTGCATGTAGTAGCTTTGTGTCATGTAGGGTATGGTATGATGTGCAATGTGCATGTGGATAGATGTGTCATGTATTGCGTTATGGATTGATGCCTTTGTTGTGCATTTTACTACTTGGATGTGGTTTCGTGTCCTCTCCATTGTGTGCTGTGTTGGTGGACATTGGCGTACATCTGTATGTCCCTTTATTGTACGGACGACAGTCCACAACCAGTTGGAGTATGCATCTCTCCCCCCCCCAAACACACCCCACATCACACTGCCATGTGCCTACCCTGTTACTCACCAAGTAGCCACAAACTTTGTCCAGCATGGCGCTCCATGTTGCGTGGTATCATTGAGTTCCGCAGGACCATTGATTCATGGGTTGATCAGGGGTATCGGTCACAACTGTTGTTCTCTTTTTTGAGTCGCATATCATTTGGACATTGATGGAGTGGTAATGCTTTCTGTTTCGGTAGACAGCCTCATTGTGATGTGGGGGCATCATTCCACATGGGTACAGTCGATTGCCCCGATGCTACTTGGGATGCATGCAAGTGAATAGATGTCAACTTTGTCGTTGGAGATCTCCTGGGCTGTCCGTGGCATGGATATGTGTTCACTGGTGTGCTTCAGGGGGGCATCGAGCACCTGGGTCGGCGTGCATGTGAATACTGGTTATGAAATGCCATGCATCTACACTACCCTATGCTGGTAGGTGCCTGTGGCCAGGTAGTGGAGCACAGTTACCACCTTCAGTAGAGGGCGGATGGCAGTACGGATGTGTATGTGGCTCACTATGCCGTTGTGATTCATGTCCACCATGGTGGTGATGGTATCCTGGTCCAGGCGGCACAGGGTGTGTATCTGCTCAGGGGTTAGGTTGAATGGAATGGCTGAAATCCTGGGGATTGCTGGCTGCCTCTGTGGTATGACTGGGTGCATTGGTGTGGCTTGCTGGGCCAGTATCGCCATACTCCTCCTCCTGCGTCTCCTCTGTGCTGCCTGTTGTTGTTTGTGCTGCAATGCAATCATGTCCCCAAGCCCATGTAATGCTGCAAGTATTGGAACCATCTTGGTGTGGGAAGGGGTGTGGTGTGCTCCTTTTGTGCTGCCCCCGTCTCCATTACCTCCACCTCTGGTGCTGTGGCCACCTGTGGCAGGTGGGGACACTACTCCGCTCTCTTAACGTGTGGTTCGCGATGCCGGTATTTCCTCCTTGCCGGTATGGGCTTCTTCGGCCAATACCATGCCGCTATTGGCATGTCCGCATGCCTTGTAATGGCATGCTATTAGCGCCATGCCGCTATTTGCGACATGATGGGTCGCGCGCCCACGGACTGGCCGCTATTAGTGCCACCGTTCTTAGCGGTGCCGCTAATAGCGGCCAGTCCGGGTCGTGATTAGCTAGGGAATTTAGCGATACCGGTAATCCCTTACCGGTACCGTTATTCCCTTATCGCCTAACGTGTAATGAGGCCCTATGTGTTGCTACTAACTTCTGCAATTGTATTCACTCTCCCCTCTTGCTTCTCCACTCTTTTTGACTGATTACTCTCTGTTCTGTCCTCCTGTCCCTTTCTCCCTTTTCCTATCTCCTCCCTTCCTCCCCTTACTTTCTTCTATGAACTTACTATTATTATCAGAATTGTCCCTGGACCTAGTATGATAGCAACCTTGTCTATCTCAAACCGGCCTAGTACGATAGTCGCTTGTTTTGTTGCTCCCTCCCTTTCTGCACCCCTCTCCCTCGCCTTTTGTTTTCTCTGGCTCTACCGGAAATGTCGTCAGGCTTAGTACGATAGTTAATTTCACATCCTTACTGTTCATGGCCTGTAAGAATGTCATTGTATTTTCCCGTGTTCCCTCCATTGCCTTGAAGCGCTTCGAAACACATTATTGGGCCTCATTACGAGTCCGGCGGTAACCGCGGCGGTAAAACCGCCTGGTTACCGCCGGACTCGTATTACCATTCCGCCTCCGTGATTCCCGGAATTACAGGGGCATTACAACCCCGGTTTTCCGGGAATCACGGAGGCGGAATGGTGTAAATCCCCATTCCCATTGAGTCCTATGGGACTCAATGGGAATCGGGATCATGGAAACACCGGCAGCATCTCGTAATGCTGCCGGTGTTTCCACGTCCGCCTGCATGCGGGAGGTGTTAAACCCGCCAGGTCAGACCTGGCGGGAACAGCACCTCCCGCCTGCAGGGGTCGGGATCAGGCGGTCCGGAAACAACGGTGGCGGCGGGTTTACCGCCACCGTTATTTCCGGACCGCCAGGGTCGTAATGAGGCCCATTGTGTATAGGGGCTATATAAATAAACTATCATATCAAACTGTCATATCATTATAGTGTTGGTGTACTGGGATTGTGTAGATTGGTGGTTATGTGGAGTGTCGTGCTAGTGTGGAGCTTGGTGTGGAGTGGGGGTGTTGTGATTGGGTGTGTGGAGGTGCAGTGACGGAAAGGTGTACATTTGCAGTCATGTTGGTGCAGAGTGGTGGCATGGAATTGTGTTGTGGAATAATGTGACAGTGAATATTCTCCCCACGTCAGAATATCCCCACTTAGCACCCTGCCTCCTTGCCCCATTTCCCCCAATGAAGAATATCTCCACTGGAGACTATAAGAAAAAAAAATCTTGTGTGGCTGCATTTCCCTGCATCACTATCCTCTCTATTGCTATATTTTTACATGTGTTTTAGTTATTTTTCTAGGAGAATTTGTGCTTGTTTGTTGAAAACAAGTCAGAATGCCCTTAGAAAGACACCCAGAACACGTGTGAAAACATAACACTAGTGTTGGGGTAGGTTCGGACCTAGGTAAGTTTCTATCAACAGCAGAGCGATTGGCCAGGACTCATCTCTCATCCCTCTCTCGTACGGTTATGTCCATAGAGTTGTGGGCTGGGTGGAGTTTAGGCAGAAAAGTCACATGGAGAGAGGCAGAGTTCTCCTACGTGCTATGGTGGGACTAGAGCAGGTGCAGGCACAGGAGCAGGTACACATGAAGACTCAGTGTGCACTACAACAAAATAAAGCACATGACTTGAAAGGCAATGGGCCTCATTACACGGAAGGCGGTAATGGTTAACGGCCACCGTTAATGGTAACGGTGGCCGTTAACCATTACCGCCTTACTACGAGGTCCCTTAGCGGGTTGGTGTTTTAACGCCTGCTTTTTGCAGGCGTTAAAAACCAACCCGCTAAGGGACCTCGGAGCTAATTACGGCACCGCAAAATTGCGGTGCCGTAATTAGCGCCTTCCCCATTCCCATAGAGCCCTATGGGGCAGAAATGGGAATGGGGAAGGGCAATGGCGGAAGGGGGATTTACCGCCCCGCCAACCTTGGAATGGGGCGGTAAATCCCCTTTCCGCCAAGGCGGTGCCGGTAATTTACCGGCATGGTGCAGGGAGCTAATAGCACCCTGGATCACCGCCTTCCGTGTAATGAGGCCCAATGACTTGCCTTTCCAATTGGCCTAATAAATGCAAAAACCTAAGCCATTGCTTTAAATGAGAAAAGGTCACTTAAAGAAACTAATTGTACTTTTTCCATTTCCTGCCATCAGCATTACCAGGCCAGACAGATATGGGGGTTTCAAGTGCCCCTTCTCTCTCTCTCTCTCTCTCTCTCTCTCTCTCTCTCTCTCTCTCTCTTTCTCTCTCTTCTCTCTCTCTCTCTCTCTCTCTCTCTCTCTTTCTCTCTCTCTCTCTCTCTCTCTTTTGTCTAGCAAGGGTTTTTTTTTACCATATTTGCTAGCGCTTTGTGCCATCAAAATGTGCAAAACCCCAAAATGGGCCTGACAATATTAAAATGTACCTATTTGTGCTGGACCCGAATTCCGGACTAGCCCACATGGTGTGATCCTGAGCACATCACCAAATACATTCGTGCTCTAATCTATTTATCTGGATGAAACTGAAATGCATACAAGCGTATCAACAGAGTGCATAAACGAGTGTGCATAATACAGTGCTATGTTATGTTAAAGGTATGTTGTACGGTAGTAGTTCACCATTGCAGTAGTCTAATAGCGCTGAGCCGCTGAAGCATGCCGGAATGGCGTATTTTGCCTGTGCTCGAGTTATCGGAACCATGGTCTATGATCAAGTCGTGACGTGATGTGTAAGCGGAACACTGTGTATATCGGATGTGCACGGATGGGGGTTCCACACTCTAAACAGGCTGCAAGGTTGGGATCGCTGATGCCAGGAAGCTCATGCAAATATTTTACTAGGGTGGCAACACTCGCATCCTGAGTCCCACCTCCTATGATGCTTTAAACGCCTGCACCGTTTTGTTCCCTCTTACAGCATTGCTGCAGGTTGATTAGGTGAACAGCTGTGAGGAAGCCCGACCTTGGCAGGATAAGACATGAAAGGATGGCAAATCAAGCTTTTTTTGCAGTCGTATCTCATTTTAGGAACCCTCTACCATAGGACGATTCCTATATCGACAATTAGTTGTAATATTATTAAATTAGAGCTAATATAATATCATCTAATTTAAAGTTTGTATTTGTAATTCTTTTTCGGCAAATCAGAATGCCAGACTCCACTATCAGATTGAAGCATCAACATATATACAACCCTGATCTTCAACAAGAAAAAAACAAGCTTAGGCAAGACATCCGTCATCTTAGATTTGAACCTTTAGTTAATAGATTCATGCTAAAAAGACAGTTGAAAGCCACCTACAGATGCTGGTTGAAAAGTCAGAGATTCCTCCAATATCAAAAGAACGGAGAAGAAATGTTGAAACAGATACTTACTAAATCAACGAGTGGTATATGGAATTGTTTAAATATTGCTACCTTCAAATATCAAGCCGCTGCATTCACGTCAGCTGTACCAAACAGCAAATGGTGTGAGCATTTTAAGGCCCTTTATCAATCCCTGTTCCCAGACTTTCACTGGAATTCTCTAGAAATGATATCATCACACGGATTTCCACTCAATTATGCAGACATCCTTCTCTGCATTAAAAATCTGAGCCGTTCAAGAGCCGTTGGTCCTGATGGCCTACATAATGGTATGCTAAAAGACCACCCTCATGAATGGACATCCATACTCATTGAAATTTTCTCCCAGGTCTTTACTGTAGGTAGAATACCGGACTCATGAAAACGCTTTATTATTCTTCCGATTATCAAAAAGGGCAACAGAGCAGATCCCTCAGCTTATCGCCCCATTGCCCTTCTCGATTGCCCAGGCAAAATGTTTACATGCTTAGTATTAAAACACTTCAATATATGGTTGGACGAGTGCAAGTTGCGTGATCCATTCCAAACAGGATTTCTTCCTGGCTTGGGCACTGCAGTAAATGTCATCACCCTCAACTCTATCATTCAGCATGCCTGCCAGCGAAAACTAGTACTATATATGGCCTTTATTGACTTCCGAATGGCCTTTGATGGCATCCCCCGCGAGATCTTATATAAAAAACTTATGGACAAAGGCTGTCCTTGGTCCGTCCTGAAGTGGATCATCCAACTGCACTCAGACACCTCCATACAAATTAGGTTGGATAATGAAGGTTTACTCTCTGAAGCGATACATACTGCCCGTGGCCTCAAACAAGGCTGCCTGTTAGCATCGGCGATATTTAATTTCTTTATCACAGACATAAGGCAAGACTTTGAATCTGCTGTTACAGATTCACCTAAAATCAATAATACCCAGATTAAACATCTACTATACGCAGATGATGTGGTGCTTCTCTCAAAGACTGCAAATGGTCTTCGTGCATTACTACAAATCCTAGACAGATATACATCAGTAAACTGTATAACTGTTAACATAAGGAAAACCAAAGTGATTCAATTTGGAACATCAAAACAATGTTGCACTGAACACCTATGGCCTCTTCAATCGACAACCCCAAGCACAGTGTCGTCCTACATCTATTTAGGCACTTTTGTTACAAACAGTTATAGTTTAAATCCCGATGAACCGAGAGTTAAGCAAAAAATATTGACAGCAGTCTCACAGGCTCATTTAATTAAAGCCAAATATTGTACATTTTCCTTACTCCCAATAATAAGCTACTACAAACAGAAGTTTGTCCCAGTAATAACGTATGGTACTGAAGCTGTCCTGAAAATATCGTACAGTTACTGGTCAGTAATCGAGGGTTGTTTCTGGAAACGAGTCCTGGACCTTCCCTTATCACAACCTATTTGCATTGTAAGACATGAGTTGGGCCTGCTGTCCATGTATGCTATGCACAAGTGGAAAATGTGTTCCTTTTACAGAAAATGCCTAATGGCAGATGACAGGGTCGGACTCATTAATATCATTGCGAAGTACCTTTTATCCTCAAAGGATGTGTTTCCTTTGACCTGGAGAACAAAAGCACAGGAGATCATTAGCGAATCGGGTATATCTACAGCCCTCTTAATAGAGAATCCAAATGAAGCCAAGATTCGCGTATGGGAGTTTGACTGGATACAAACTAGAAGTGCGTGTAATCAATACCGCTCATTCACCGACAATCCCTTTAATATGAAACGTTATGGCACTTGAAAAATACCTGATGATTTTCCCTGATTCTCGATTGCGAAATGATTTCCTGCGCTTTCGTTGGAATTTCTGGCCAACACATGAAATATTGTATAAGCGTAAAATAATAACAACTGCTGAGCTTCCATGTAGATTCTGTAAATCAGCCATTGAATCTATGAAACATCTTTGTATAGAATGCCCTTCATTAGTTACGCGAAGAATCTTGCATTTTAAACCTTTATTACAAAATTATGTCATAACAACCACTGAAAAATTCTGGGAACTGCTGTTTCATTCTAACTTACAACTGATTATATATGCAATTTTGAATTATCTCTACAGTTTGAAACTCCTAGTCATAAGCCCAAACCACAGCAAACTGTGAGCATGTTAATACGTTTACAATCAAGGGCTTCTGCCCTCTGTTTATGTTTATTGTTGTTGTAAACTTATTGTTGAATAATGTTGCTTTTATATTATCTTATGGATGTTTGAATTATTCTTTACTTAAGTTTTTTTCTCTCTTACCGCTTTTGAAACTCGATGTATATGTGCATTGTATTTCACTTTTTATCTCATCTTGAATTAATTTTCTTGTTTTAAAGAATGTGTAATGTATATGTTGAAAAATCAAGTTTTCTTGATTAAAACAACTTCTTAATAAAAAAAAATTAAAACAATATTTTTATTGTGATTAGTATATTCGCCCATTCTGTTCTGATCTTTTTATTTTCCTCAGGTTAAATTTTTTTAATGTTGTACTCATTTACCTATTAGGTTCCTTTTAAAGTGTTGCTGTATTTCTACATTTTATTAAATCATGGAATCAATGTGACCTCATACAGAACGCTCCACTACTTTTGCAGAAAATATTAACATACATAAATAGTTTGCAAAATTATGAGGGACAGTAATAGTTCCAAGTACCAGCATTTGTATCTGTATCCATGCCTACACCTTTGAATTCATGTGCGGTTTTGCTGAAATTGTTTGTATTTGCCTATCGAAGGCCTATAATAATGTGTAATACTTGCCTGCACATATTAATAGATTTACAATGCTTGTGCTCATTAGTCTTAGAACATCACTCATGCTCTGCCGCTTACGCTCATTGGTCTAGGAATAGTACTCATGCTCCACTGCGTACACTCCTTGGTCTAGGAATAGAGCTAATGCTCTGTCGTTTAAGCTCATAGGTCTAAGAATAGTGCTCATGCATCACTATTTACTCTCATTGGTCTAGGAATAGTGCTCATATCCCACTGCTTACGCTCACTGGTCTGGAATAGTAATCATACTATGCTGCTTATAGTCATTGGTCTAGGAATAGTGCTCATGCTCCACCGCTGTCGCTCATTAGTCTAGAAATAGTGCTCATGCTCCACTGCTTAAGCTCATTTTCGCGTCTTGAAACACTTGTGTATAGGCACGTTACAAATGCCATATCATATCATATCATATAGGAATAGTCCTCATGTGTCACTGCTTACACTCATTGCTCTAGGAATAGTGCTCACGCACCACGGTTTACGCTCATTGGTCTAGGAATAGTACTCATGCTGCACCGCTTATGCTCACTGGTGTAGGAATAGTGCTCATGCTCTGCTGCTTACACTCGTTGGTCTAGGAATAGTGCTCATGCGTCACTGCTTACGCTCATTGGTCTAGGAATAGTACTCATACTGTGCCGCTAACACTCATTGGTCTAAGAATAGTACTCATGTTCCACTGCTTATACTCATTGGTCTAGGAATACAGCTCATGCTCTGCTGCTTAAACTCATTGGTCTAGTAATAGTGCTCATGCACCACTGCTTAGGCACATTGGTCGAGTAATAGTGATCATGCGCCACTGCTTACGCTCATTGGTCTCAGAATGGTACTCATCCTCTGCCGATTACACTCATTGGTCTTGGGATAGTACTCATGCTACTCTGCTTATGCTACTTGGTCTTGGAATAGTGCTCATATCCCACTGCTTATACTCATTGGTGTAGAAATAGTACGCATGCTCTGCTGCTTACGCTCATTGGTCTAGGAATAGTGCTCATGCTCTGCTGCTGACATTCATTGGTCTAGGAATAATGCTCATGCTCTGCTGCTAACGTTCATTGGTCTAGGACTAGTGCTCATGGTCTGCTGCAGAACTCTTCAAAACTCTTCAAAATCTGCAAGGAGCTGGCCAACCCTGATGCAGTCTCCACCCCTCCTCTCGCATCCCAGGCTCTTTGCAATGCCCCCTTGCCTTTTACTTTATCTCTAAAACCTAGAACATCCTGTCCACCCTCTCCTCCGCTCCCCCTCCTCCTCCCTCACCTTCTTGGCTTGCTGACCCTCACTCAGCCACCTCCTCCCCCCTTTCTCCTCCTTTCCTCTATTCTCCCCTGATGAGGTAGCTAGACGAGTCCGATCTATGAAAACCTCAGCAAAACAGGTCCATCCCTGTTCCTCTAAAACCATTAAGGATCATATCGACACCCTTGCTCCGGCCCTTGCAAATTTCTGTAACCTCTCCTTTGCCTCCATCATGTCTGCCCATTTATCGCCCAATTTCTATTTACTCCCTTTATTGGGTAAGCTACTTGAAAAGCTGGCCATCTCTCAGTTTAATCTTCATTCCGACTCTGTTGGCTCCCTCCATGACCACCAATCTGGCTTCAGAGCTGCCAGAAGCCCTGAAACTGCTCTCCTGAACATCTGTGAAGACCTGCTCTCCAACCTCAACTCAAACATTCCCTCTGCCCTCATCCTACTCGATCTCTCCTCTGTCTTTGCCACGCTCAACCATACCACCCAGCTCAATCGTCTCTGCGAAAACCTGGGCATCACTGATCAGGCCCTGGCCTGGCTGACCTCTTTTCTGTCTGATTGACCCTCCCAGGTACAACTTTGTTCCTTCCTATCTTCTATCTCCCTCTCCAACGGTGGTGTCCCCCAGTGGTCTAACCTCTCACCCTGGCGTTTCAAGCAATCCCTGGCAACTCTCGCCTACTGTATTTCCATTTTCTGCTAAACTTTCCAGTGCTATGCTGATGACACCCAATTAATTTTCAGGCTTTCTTCAGCCACCTCCTCTGCTTCCCTCATCTCGGATTGTCTAATCACCATTCAAAATGGGTGTGCTGCAAACAATCTTTGTCTAAATGCCAACAAGACTGATATCCGCCTCATGGGTACACCATCACCATCCTTTCCTCTCACTCTCTGGCTGGCCTCCCATGGCCTTCCTCCTACCCCACCTGCGTGGCTAAGAACCTCGGGGTTATCTTTGACTCCACACTTTCCTTCTCTCCGCACACATCTCTGATGTCTCCAAAAAGTCAAACTTTTTACTGCACCTCCTTAGAGGTACTCTGCCTTTCCCCTCCTTCCCTCAAAGGCTCACTGTCTCCCAAGCTCTGGTTCTCTACAGGCTGGATTACTGTAACAGCCTCTTTCTAAATCTGCCTGCCTCCACTCTCCCCTCTTTACAACTAATCCAGAACAGAACTGCAAGACTTGCCCTTGGTCTCAAGCCCTGGTATCTTATCCCTCCAGCCCTGAAATCCCTTCATTGGCTCCCAGTGGATGCAAGCATTAAATGTAAAACACTCTGCATAGTCCACAAGGCTTTCTGTGGCCTGGGTCCAATATACCTTCATCAATCCCTCCGTAAATACCTCCCCTCTCGAGCTCTTCTCTCCTTTACCTCTAACTCCCTCAGGGTTAGTCGTTTTGCAAAGAAACGGGCTAGGGGGAGATCTCTGTCTTCAGCTGGTTTATAGCCTTATTTATTTATTTTATTTAGTATTTACTCTGTTCTCTCCAATGTTCCACACTTTCCACCCCCCTTCCATGCACTTTCCCCCTTTTCTCTTTTCCATGCACTTGCGCTTTCTTAATGTCATTGGGCCTACTAAGATTGCTCTTTTTTGTTGTTGTTGTTTCTCTGTTGTTCCCCTCCCTTTTTGCCTGATCGCGCTCCAACACACTTGTGTAATAGCGCAATATAAATAAAATATCATTTCATTTCAAGTGGTTGAGTTCAAATCTTAACTCGGGTGGGAGGGCGTACCACTGGTCTGGGCATCCACTGCTATGCTTCTCTTCCTGATCTCGGGCTGCGTATTTGGAGAGGCGGTTAGCGATATATTTTGGTTCCTCAATTCCATATTGCTTTTCTTGTGATGCAGAGGTACATAAATGTTAGGAGACATTTATGTGGCAACAATCAATGCCGAGAATTCTTTCCCTCCCCAATCAACAGCGCCACTATTCCCTTTAAGTTCAATCGAGCCCTGTCTGTTATTCATATAGTACCATGTAGATTCCTCTCCCTTTTACAGTAGGAAAGCCTACGAACCATGCTGGCGAATAAAAAATAAAAATATATTTTTTTATATATAGGAAAATTAAAATTTGTACAAAATCACAAATCACGCCTTGGCCCAAATGCTTTTCTTTCCTAACAATTATTTAATTTTTTACACCAATTTAAAACACTAGTTGGTTCAGGATAACACAGATCACAGAATCTTTAACCCCACAACATGTACAGTCAAAACACTTTGCATGGGATTCACTTTTTTATAACATGTACCAAGTTGAAACATGACAAGATCATAAGCCTAGCACTAACCTTAAAATGAAGTTTATTTTAAATAATATGCAACACTTGTCTGTTTGCAATAACAATTTCACACAGCGCTTTGTATTTTTAATTTCCCTGCACACCAGGGAAGGCTAGCAGTGTCGAAGCACACAGGGCCTCATTACGAGAATAGAGGTAGCCATGGTGCTATTAGCGCCATGGCTGCCTCCATACCGGGCTCCAATACCAGGGTCTGTGAATGAGGAATTACCGGGTCATTCCGACCTTGGAGGACCCGGTAATTCCTCCTTCACAGTACCATTCCTCATTCCCATTTGAACCCCCATAGGGCTCAATGGGAATGGGGTTGGAGCTAATAACGGGCCTGTTAATAACAGGCCCGTTAATAACGGGCCCGTTATTAGCTCCTTGGTCCCCTCGCGGGACCCGGAAAGGACGTCTGGGTTTACCAGACGTCTGTTCCGTGTCCCGCAAGGGAACCTTGTAATAGGGCATCCCGTAATGAAGGGTGCCGGTCCTGTACCGGCACCCTTCATCACGGGACCGCCGGGGTCGTAATGAGGCCCACAGACTTTTAAACGAAACACTGTTCATATATATAGAACCCGTCTTCCTTCGTCGAAGTGCAATGGAGAATCTCTCATCTATCAGCACTCACTTTACCACTCTCAATATAGAGTATGTTTTTATTCAGGGACATCACTTTATTTATTTTGCAATATGCTTATTCTGTACCAGCACAGAAACCCAGATATTCGGTTGACATTCAGCACCACTTTAAGGCAGGGTCTGAGAAATTTTGAACAGTTGGGAATTTCGTTTTCTGTGCACCCCTTCCTTTCAGGGAATTTTGAGGTTGAGTTCGAACTTCAACAAAATCACCCTGTGTTATTTGGCTATAAGTTAGCTAATTCATGTATTTTTGTCTGCCCACCAAATCAATAATGGAAAAACGATTCAATCAAACAGATCCCCACAAGACTTGGTTTGGTAGGACAAGTTACTTAAATAGAATCTCTGGGTTTTTCGCGCTCAGAGAAACGACACCACCTCAGGGCTCCCGTATAATCTCATAGGGAAAGGGCATCAGGAATGGGTGAGAGGCTACTCCAGGTCCAGTCAAGATTGGCCTACAGCACTATTCCCTTTTTGATGCTCCTTGTATAGATCCCAACCAGATTGGAGTCCTTCCCAGGCCTCCTCCAACAATTTTGTCAGCAGTTGCCACACTCAGTTGATAAGAAGCAGTCCACTGTTTCCCATTGTGCGATACTTTATGAAGTGATAATCACCCACTCCCAAATATTACTATTATGATGTACCAGCTTATTGACTCTTAATTGGGATTGGACCATTATTATCCATCCCCTTAACCTAGGCCTAGCCCCTTTTCTTTTATTTCGTCCCTTGTGATGAATCTCGTTATGCCATCACTCCCTCTCTAGGGAAACTTTCATCCCATGGAAGGGAAGCCGCTACCTGATTCTGACCCTGCGGGTGGCCGACAGAGGGAGGACCAGATGGGGGGAGACTTCCATCATGGGAGGGAAGAAGACTCACTGGCAGAACTAGTCATAAGAAGAAGGGAAGTCAGGAGAAATCTGTAAGACACATTAATAATGACACCCTTCTGATGCCCTGCCTAAAGCACAAAATGTATAGACAGATTCAACAGGGCCAAAAGAATTGGTTGCGCACTATGAGGCCGACTCGCCTCCAGAGAGATGTCGAGTCCATGTTGTCAGTGTTGATCCGCAAGGACTCTGGTGCCTTTTGGTCACTTATTAAATCTAGAGGAAATGGGCCGGTTGAAACTTTAGTCAACGCTGTTGGGGAAGCCAAGTGGGTCACACACATTGAACTTCTTTATGCATCTACCGCTTGCTGAGGATATGGGCCTTTTGTTTGACCTTTTGGAGCTTAATATGACAGGTGTAATAAATAGATCTAGTAATTCTAATGCGCCAAGTCCCATCATCTATTTACAGACATTGCTCGAACCCTGCAATATTTTCCAACTTGGGATAATGTTCATATCATTTCCATTTACAAATGAGGGGAAAGAGACAACCCACAGAACTATAGGCTCATTGCCATCCTCGGTGCTGTCTCTAAAATCTTCTCCACCCTATTATTGGAGCATCTGGAAGCATGGGCTAATAGTAACCATCTTCTGGCAAGATGGCAGACAGGCTTCATGAAGGGAATGGGACACTTTTAAATGGTATGCTGGTTAAATGCATACAGAGTATGGCATGGGCAAGGGGATCCCGACCGGTCTACTTGGCCACAATAGATCTAGCTGCGACTTTTGATGCAGTGGACCAAGCTCACTTTTGGGGTAAGTTACAAAGATGGGGAATCCCTTCGGGACTCCTTGGACTACTTATTGGACTTCACAAAGAATCCTCTATACAAGTTTTCCTTAATCATCATGGCAACTTAGCCCACCCAATAAGAACATTAAGATGAGTAAGATAGGAGTGCATCCTGGCCCCCTGTCTTTACAACCTATAAATGGCAGATATAGACCCCCACTTACTAGCGGCTGCCCTGGCATTGCCTAACATCGCACAAAATAAAGTAGTGTTGACAGGTTGCAGTGATGACTTTCTCATCTTTGACACTACTCCTGCCAGTCTGCAGCCGATTTTGAATGCTTTTAGTACATTTGTCTGTGAGAATGCCTTGAAGGTTAATCCTGATACGACCAAAGTAATGGATATTTCTAATAGGCGCAGGTCTGCATCTTATAAGTAGCATACGCAAGACATACCAGTGGAGAGGATTGATTTTTTTATTTATTTGTGTTTCCAGATTACAATTTATTCATCACTCACTCCTATTTGCACATGGCTGCACTCCAAATCAGTAAAACTTGCAACTCACTGCAACAAGTGGATGCCAAATTCAGCACGTTTTCTCTTTTACCTGGTATGAAATATTACAAAGATAAGATTATTCCAAAATTACATTATGGGATTGAGATTAACAATTTTGCTTTAGTTGAATATCTGCCGACTTCGGACGCCCTTATTTGGCAAAGAGTGTTGCACCTTCCTTCTTCTGTCCCCCATTCAAGTATTAGATAAAAAATAGGCCTTGTATCCCTTAAATCCCGAACATTGTGGCAATAGACATCATTCTTTAGGAAGATGCTTGTCCCAACCCCATATTCACTCTGGGAGTTGTTTGGTGAGGCATTGGTTGGGAGGATCCCAGTTGGGAGGATCCCAGTTGCCTTGGCCGAATCAAAATAGCTCACCCACTTGTCACTGCTGGAGATAGGCTGTTCAGAGAAAGACTTGATTGATTTCCCAGACAGGGTGAAAACATTGTTATTTAAGGCTGATTGGGCGCACACAGTAGAGGAATTTCATGTGCACCCTGTCGTAAACCATCTTACTTATGACCATAAAAAGCAGGGCTGTTTGGCCCCCTACCTGTTAATTTATGCCAATAGGGCGGCAGGCTCTACTTTTCTGAGATTCCGGTTATATCTATTAAGGACTAGAGAGATGTTTCTGAGATATGGTTTGGCTACGGAAGCTGAGTCATGTTGCAGGTTTTGCAAGAATTGTATGGTTAGAGAAACAGCACAAGATCTGCTTTTGGAATGTCCAGCCCATCTTATAAATGTGGATTAAGAATTTGTACAAATTCAATCGGATGAGGTGTGAGAGCATTGCATTAATCTGGCATTACTGCTTGTCTGGTAATGCTACCGCTACCGTTAATGTGGTGGTTGCATTTCTGTACTCTCTTGACATTGAGGGTTCTGTAAATGTAAAATAGATGTTGAAATAGTACTTTTAAATGACTTTTTATTTGTTGTTTTCTTATTTTTTCTATTCCGTTTTTTACTGGTTTTTCTTTTGCGTCTGATGAATTAATACTTGGTACTATTTGACATGTTTTTAAAGGTTAACTTGTTTAACCAATAAAACATAAAAAAACAATAACAGCTATCAACACAAAATTGCCTATACCGATATCTTATTTATTAAGCTATCGTCTCTCCGAATATCTGCTTTTTGACATTTTCTTGGGGTCTAAAAAGACATTTTAGGTTATAATGTTTGCTCCCAAGGTAACATTTTTAAATCAACAGATAGGTCTTTTCCTAAGCTTTACAGTGATATTTGTCCCATTATTGTCCAGCTTATGGTTCCTGACAAAGTGAATAAAATATGATCCTGCATACACGTCCATTCAACAATTATTGACATGCATATTTTCCCTTCAATTAATTGCCATATTTTTGTTTGCAAGTCCAGGCCTGCCCTTTGTTGACTTAAGCATGCTCTTAATTCATTTACATTCTTTCTCCCAGAGGTATTGGATCGTCTATTGCTTATTTTGGGGAGTAGAGAGACAAGCCCTACCTCCATGTTCAGGGGTCATTTTCTATACCCCATCACTTGTAAGTTAGGTCTGAAGCTACACCATGTAACACCTTTAAATCCATGTATTTTTAAGAGTTCAACCCATTTAATGGCTTTCTTTATGTACCCAGTTGCTGATGTGCCCACCATAAATTCCCTTCCAGCCAGTGACGCACCTCCAAAGAGATTGGGCCTCATTACGAGTCCTGCGGTAGCCGTGCTGGAAAAACCACCAGGCGGCCGCCGGACCCGTAATACTATTCTGGCTCCGTGATTGCTGGAATCACCGAGGCATTACAACCCCGGTGACCTGGTAATTCCAGAGGTGGAATTCTGTAAATTCCCATTCCCATAGAGTCCCATGGGACTCCATGGGGATGGGGACCATGGAAACACCGGTTCTGTCTATAACAGATCCAGTGTTACCATGTCCGCCTGCAGGCGGGTGGTGTAAATCCCGCCAGGTCTGGTGACACCTCCTGCCTGCAGGACTCTGAATCAGCCGATCTGGAAAGAACTGTGGCGGTGGTTTTACCGCCACCATTCTTTCCGGACTGGCAGGGCCATAATGAGGCCCATTGTCTTTCAGATAGAGAGTTGAGGATCATCTTCAATGTTCATATATGTTACATCCTAACATATATTCACATGACCTTGGCACTTGGAGATTGGTTTTACCATGTGTTCATGGTTCTAAGCTGCAAATGCACACCTTTACATAGGAACTGTTTTAATTGTTGCAAAGTTACCCTTCATTCTTTGCTCTCTGTGTCAGCAAGGCTTCACGTTAGACATCAGTCACATGTGATGGAAAGTAGTTTCAGTCCTTTGGGCTGGTCACTCAAATGCAGGGCCCATTTAATAGTATTTCACTGGATACAGCATTTTGATGCAGCAGTTGAGAATGAAACGCTGCTGTTGAATTCCCTTCTGCAGTGTAGTTCATATTCCATGTTCCTGGTCTTCAATCTACAGAATGCCCACATTTCTAGGGCCTTTCCGTTTTATCCAAGGAGCAACGTTTTCCTGTTTGCAGTTTGAAAATGAATTGCTGGCCTCTCTCTGCCAGTCTACAATGTGTTCAATGCTCTGAACTTTTAGGTGCAACGTGGGCAGGGCAGTTCACTTTAGTCTTTTGGCGGAATTTGAAGCCATATAAAGTCAATACGAAATTGACTCAATAACCACTGCAGATTTTCAGGACCCTAGGGGCATAGTCATATTTCATGAGGCAGAAGGCATGAGGCAGAAGGCATAACAATATTGGATGGTCTGTATATGTAGTATTTCTATTTTAGGGATGCCTCTGGAAGACTGTTACAATATTCCAGTCTTGAAAGTATCAGATTCCAGACAAATTGAATTATTTGGTTCATATCCAGGTCTGAGAGCTCCTTACGAAACAAGTTAAAAGTGTATTGACAGATTATCATGGTAGATTCTCATGGTAGATGAGATGTGAGGGAAGAAGGAAAGATACTAATCAAAGATTGCTCCAGAGTTCTTGGTTTTTGTTATTGCATTTTCGGGATGGCCATCGGTCATTGGGCCATGTCTTAGAAATTGTGGCAATGGGAGCATGTCCTGGAACGCCATCGATGTACCTGCTCCTGTGATGGCCTCTGTGTGAAGCCCGCTTTACTGGCCTAGAAACTCTGTTCCCGTTCGGTTTCGGACCAGAAAAAAAGAAATATGAGATGATTGGAACGTCCGGCCATCATCCTGCGGCAGTCCGAGCCTCTGATCCCTGCTCACTACGAATATTGATATGGTTCTCCTGCTTGCCCAACATGACTAACCTCTAAAATGGCGGGTGGACCCAGTGCATAACGAAGGAGCATACCGTGCGTCCCAGCTGATCTGAACAGTGGAGTGCCTGGAGTCACTTTGCCGTCTTCCCGCTCCTCTGAGTGGAATGGATCCCTGCCCAACCGACCGCACCTGCAGAAACCACACCCGGTCCCTGCAGATACACGGGACCAGCCGTGGATGGACCTGTCAGTTCCTGCCACGGAGACGGGACCACCTCACCTACACTGTGTTGCAGCGAGTGGGGAGAGCTGTGGGACAGAGCGCATAGCGCAATCCAACCAGCACCTCCGGGGCTCACTCCTCCTCGGCATGCTTGATGCTTCTGGAGCCTGGGTCAATACTCCCCCGCCTGCTAACTCCGGCCACCCCTGGGGGCCTTGTGAGCCACGGCGCACTCAACTGCTGTGGGGACACATCTGCTTCTATTATCTGCACAGCCCTCGCTCCGGACTGGGTCCCGTGGCCACACTGCAGCAGTATCCTGTGAACAATCCAAATAGAGGCGCATGATGTGCTGCTGGGACATTATCCTTGCCCTTGATCTGCCTTGATCTGTACCAACAGAAGGTTTCACCACTATGAATAGCCTGGTGGAGCACAGGGTCTTGGCACCTTCCTCTTTGGCCCCGGCCTCTAAGGGCCATCATCTGTGGCCTTACATCACCTACATCAGCGACCTGGGGAGGTGAAATAGATAACTGTGGGCAGCAATGTAGGTTGCCTCCCACCTGAATGAGGTGAGCAGAACTGAGTCTTACACTGGGAGGGACCCCCAACACCAAAGAATAATCTGGACTCATGGGATTGCATTAGCTTCTGTGACCTCTGGCTTGCACCTTCATAAGTGTGCTCCATGAAGAAAATCAACTGCCCCCCCCCCCATAACTTGAGAAGAATCACCACTCCCTGATGACTGCGCAGATCCTTAATGGGACCCTTTAGCACGTTTCAATAAACGCTGCACTCCAATCTGGAAATTCCTGCGAATTAAGCTTAACGGCCCTCGCCCCCCCTACTTTCTTCCGGCAGTCATCTTGTAGAGGGGAACTACAAACCTCCAAAAGAAGCCCACCTCGCTCCTAAATCACAAGTGAAGCGTAGATACACCGACTGGGACTTGACTCTACCCAACGAAGCAAGAACATCTCCTACCTAAAATAACTTTGGGACTGGGGCCAGTGACACTGCCCGAGGAACATATTCTCAGGACGCAGGGTCATTGGAACTCAACATCGCAGACCCACTCCTCCAACCCAGTGATGTGCTCTCCAATTTCCATCCACTATACCCCCGGGAAGGAGCCTTGATACACTGCTGAAATTCGCCAGAGATGTCAAAACATATCAAACCCCCCAAAACTGTAGACATCTCTACAATGCTGCTCCCACCAGATAAAGGAAAGAAGCCCGAGTCCTCCAGATCTATTCCTCCAACGTCCCCAGAAAATTACAATCAATTAGCCACCAAAAGTGACATCCAGGCCTTCATGTCAGACAGTAAGTCAGAATTCCGATCCTGCATGGCAGAACTTACAACCAAACTGGAAAAGACTGATCAAAGGGTTTTGGAGGTGGAGCAGAGGGTAGGAGAGGTGGAAGACCTAACCCAGGAACAAACAACGCTGCTCACGGAAATGCAACACAAATTCCAAACTCTTAGTAATAAGAATGAACTTTTGGAATACAAGCAGGAGGACCTAGAAAATAGGGCCCAGAGAAACAACCTGCGCATACGTGGAGTGCCCTCCTCAATCCCAGATCAAAAGCTAGCAGAATATGTAGTGGACTTGTTTCAATCTCTCCTCCCACATCTTGAAAAGTCCCAACTCATATTGGACCGCACCCATAGAATGCACCCCCGCCAGGGAGTGGACACAGTCTCCCCCGCAGATGTCATCACCCAGGTCCATTTTTTCACAACCAAAGAAGCGATCATGGCGATAAGACAAACACGGGATGAACTGTCATTTCAGGGATCCCCGCTACAGACTTTTCAAGACCAATCCCTCGCAACGATAGAAAAACGGAGACCCCTGAGGCCATTGACTCTGTTTCTTTGGGATCAACAAGTCAAGTATCGTTAGCTATTCCCAACTGAACTTCAGTTCTCTTACAAAGGGGTCCCCAAACGATTGGGCACTTGGAAGACGCCAGGATGATCCTGCATCCTACTTTGCCTGAACACGATGGGAGCCCCTCCATCAGCTCCCCTAGCGGAGCCATAGACATTCCTTACCCAAAGCCGAGACGGGAGGCTTGGACAAAGGTCCAGAGGAGCCGGAGAGTCAAATAATGCACATGCAGGGCCTGGCGGCCTAGCGGCCTAATGGCTTGTGGCACGTAAGCATTCAACCCAGGTGATCAAACTCGACTGATGGTTCCGGATGATGAGCTGAAGGCTACTGCAACAGAGGGGAACACACAAGAACTCAATTCTTCTGAGCGGGCTTCACACGGCCAATGCCCAACTCCAAGGTAAATGACACCTGTGAACCCTTGGAGAAGTATGATGATAGTTCTGTTACAGTTTGTTGGGGGCATCGTTGACAAGAAATGTTCAGTGCCCCCTAAGTTAGTTGCTGTTGCTTCAAGTTCGAAGCCTAACTTGAAAACTCGGTTGCACCACAGAGCCAGGATGAAGGATGACATGAATGGCAGCTGAACCACATTTGACACCTCCCCCACCCAGCCCACAAGATACTGGCATGTTAGAGGGACCTCACCACACCAAAAAGTGAACTTCATTATGCTAAACACGAATGGCTTGAACGCTCCCTCCAAGTGAAAATCAATCTTACAGCGTCTCCTGGACCTGAGGGAGTCCGTGGTCTTCCTGCAGGAGACACACTTGCTCCCAATCGACTTTACACGTCTCTGACAAAGACAATTCCCCCACCAATACATGGCTTCCAGCGGGACTAAAAAGGGGGGACATCGATTTTCTTGGCCAAAGAAATACAATTTAGGGCATTTTATTACGCTATGCTGTCCTGAAGGACGATACACAGCGATCAAAGGCTTTATAAATGGACAACTTTATTCACTGGTCTCGGTCTATGCCCCTAACGACGGACAGGAATCATTCGACACAACCTTGGGGGAAACGCTACTCACAAATAATCATCAAGGGGGACTTTAATGGGGACCCGGACCACCAGTGGGACAAATCCCACCCTCAGTCCCCTATAGACTTTAAAATCGCCACCAGTCTCCTCCATTTCTTTCGTACTTTAGGGATAGTGAACGCCTGGAGGGTCCTACATCAAGGCATTAAGGATTTCTCCTTCTTTTCACATGTTCACTGGACATTTTCACAAATAGACCTTCTGCTAAACTCCCCACAGATTCTTACCTTTGTGGATGGGATAACAAAAGAGACGAGGGCGCAATCAGACCTCCCTCCTGTCAAACTAACCATGCAGGCACACAACCCAGATCCGCCTCCCTGACGCAGCTGGAACCTTTACGACCCGCTCCTAAATGACATGCCTTTAAGGGACTCCATAGCCAAAGTAATTCGGAACTACTTCCAGGAGAATCCAGCCATAGATACCTCTCTAGCAAATACCTGGGTCGCTATGAAGGCCGTGGTTAGGGGAGAACTAATTGCCCATGGAGCAGCATATCCTAAGCAGAAGCGACAGATTCGCATGGGACTAGAGGAGGAGATCCAAGAGGAGGAGATCCAAAACGCTGATGCTCGCCACAAGCAGAAATGCTGGACGCCCAAACTCATCGAGCATTGCAGATAGCTCAGAAAAAACTGGAGGCCCACTATGCAGTCGAGACAGCACATATGTTGGCGAAAACTAAACAAAGCTATTATGCGAAAAACAAGGCAAATAGACTACTAGTGGACAAATTAACCAAGGCAGGAAGAAGGAATACCATCATAGGCCTGCGAGACTCTCAGGGCCACAGCCAGTATGAAGAACGTACAAAACTACAATTAGCAGCCGCTCACCTTTACGAAACTATGACAGCAACGCCTTGTGACCGAGAGGCACAAGCAGTCTACCTCCAAGATGCTGCTGTTTCACGGCTCCTAGTGACGGACAAGGAAGAGCTGTATGCCCTCATCACAGGTGAGGAGGTAGAAGCAGCTATCAAATCCTTGAGACCTAGGGCCCCGGGTCCGGATGGCTTTACAACATGGTTTTACAAACTGTTTCACCCACAACTGACTGCCCCACTGACAGCTCTCTTTAATTCCTTTGGTACCTCTGGCTCTGTCACACCTTCTATGCAGGAATCAATAACTGTCCTGTCGCTTAAACCTGGTAAATATCGGAGAGATAACGGTTCGTACAGACCTATCTCTTTGTTAAACATTGATGCTAATATATACTCGAAAATACTGGCTAACCGTTTGCCAGCGATCCTTCCTAAATTAATCAACACAGACCAGACGGGATTTATACAAAATAGATCAACCAGGGACAATATCCGAAGGGCCCTTGATTTGATAGCTATAGCTACCCAGGATTCCCACAACTTGGCCCTGTTGGCCCTGGATGCCTCCAAGGCCTTTGACAAAGTAGATTGGTTGTTCCTACAACTCACATTCTTGTCAAGTCTTTAGCTTTGGTCCCAATTTCCGTGACATGGTCCTAGCTAATTACCGCTCACCCAAGACTTTGCTCCAGGTTAACCATAACCTGTTAGGCCCCATTCCTCTGTCCTGTGGCACCAGACAGGGTTGTCCCCTATCCCCCTTTCTATTGGCTTTAATAACGGAGCCATTTGCCCAACAAATCCGAAAGGACCCAAAGGTCAAGGGACTCCTAGTGGGCGCTTCGCAGCATAAGGTCTCGTTTTATGTAGACAACGTGCTCCTGTCCATCACAGAAATCTGACCTCCGCTATTAGCCTCCTTTGGGGAGGTTGCGGGATTTACCATTAACTTTGAGAAATCAGCAGCCTTAGGGGGGGAATTAACTCTAGCTAACTGGAGGGCCTCGGACGCCTGTGCCCGATTCATTGGAACGCAAATCCATACCATACCTTGGGGTCCAACTCCCAGCCCTCCCGAAAGATGTTTTCCCACTGAACTTCCCCCCTCTCTTCAAAGAGTTAGAACAAGACTTCGAACGATGGTCCTCTCAAGAAATATCCCTCATTGGGTGAATCACGGCCTGTAAAATGAACCTTCTTCCATGGTTCTTATCACCTGTACCTCCCTGCCCACGATGGTCCCCAGGCCTCCCCTCCTGCGACTGCAGAGGAAAATGCTCAAATTTATATGGAAGGTTAAAAAGTCAAATATATCCCAGAGGGTCAGGAGGGGCCTCCCGCGCTTGGGGGGTCTGGGGGTTCCTAACCTTCGACAGTACTACGTGACATCTCAACTGGTGTACCTCTGAGCATGGCACCTACCGGATGGCCCCCCAAATGGGTCAAACTAGAACAGTCACGACTCCCACTCCCCTTCTCTCTCTCCCACACGTCCTGCCTTCGTGTTGAAGACCATGGACTAGGATCCTGGCCTCCACTAAATCTACCCTGGTTATGTGGGGCGGGCACATAGGTCTAAGCGGATTTCACAGGGCCTCGGTCCATACTCACCGGTCTTTCATAATCCAGCTTTATCCCCGAACTTCACCCATCAAACTTCCAGAACTGGGTAGAGGGATGACTGGAATCCCTGGGGAAGCTTTATGAAAATGGCCATCCTTGCACCTTTCAGGAATATAAAATATCTTTCCAAGTAGCCGAATCCGAAAGATTCACTTATGCACAGCTCCTACATTGGTGCTCTCACCCTTTGATCCGGCAGGAAGCCACACGAAACCCCAGCACTCTGGAACTTACCCTCCAGGAGCTGACGACGAAGGGCAGGATCTCCAAGCTTTACCAACTCTTACAGGATGACATTCTTTCCTCCAGGCCCCCATATATGTTGCAGTGGCAAACTGAGCTAGGTCACCAACTAGATGACCAAATTTGGGTGGACATATGGACTAGAGCCCACTCATCTTCCTTCTGCATAACCAAACGAGAAAGTCCCTATAAACTGCTCCTTCGTTGGTCGTACTCCCCGACACGCCTTCATCAGTTCAACCAAGCTCTCAGCCCCCTGTGTTGGCGTAATTGTGGACAATCTGGATCAAATTTCCACATGTGGTGGACCTGCCCCATAATGCAAACCTTCTGTAGCGACTATATCACCACCATGAAAGAAATCACCCAAGTAACAGTGCCCAGTGTACCCGAAGTGGTCCTGCTGGGTGCTACGGTACCTGGATCCTATCCCAGGTCCGTGAAAATGGCCAAACTCCTCAAACAAATGCTACTGGTGGCAAGAATTACAACAGCCCGTACTTGGAAATCCTCAGAGGGCCCCGCCATGATTTTGTGGTGGATCAAATTGTGGGATATTCTGGTGGCAGAAAAGGTTACTGCGGCTAGGGCCGGCCTCCTACACCGGTTCACTGACATTTGGGCCCCTCTTATGAAATATGACCAAAGGTTTCCTGCACAATCTTATAAGGCCCGGTTTGCCATGTTGACCCTACACGAGGTTATGGAACTGATCCCGTATGATCCCGGCCGGGACAGCCAACGGGACACAAGATCAACAAATGAGGGGTGTGGGGAAACACACTGGGGGATCAAGAAATTGGCTGTACAGTCACCTGATTGTTTAAAAAAAATGTCATGTCAGATAATAATGTATGCTTTATCGCTCTTATCGACTGCTTCCTATGTGCAACCGTTTAAAAAATAAACACATTATAAAAAAAATAAAAAAATGGCGGCAATGTGGCCATTACCGCAAGGAAAGATTGCATTCTTTACTGGGTTTAGGAATAATTGTCTCTCAGATATCCAGGTCTGAAGGTAGGCGAGTCAGGCAGCTGTCATCAATGTCTTGGGAGGGCACTCAGTGTCTAGGTGGACTCTCAACTCAGTGTCAATGGCATATATATTAAATGCTATGCTGAAATAGTCTAGTACTTTAGTTAAGGGATGCGTGCAAACATTTAAAAAATATGCAGAGTGTGAACAACACTGTGACGCTCAACATGAAAAGAGGAAGTCCCCATTTCATCCTGGGTGAAGAATATTTGAGACACAATGCCGTCCATTTCAGTACGACTTCTTGCCTTGGCACCATGCTCTATCTATGGTGTGGATTTAAGTTCTGTGTTTTGGGGATAATACTTCCTCTTCTTCTCTTTCGGGTAGAGCCAGAAAAGCAACTTGCATCAACAGCAACCTATAAGGTTCACTTAACTTAGGCTTAACTTATCCAAGATAACATTGCACAACATCTACAGTGTTGTACACTGCTGGTAGGTCTTGGAGTATGTTTACCATCGGTTTATTGGAGTCACAGTTCAGATGGACATCTTTCTGGTATCACGCAGCGTAATCTCAGTGCCTCCCCCCAGCCACCACCAAGGCTGCTTGTCGTGGAGGAGGGTGTTACTTTCACTGCAGACCTTGAGCTATTTACTGGCAGCTCTTTCTTTAGCCTTGAAATGGAGAGTGGAAATTGAACAATAGGATGCTGGCTAGGTGGGGTCAGCACCTTGTTTCTTAGGAAGGGAATCAGGCTGGATTTTTTCTGGGAAGGTGGAGACCTGTCAATTCATTCTGTGTTTCTTACGTTTTACGCATGTATTTTTGCTATGGTGTCATGTGCAGCCAATACTGGTTTTATAAGAACGCTTATGGTCGTGGCTCATCTATTCGGACATATCATTTACGGGAGTTTGTCCAACTGAACAAAGTAAGCTTGCACCGCCTGATTGATCTGTGTCTTTTGCAAATAGGGAATTGTTTTCAGCAAATCACAACGCAATGGAAGCCAGGGCTTCTCAGGTATTCTGCTGCCTCAAAATGAACGCCTCCATTCTTTTGCTTTTGTTCGGCTCTGCCTGACGATTAGCGTTATAAATCCAGACCCTTGCACTGAGCCCAGAACCAAGTTGTACATCCTGACCTCAGCTTTAGGCTCATGACCTGGATGAAACAATTGTGAACCTGTGTTTAGCAGCCCTAGTCCTCATAAAAGAAACAGACATTCGAGATGTGCGAGAACCTGACATTCCTCCTAGACGAGGGCAAGAAATTGACAATTATCTTGCACTCTGTAGCTCTTGCATGAATCACTCATTTCTGTGTAACTCTTCATCAAGTATGCTAAATCTGGGGCCTCTCGCCTGGAGGGCGATTCTGGAATTAATTGCAATCACGCAGCTGAACCTGTTCCCTTCAGACAGAGCACGTCTCTGAACATCAGCAGGTAGAATGTTAATGGTGTACATGTTCTTGTTAATACTATAAGGGCTGATAATGGCTTCACTCAGTGGAATAATTATTATGGCTATCTGTCCTCTGTTCTCTTCTGGCATATTTGCCACAAAGGACAGAACATTCTAACTTCGCCTCATTGGGCGGAACGTGTTAGTTGTGGGTGAGCTGGTTTTAACAAGTAATTCCTGTACACTGGATCAACTGTGTCTAAAAGCTGACCCAATAGATTGCTGAATATTTTGAAGCCTCTCTTCTGTCCTCTTGGTCACAATCCCAAGTGGGGGTGGCAAAGCCAGTGTCCTGCATCTTGTGTTGTGTTTTCACAAAATCACTGGAACCACCAACTGAGTTGTTTCTGCACAAGAAACTGAAAAAGTCTCCTTCGCCGATTTCTGTGTACTCACTTGGGGCTGCCACATGGCCTCTCATTATTCCCTGAGAGCACCCACGTGACTGAGATCGCGAGCTTCTTTCTCTTTCTCTTTTCATGAGGCCCAGGAATAAGGAGGTTGCTTCTCTGGGCCTTTGAGTGTTAAAAGGAACCACTGATCTGCTGCTCCAGACCTCGTCCAGCAAACACATCTTGCAACATACAACGCACACAGAAACATTTATCTCCTGCCATCCATTTGCACTCACTTCCACCTGAGTTCAAAATAGTACTGCAACGTGTTCAATAGTAAGACCCTGCTGCTGACCATTTAATTGAGAAGGACTATCAAGAGGGAGGAGAAATCAGATACATTGTAAAAGATCTGTCAGGGCCAGAGTTTAAAAAGGGAATAACAAGTTGGGATTGGATTTCGAAAGAGCAAAGGGCTGATCAGTGTTAGAGCCAGGGCTTCATGGGGGCGGCCACCTCCATGAGACCCTACTTATTGCCCCGTGCACACCCCGTGTCTCCCCCAGGGCTGGCACTCATCTAATTTTTCAACTTTCTAAAAAAAAGCATCTGTGCACCAGAAGGTTTGGTGCAGTGCGCATGCTGCCCTCCAGGTTCCTAAGCAACTAGGTTGTGCTTAGCTAACAAGGAGTGCAGGGTGCATCCACATCTTCAGGCGCTTCAAGGGCATGCTGCCTCAGTTCGTTCCTACCTGTGGCCTGCTCTATACATGCTCCTAGCCCAAAGAGAAGAGTTGAAATTAATAAGTTAAATAAAAAGTGTTTATATCACATGCATTGGTGTGCGTTTGAATGTAATGCATACCGTAAGTGTGTGCACATGCAAGAGTTTTAAGTGAGATTGTGCATGTATTTATGTATGTATTTGTTAGTGTCCGAGAGAGAGAGTGTGTGCGTGTGTGTCTGTGCCCGACTATGTGCATATCTACCTGTGTATGTGTGCATGGTGTGAACGTAATGTGTGGATTGTGTGTTGTGTGTGTGTGTGTGTGTGTCTATGGTGGTGTGGAGTGGGGGAAAAGACATTCTAATGATTGCAGTTGTGTGCAAGTGATTACATTGACCATTGCTGGCATAGACAGATCTTTGCAGCAGCCTGATGAAAGTGATTTACAGTGCCCAGTGCTGGCATCGATTTACAGTAAAGCGATCTACAATCTGTAACTTATTTTCATGAAGTTGTGACCACAATCTCTCTATGCCAGTTTTCATCACTGTAAATCACTTTCATGAGTAGCACAGATAGGTTGTTGCCGCAGCTTCATGCAAGTTATTTAAAGTGATCATTTCTGACATAAATATATTGTGGCAACAGCTTTGTTCAAGTTATTTACAGTGACCATTACTAAAATAGCTAGATTGTGGCCTAACCTCACGATATACATTGACAATTTCTAGCATAGATAAACAGCTTCATGAGGGTGATTTACAGCGACCATTGCTGGCATCAATAGAATGACCCCATAGTGTCATGCAGATGATTCACAGATTGTATATCTCTTTAATGAAGCGTTTACCACAATATATCTATTCCACTGATGGTCACTGCTAATCACTGCTACGTCTGGCATAGATTATGTTTGTGGCCTTATGCAAGTTATTTACAGTGGCCATAGCTGGCATAGATAGAATGTGGCTGCAGCCTCATTTAAGTGATTTACAGTGGCAATTACTGGCATAGATTGTAGCTTCCGCCTCATCTAAGTAACTTACAGTGAGCATTATTGGTATAAATTGTGGCCACAGTTTTATGCAACAGTGACCATTACTGGCATAGATTGTATCCGCAGCTTCATGAAAATGTTGTAACATGTTTCTGTGTACTGTTGATGACATTGCATTAACAGGATTTTATTTTAACCTATATTTACCAATTCCAAATGTGGCATTTTAATCCATTTTTCTCAAGAATTGGGCTGCAAAATGTACCATTTCAACACATTATTTTAAAAATGTTCTTGAGGGGAGAACAGCAGCTGTGATTGACCTTGAATTATTAAGAATCCTGGCGCCCCTTTCAAGACCTACCCCCATCCTGTGGCACCAAAACCATTTCTGCCACTGAAAAAACCTTTTAAGGAGTAATTTGTACCATCAGAGTAATTGAGTTCCCTACAAAAGGGCACAAGGACATGTGGACAGTGTGACAGACAGTGTTATGAACTGAAGAGCAGAGGGAAAAATAGAGAACCAGACCATGGGTGGGGCAGGGTAAAGGACAAACATTTTTTTTAGGGCATGGGAGCATGCTGATCCAGCCAAAAGAGATCATAGATCAGGATTTCAGAAATTAGAAGGGTAAATTCAGAGATATCTCAAGGAGAAGGGAATATCGGACCAAGAGACTATCAATGAGAATATGTGTGTGTTATATAACTTTATGTTTTAGTCAAGAAAGGTACTGGCAGCTAGAGAATATTGGGGAAGGCCCACACTCCCACAGATAGTTCTCTGCATCACATATTGTTACTCCATCCTGACACCTTTAGTATTAATATCCTTTGTTGTTCTAGTTTGAGTCCCTAGATCCTATAAGAGCTACAAGCATCCAGCCTAGATGGAAAAACATAATGATGACTCCTGTGGAGCTCATTTTTGTCAAATGAGTAATTTGGCAGCAGAGAGTCGTTACATTGACATACACGGAAGTGGCTGCCCACCGCCCAGATGGTTTGTCACTTACACGGCAGAGTGCAAATGTGAAGGGCAAAATGTGGCATACTTTTGTGTACTCTCACGTTTGCCCTGCACTTTTGCACTCTGCCGTGTAAAGTGAGTGAATGCTGCCTGGCATGCTCACATGCCAGGCAGCATTTACGTTTAAATGTGAGGAGCGGTTTCATGCTTTCATGACAAACGGCGCTTGCAATTACAATTGAATGCTGTTCATCCTGCCAGCATGCCGCGCAGCATTTAATTTTCATTGTGAACACTGCTTGCCCTGCACACACGGTAAGCAGTATTCATAATTAGAATTAAATGTCAGGTAGTGTTTCATTGTAATTATACATGCTGCCTGTCATTGATCATTGAAGGCAGCATGTACAATGGATCCCTCTGGGGTCTGTCTGCTATATGCTCATGCATAAAGATGGCGAACCCCACAGGGATCTCCAGCATTTGCGCCTGCATGAAAATCGATGCTGACATAAATGCTGGAGCATTTCTATGACAGAGAGGAAGAAAGGCAGCAGAAATGCAAGTTGCATTCCAGCAGGGACATCGATTAAGGGTCGTCAGGGGTCACAATTGCAACCCTTGGCAACTCCTGTGCGACCCTTAGCTCTGCCTCTGCGACCCCTGGTGACCCTGTCTCATCTGAGAGTCCTCTTTACTTCAAAAATATATTATTTCCGTTACAGTTCATTTCTTTTTGAAGTTAGACTGACTTCCAAAAGAACCCTCTCCTCATGCTCCCCACTGGACATGGAAGGCTCTGTCTCCCCTGCTCTGCACATGAAAGGAACCAGAGCAGGTTCCTTGCATGCATGGAGCATGGGAGGGAGGCTTGCCTGCGTAGGGGTTTCTCAGGGCAGTAATGGATTTGGAAAAAGGTAAGAGAGTGTTTTTTTTGGTTTGTAAATGTGTGTGCATGAGTGCATGAAAGGGGGGGTGTGTATGTAAATATATTATGTAATGTGTGTGTGCGAGTGAGTGCATAATGTATGGGTGGCTGGGTGTGTTAGTGCACGGTAGAAGGGTGCAGTGTAAATGAGCATGTGAATTGTGTGCTTGTGTTCAAAACCTAGATTACTTAGCAGTAATTTAAATTACTCCTAATCCTAGACTTCCTCACCTCAGTACTTGCCTATGAAGCACCTAGTCACACACGTAAGTACTGTGACGAGAAAGATGGACATGGAGGTAATTCTTGGCCAACGGGCTGAGTTTGAGGTTGGAGGTGGAGGGATGGGGAATGAATCAGGAGGGTGGAGCAGAGGGGGTGCGCTATCACATAATGGGCATCCATGATGAAGCAGGAATGATATGTGTTATTAGAGTTTAGACTCGCCTTCTGGCACAGCGAATCTAGTCATTTTTTAACAAGCCATGGCATTTTTACAGGACCTCTATGATAAAGTAATGAAGTAAGCTTCATAAATGCTATTACAGGTCTAGACTAGCATTTTGCTGGCGCTTGATTAGCCATTCCTTACAGTGGCTTGACATTTTGTACTGGGCATCTCTGATATTTTTCTTTTCTTGTGTGTGTGTTATACAAGATCACTTTACATGGCATTATTTTACACAGAGTTAATTTAGTGGCATCATTGTGTGATCTATGAAATGTGGATACATATCGAAATTTGGAACAATCTCTTGTCTGTAATCACATAAAATTCATGAATTTATTTTCCTATATTTTGAACACATTATACATGGTTCTTTATATATTACTCTGTGTTCCCATTGATAAACTCTGTCAAGTCCTTAACGGGGCATCCACAAAAGAATGCGAGTCCGTCGGTAACCGAGCCGGAAAAACCATCAGGTTACCGCCGGACTCATATTACCATTCCGCCTCCGTGATTCCCGGAATCACCGGGGCATTACAACCCCGGTGACCCGGTAATTCCGGAGGCAGAATTCGGTAAATCCCCATTGGATTTACAAAAATTCTGGACTCCATGGGAATTCATAGGACTCCTTGGGAGTCCTATGAATTCCCACGACATAGGACTCTGTGGGAATGGGGAAGTGGAGACACCGGCACCATGCTGTAATGGTGCCAGTGTTTCCATGTCCGCCTGCAGGCAGGTGGTGTTAAACCCGCCAGGTCAGACCTGGCGGGAGTGACACCTCCCGCCTGCAGGACTCTTAATCAGCCGGTCCGGAAAGAACGGTGGTGGTGGATTTACCACCACTGTTCTTTCCGGACCGGCAGGGTTGTAATTAGGCCCACAGACTCCAAAATGTCCAATGCACATCGGTCTAGGCGTCCACCCCCCAGGGACCAAGTGGGCATCTCTGATAAAGCAATCATGATAAGTGCAATTACCAGGTTAGACTGGCATTTGGGTTCAGTCAATCCTTACTGTGGCATTGTACATCTTTCTAGGCAGTTATGATAAAGTAAGCATGATAAGTGTTATTACATGGTTATATTGGTATGTTGGTTCTGCCCGTCTAGCTATGTCTTACTGTGGCATGGCATATTTTACTGTGCATCATCAAGGCTACAGCAAAGATGGCAAGTGTTATTACGTGTCTGGCCTACATTATGCAGCCAGTTTTGACATGCTTTCTTATGGTGGCATTGCATTTTTAATAGCAAAGCGGTAAGGTAGCTCAGTGGTTTGAGCACTCGCTGCTGTGATCTGTGTGTCATCTGCACATCACAGGTTGACATCCTGGCAAGGCCAACTTAGCCTTTCATTCTTCCAAGGTTAATAAATGAGTACCAACTTCGGTTGGGATGATAATTATATGTAAATATGTGCTATGCACAGCACTTTGGCGAAAGCACTATATAAAAAGCAAATCATTATCTTTAAATCATTAATGCTCATGTGCACTGAAAGTGACCTGCATCTGTTGAATTTTTGGATACTTTATTATCGCAGTAACTGGCAATGTAGGGGATCTACTTTTCATATAATGACAATACCCGACATGCACCTAATTCCTATAATTGACATAATGTGGAATTAACTGGCCATACAATGTAATATCTATGACACTGCAGCTGCCTTTTTCTAAATTTGTTTATAGTTTATTTAAAATTGTAACACATTTTCTATCATATACTTCACAAATCATAGTTTATTACAAATGACAATAAATTAGTTCAGACACAACATTCTAAAACAAACATTACAGAAATGAATTCATCCAACACAACACAACACAATACATGATATCATAAACTATATACCTATCAAGGCCTCCCTTTCAAGCCCATAAGATTACATGTTCCACCTATCCAACACATTACTCCCTTCCCTAATTCATTATTGGTGGCCTAGTCGAGAACATTTTTCCCCTAACCTTTTGTGCATCATTATTAAAATATTCACTAAAGAAAAGGTCATTGATAGAGAGTATCCACACAAGAACATAGCCCACGTGACTTCACTTTTTAAATCCTCTAATCTCCTTATGAACTTTCCCAACCACATTGTTCTCGGCCCTAGTGTTGGCTACAGCCAGTGTGCGTTTCTGCCTGCCCCTGGACTTTTAAAGAGCCGACAATTCCTCTCTTGCCAAAATATCCATTTTATGGGACCCCATCTTTGTAGGGAGCCTAGTAAGTTGAGATAAAAGCACATATAAATGTAATAATATTTCTGCCCTGGGAATCTCATCAAGGTGGACTGCATCTCCTTATATTTCCTCAGGTGTGTGGTTAGCTCTCTTTGTAGTTTACACAATGATATTCTGGTATATCTTGCCCCATTTTACAATTTTTATTTTGTTTCATATCTACACTGAGCTTCCAATCAATGTAAATGTGTCCAAGTCCATTTCAGCAAGAATCGGGTCACATAAATCCCTAAAACTGCACAATGCTTTGTCATAATTATTGCTTAAAGCTATATTTAAATCTTGAAATTGAGAACCCGATGGCGGAACCAATATTGCCCCAGCCTTTGTTATACTATTGGGCCTAACCTGATTATATCAAGACCCCATCCATAGCATAAGAATGCATTACCCATGTTAAAATGTGGTGGATATTTAAAATATCCTTGTCTGATTGAGTACGTATTTGACAGTTTAACATTTTTACATTCATGTACTTTTTTACTCCTGCAAGTCACTTTCTGTAACGTCACTAGGATTAATTAGGAACTGATGCCATCTAGGTCCAGGTCAAGTGACAGCACTTCCTGTGATGTCATCGGGTCTGTGATGTCACTTCTGCTACCCCTGGCATTTTGGTGAATCAGCGTTCCTGAGTTCTGCCCCTCCTCCCTGCCATAAAAATGAATGAAAATGGGGGTGGGGGGGGGGTAACCTTAACGGAAGGTGCAAAAGCCTTGCTCAAGACTTTTTTTATATGCCTTCCATTACTGTTACGCCCCCATAGAACATGAGCTCCTGTGTGTTCTGTTTTTTTAGACCCTGAAAAAACTGTTAATAAATCCCTCACTCTCTAGTGATATTATATGATATGGCATTTGTAATGCACCTGTGCATGAGTGTTTCTAGGTGCAACAAGACAAGGAGGGGGAACCAGATGGAGGTCAAAACAACGATCTTACTAAGCCCTGTGTCATTCAGACTGCGCAAGTGCAGGGAGAGGGGAGCAAAAGGGTAAACAAACAGTTACCACTCTACCACCTTCTGTGGAGGACTTGAGTCCCTCTTGTACAAAACTGATCCATAGTAGATCTCTGCCACCGTCCCACTCAGCGGTCTTTCCTACACATGTACATCTTAGTGTAGCATTCTATTTCCTAGTGTAGGATTATATTCCTCTGCCTTTTTGCCTCATCTTCCCTACCCATTTCCCCATCCTGCCTGGATATACAGTACTTCCTAATGAGGGAAACACCCCAATAGACCACACATTGCCCACGTACCATCCCCTCCAATCAGCACAATATATAATGCCATTCATTATAACTCACCCTCCTTCATTTCTCTCCTTCATTTCACCTCATTAGCTCCGACCACAGCTGTGAAGATGGATCAAAGCCTCAGTTGATTGATCTTACAATTTCACGTGTTTCTATAACTGTGGACAGTGTTCAGCGCCAGTGCAATGTTTTCATCATTGCTGTTTATAAGTTGAATGAGAAGTGCCTGCTTCACTAATGGAAGCTGCAGCTCAGGGAATACTGTGTGAATTATATCAGCAAGGGGTGGTGGTAGCTGTCACAAATAAATAATGCCGTCAGTCGCCTCATGTACACATGTAGAAACCTCAGAAACTAGGAAATCCCCTTGGGACCATGTGATATCATATCTGCTCGGCTTTAGCAGCTCAGAAAACTCAAGGTTGTGATGTTAGTGGGAATGCAAGCAGTTATTCGGAGGGGGGGATCAAGTGAGCTGAACAGCTGGAGAAACCATTTTACTCCCCATGGTTCCCAGCGGAATCTCTTTAAATGAAGCCAATTGAGACTAGGGGGGGTGAGGGGGGGGGCTGGTACCAGGTCCTAGTAAGACATCCTCCAGCTTGGCAGAAGCTGCTGTGACTGGTGTCATGTTATTGCCTCTGAGCAAAGTATTGGCATGGCAATACAAATGAATGGTACATTATAATTGTATAGGAAGTTTTTGCCCCTAGAAAAATGGCTTGGAATTATGTCATGAATCCTCTCTAGAGGAAACTATGATTGGCTGCTTCCCTGTGCAATGCTGGCCCTTTCCACTATAGCGAGCATAGTCTCAAACTAGGAATTGGTCAAATCTGCAGTGCCTTTGTCAACAAGGACTTATTAAGACTCATTATGCCTAATGTTGGAATGCCAGCCTCCTGGTCGTGGAGGTAGGGACATCTCTCTTCTCTGGGAATAAGCCTTTGAAGAGAAAAGGACGACGGAATACTCATGTATCCAGTCTCTCTAAATTAGGCTTTATGTTCACGTACTCCAGTCACTGTGGACGTAGCCACAAGGGAAATGCAATGTTATGAGGGTTTTATAGATATGATATGATATGACATTTATAACGCGCCTATACACAAGTGTTTCTGTAGAGCGTGTCTTATTACCCATAGGTGTCATGGCGCTATTGAACTAGCTTGCCAGCATATACTCATCTTTTTTAGCAGCAGTCCGCTAAGAGTCAAATCGCATAGGCATGTTTTAAGCAGTTTCCGGAATTGAAGGAGATTGGGTGTGTTGTGAAGTGTGACTGGGAGATGATTCGCAGTTCTGGATGCCCAACCAAGAAGGTGCGACCGGCCTGTCTCTCTTTCCCGTATTTCGCATTGATACTTTTCTTGTCCAAAGCGGATCTAAGAGGGCGACGCAATCTACATAGGACGAATGCTGCTGCCAGTGAGGTGGCCGTGGGATGGTGGAGGCTTTTATGCACAATGCACATGCTTCTAAATATGATCCGGGTATGGATTGGCAGCCAGGGCAGTGATGGTAACGCTGGGCTGATATGATCATATTTCCTGGTCTTCCTTAGTAGTCTTGTGGAGTGTTTTGGCAACCCAAGAAAGCAACCATTGCCATAGTCCAGTCGTGAGGATATGAGGGAGTTAATGACTGTTACCTGGTGAGGGAAAGCAAGAAACTGGAGGGTGTAGCTGATTTTTCTTAGTAGCATTAAGCAAGTTGTTGTTGTAAGTAGGAAGGTTTGATTCTTTAAAGTAAGTGCCACGTCATTAACAATAGGTTTAGGGTCTTGACTTGTGCCAAAACGGGTGGCCAGCCGAGGTTTCACCACATATTGGGTTTTTAATAATAAATAATCATTTATATAGCACTACGAACCCTCAGGAATCTGAGTGCTGCTTATTATTACCCACGATGTGATTCGAACTTGCAGCAACAGGATCTGCACAGATGTCAAAGCGAGCGCTCTACTCGCTGTGCTATCGGACCGCACCTTTTATAGGTGATCTTAGGGGTCCCTAGTTTCAAAGTTTGCTAGAGACTTGTTCAAGACGTTCAAGATGTACAGCTGCCTTGAGTGCTGAGGAGAAGCATTTTATAAGCACATTGCATGTTTAATCTAAACCCATTGTTGAATGGCCAGCTAACGATGTGTGATTTTGTCCTTTGATCTGTAATTTTGTATAGTGTGTGATATTTGTCTTAGAACAAATGGCTTAACTTGTGTTATAATAATAGTAACATGGTGTCTTTGTGTTATAATTTAAACCAAACTATACAAAAAATAGAGACCCCAGGGGAAAAGACGCATTGGGTTCCCATGGCATATACTTCTTTACAAACAAAACATCCCATGTGTCTGAGACAATCAATGCACTGTCTAAGTCAGTGTTGCATCAGTTTATTTAATAAATACAGTTTGTTGTCTAGTGGCTACAGTATTAGTGGAAAGAAAATCAATATTCTGCTATAATTCCAATTATTACAGCACCTTAATTATCTTGCATAAAAAAATCAGATATTACAATATACAAGATATCAAATGCCTACCCAACATACCTATACGTGGGTCATTCTACACAATACATTCATACCCATTCATATATACATACATAAAGTTTTACAAATCTAATCCTGTATGAAAAATACCTATCTTATTAAAAATACAAATCTTAGCCTGGCCAACATGTTTCATTCCTCATCGGCTACAGAACTAATCATTGGAACTTCTTCTGGGGCTTGATAAAAAAACAATATTTGTCTTATGCAACAGGGTGCAGTTTAGGACACGCTTGTTGGTTTATCTCAACACTGTCAATGTCTAGTGTGTCTTCTCTGTTACTACATTGAAGTTTTCTTTCTCTTTCATCATCCTATCATGATTTCTCTTGTGGATTCCAGTTTTGTTAGCTCTGTGTGTATTTGTTACTCCACTCTCATATGTATTTGTCTATTGCCTTGTCACTAAACATAGGGCATTCAATACAACAGTATCTGCATGCTACCTTTGTATTACGTGCACCTTAGTATTGGGAAACTCTTCTTTAAATAAGGTGTTCCCTTGTGCATATAACCTAAATCACAGCGGAACATTTTAGACCATGTGGGTGGAACACCTTGCTATTTCTCCACCATATTTACACTCTCCTTTCACTGTTCGTGTTCAATGGCATGCATTATGAACCAAAAAAAAAAAGGTTTTTTATTGTGGTGCTCTTTAATTCCTCTTTTTTAAATTTTTTAAATGTTCTATTACATGTAAGTTTACTCACGTGTTCGATACTCTACGCGGTATCTCCTGATTCTGTGTAGCACACAGTGTCGGGAAAACCTCTTACGGCATCATCTGTTTTGAAAACATTACAATGAACCAACTA
Organism: Ambystoma mexicanum; assembly: GCA_002915635.3. Lineage (NCBI taxonomy): Eukaryota > Metazoa > Chordata > Amphibia > Caudata > Ambystomatidae > Ambystoma > Ambystoma mexicanum. The sequence goes on along the minus strand of CM010927.2, from coordinate 270,000,569 downwards.
GTCTCCCCACTTGCAATTATAGTTGTTGAGGTTGACTATTCGTGTTGAAAAACAAATGGTTTTACTTACAGTTCATTGACCGTACAAGTGTCTCCTTCTAAATAGGTGTAGCTGGTGTGATCTTTCACTGTTGTCGCGTAGTCATTAATGTCTACAATAAAAAAACATTCACGATTGTCAGGGCTAGTTTTAACCAACTCGATTTCTTTGGAGTGTTCTCTCCACCATTAAACTCGATATCTTGAAAGCGTTCCCTCCACCATTAATTTGTCAGGCTTACCTCTCTTGATGTTTCTTGTTCTATAAACTTGTATATAGATGACTGCAGTGAAGGTCTGCCTTTCGCGTTGTTCGAGAATCGGTTTCTGACAAATTACGGCTCGAATGTTAATTTCCTGTTCTCATAGTCACGTAGTTCCAGTGCCGCTTGTAAAGCTTTATGGTTACTATAAGCCTACATGGTCAGATCTAACAACTCCTTGATGAAATAAACAATAGTTTCATATAATATTAGAGGTGCTAAACTACTGAATTAGCTATTATCTATTTGTATGTATGTATTGCGTATTTATAATGTGCCTATACAGCAAAAGGTGTTTCAAGGCGCAACAAGACAAAGAAGGGGGGGACAGGGATGAAGAAAAACCAAAACGGTCTACTAGGCCTTGTGTCATTCAGATCGTGCAAGAGCAGTAACAAGAAGTTCAGGGAGAGGGAAAGGGGAAAGTGACGGTCAGGGCAGAAAAAGGGCCCATTGGTTAGGCAGGGGACAGGTCTGGAAGGGCGCAATAGAGTGCAAGCGCAGCCAGGCTAGTGAGGGTAGAGAGCCCAGAAGAACAAGTGCAGGTTAGGTGCAGGGGGTCAGGGGAAACCAAGTGCAGGAGGGATTGGCCGAGGATTCTTTGGTCCCCTGTAAGAATCAGAAGGAACCAGGCAGCCAGTCAAAAAGAGGCAGAGGGGGATATTAGCAAGTGAAGATGAGAGGGAAGGAGGAAGAGAAAAATAGGGTCTTGAGAAGTTTCTGGAAATTAAGGAGCTTCAGCTCAAGTCTGAGAGGGACAGGGAGGCCATTTCAGAGGGAGGCACCTGCAGAGGAGAGAGATCTAATCCCCACACTCTGCTTGCAAAAGTGTCTGCTCTGCAGAGAGTTGAAGCTAGAAAACCGAAGGGAGAGAGAGTCGGCTGAAGCGGGATCCCAGGCCCTAGACTACCTTGTGGATGATGCAGAGGGTCCTGAACTTGATCCTCAGAGTAACCGGGAGCCAGTGGAGAGATTTTAGGGCTGGAGAGATGCGGTCCCTGTGCTTGAGGCCAAGGATGCATCTCGCAGTCCTATTCCAGATTAGTTGAAGGGGGCAAAGGGAGGAATTAGGCAGATTGAGGAAGAGGCTTTTGCAGTAGTGCAGCCTGGAGCGGGCCCGAGCTCTGGAGAAATTGAGTTTGTGGGGGAGGGTGAGGAAAGGGAGATTGCCTCTGAGGGGGTGCAGCTGAAAGTGTGCCTTCTTTGCAAGGTCTGTGATGTGAGGAAAGAAGGAGAGAGAGGAGTTGAAGATGACACCAAGATTTTTTTCCTCACAGAAGGGTGAGGGAACAGGGCCCATCGAGGGAAGCCAGAGAGTAGGAGGGAACGAGAGAGCTGGGGTCCCAATGAGAAGGATCTCAGTCTTAATGACTTTGAGGGAGAGATTGGTAGCAGCGCAACATGTCTGAATAGCAGTCAGACAGTCAGGAATTAAAAAAGGAGGAAGCGGAGGCAGTAGAGGGAAGCTTCAAGGAGAGCTGCGTGTCATCTGCATAACACTGGAAGTTAGGAGAGAAGGCAGAGATCAAGTGGGACAGAAGGGCAAGGTAGATGTTGAAGAGCCACAGCACAAGGATAGAGCCCTGAGGGACACCACAGGTGGAGACTGTGATGGAGGAGAGAAAAGGGCCCAGTTCAACCTGGGAAGGTCGGTCAGCGAGGAAGGAGGTCAACCAGTCCAGAGCCAGGTCCATGATGCCAACGGTATCACTGAGCCAATTTATAAGGGTGGCATGATTGACCGTATCAAAGTCAGAGGAACGGGTCAAGAAGGATGAGAACGGAAAGAGAGTTGGAGTTGAGATTAGAGAGCAAGTCTTCACATGTGTTCAGGAATGCAGTTTCCGTGCATCTGGCTGCTCTGAAGCCAGACTGGCGGTCGTGGAGACAACCAACATATTCAGTGTGGTGGATAAGCTGGGAGATGACCAGTTTCTCCAAGAGTTTGCCAAAGAATGTTTATGTTTGTTTATGTTTATAAATGTGTATTGCACAACCCGGTACCCAAGGACTTGAAGGCCTCTGTAGAATCGATAATTCTAATATCTGGCGGAAAGGCGTACCATGCTGCTGGGGCAGCAGCATTAAATGCTCCATTTCGGGTTTTAGCCAACTTGCAGCAAGGAATAATTAAGACATTTGTATTATCTGATATGAGTGATCTAGTGTGTTGTTTCTTTTTAATTGCTTCCATTAGATTTAAAGGTATTTGACCTTTAAGGCATTTATGAGTGAAGACAATTAGCCTGAAGTGTACTCGTGTCTGTACTGGAAGCCAACGAAGGCTTCTTCTGGCATCAGCGATATGATCCCTACGCCCAAGTTATTTCACTGCTCTCACCGCTCCATTCTGAATAACCTGGAGACGGCAGAGGTCACACTGTGCAATGCCTACGAAGAGGCAGCAGCCATAGTCCAATTTAGAGGCAATAATGGCTCTAGCCAGCATCTCTGCATTCTTCTCTAAGAAATGGACGGAGGTGCCTAAGCAATTTGATGAAATATCACAAGGATGAGACTAAGCTATTGACCTGGGCCTTCATGGTCAGATTCTTGTCCAAGTAGACGCCCAGCATCTTGACTTTCATCATAACCTCGATCGTACAGTTATCTAGACTGCAGTCTTTGTATGATGGATCAAGTTTAGCCAATCTTGGATCAGTCCCGACTAACATGAGCTCAGTTTTTGAAATATTCAGAGCCATGCAGCTCAAAATCATCCAAGTTTGGATGGCTTGATAAACCTTATTCGTCTTCCTTGTATGAGCCTATGATGGGGATGACACATTGTGTATCATCCACATAATTTACAAAGAAAATTCCCTCTTGTTCCAACATGTAGAAGAACGGAATCATAAAAATGTCGTAAAAACAAGTGGATACACAGCCCTCTTTTGAGACCCCAAATAACAAGGGGATAGGTTTAGCTTCTGCCGTCTCACTTGCTACTCTTGTCTGACTACCAGACAGGAAAGAATTCACCCATTCAGAGCCTTGGTCTAAGAAATGGGCATACTGCTTTAACCTGCTGGAAAAGATGGCATGATCCACCAGGTCAAACGCTGTTGAAAGAATGGAGATAGACTGGTAGTTAGGCAGACAGGAGGGATCTGCATAAGGCTGTTTGAGGAGAGGGAGCACAAGGGAGTACTTGAGGAGTAGCGGGAAGGAACCAGTGGCAAAGAAGTGATTGCCGAAATCAGCCAAGACTGGACAAGGGAGACAATGTTTTCCATGATAGTTCTGGAGGAGCAGCGGAGCACATGTTTGGATGAGACTTTCATAGAGAGAACGTGTTTAGAGACCTTATCAGGTGAAACAGGAGAGAAGGAGGAGAGTACGTGGGAAGGGGAGAGGGAGATCAAGGGTGGCCTCAGAGTGGGTGAGGGAGAAGGGAATGGTGTAGAGGAGAGTGAGGACAGGATGTCCTGAGTTTTAGTCATGAAGTGAGAGGCCAGCACAGCGCAGAGGGCTCAGGAAGGCAGAGGAGAAATGGAGACTGCAGTAGGATTGGCGTGTTCCTTGCAGGGTTCGAAAAGTTCAGCCATGTTGTTAGTGGCTCCAGAGTTGTGAGCTTGGATGTTAACCTTTTTCTTCAAGCGGATGGAGAGTCTTTATTGCCTTTGGAGAAGGTGGCAGGCCAGTCTGTCAGAGGATATGCCTGATGCCCGCCACTTCTGCTCAGCAACTCTGCCGTGGTGTTTCAGCGAGACTAGGTCAGAATCATACCAGGTTTTGCTCTTGAAGACAGGCTTCATGTGGCTCCTCATGACAGGGGCAAGTATGTCCAGAGTGTTGGTGATGGAAAGGTGAACATTAGTAAGGGCTGTGTGTGAGAGAGTCAGTGTCAGAAGTGTGGGGGGTGAAGGTGGCAAAAAAACTGCAACTGACCCTCGCTTCATTGGTCGAATGACGGAAAAGGAGACTGGCAGTGCGGCCGGGGGCTTAGCTGTGGGACCCAGGAGGTCCAGGTCAGAAGACAGGAGAGCATGATCCATATGCAATAAGATAGCATTTGCTTAAAACCAGTCTCGTGCTACATGGCCCCCAAAACCATATTTGCACAGTAATGGTCCAGCTTTGCGTGCGAGCAGCTTTCTATCTTTGCAAGGAGACCTGGAGTTTGAAGCAAAAGGGGTTATAGTGCTCGCAGGAAGGACCAGACTCGGGGCCTGTCACCTGCTTAAAAGCAAAGAAATGAGTACCTGCACCTTTGCCAGCGAGCAGAAAACAGGAGCAATTCCGAGAACTTTAATAATGCACCCTAGGCTATGATTAACACGCCCAGTAGATTGCGACGTAGCAGCAAATGTCTGAGCATGCTTTTTTGAAAAAGTGCCTGGTACAGAACCCAGAGTGACCCAATGCTCTTAAAGCACTGGCGACACCTGTTCATCTGCAGAATTTCTTCTCTGTAATACACCATAGAAAATGGGGTGCACAGAACTGTGCTACTTGCTGAAGCAAAGCGTGTGCCTAACAGACACCAAATATAAATGATTTAATCAAAGAGGCAATGAAACTTTAAGGTGTCAAGTGTCCTCCCCGTATAAGTATATTTGACAATAATAACAACCAGTTTACATTATGCCTGGTTAGCATACCATTGGCCATTTCCAGCAAATTGACTTAGCACATCATTAGAGGTTTTCGTTATCCCCACTTAGAAGGTTACTGCAAACCCACTTTGCAGTTTCTTGCCAGTTTCCATTATGTCCAGTTGTCGTATCATGACAAATTTCCAAAATATTCACTTAGACTATCATTGCTAGCTGTCATGTTGCCAACCTTTCACATGAATCCCAGTTTTTGCTATAGGCTTCAAATCATGGTCGATTTCCATTTTGTTCACAATCCCATTACTGCCTGGCATGAATTGCCCTCTTCCATCAGGCTTTACCCTCTGCTGCTGGTGGTCTCAGGCTTCACCCTTTATTAAGGCTGCAGCCATAGGTGAGCACAGCAGTAAAAACACTTCACACAAGGCAGTGGCTGCTTGTGCCCCTCACTTGGTGCACTTTGTGGCACAGGTACCCCTATTGGTTTACAGGCTTGCTTGTACGATCCTTGCCAACCTACAAGCATACAGGCCACCTAGGCTCCCTGGCAGCACTTCTCTCGCAAAAACTCTGTATGACACCATACATTATTTCTGGTTCTAGGTCAAAGGATGGACAGTAAAAGGGTCGAGAGGTCAAAGGATCGACACCAAAGGGTCGACAGGTCAAAGGATCGAATATTTCTTTTTTTTCACATTTTTGTTTGGGGGGGGGGGGGTTTACCAAAAAAAGGGGGGTTGGGGGAATCCCACTTAGCACTGGTCTTGCTTCTCAAGCAGTGACTGGATTTGCATAGCGTGTAGTGCCAGGCAAATTAATCAATACCTCTGGGCTTCACAATGATGCAATGTCAGGATTTACACCATTAAGGATTAGCACAATTCTTGGCTTTGCTTCAGGACTAAGGACATTGGGCGATTTCACCTGCACTGTGAATTGTAACCCAACGACAATAACCAAATATGGCTGGTCTTCACAGTGGTGCAATACCAACATGTGCACTTAGCACTGGATCTGACACCAGCCCATTGTGGTCATTGTGCCAGATCAACAAGCAAACACATTTTTCATTGCACCTCGTCTAAGACCAGATAAAACATGGGATTGTGTTGACTCTAGAGCCAATGTATATGGCCTACCATAATAGCAGCCCCAGGCACTCATTTCGGACAACCCTGGTATACTTACAATTTGCACAAGCATAAGGTAACATGATCTAAGAATTCACAACGTGCCCTGTCCCCATTTGCCATATGTCATGTCATACTATATTATTTCATGCTATGTCATGTTCTATGCCTTGATATGTCACCCTATACTCTATCATGTCATGATTTGGTGTGATATGACATGGAATCTCATGTGATGAGATTACTGTCTCAGCAAGCTCACAGTTTGACATTCCTGGTATGCTTCCAACACCATTCTTAAAAGGCTTTACATCCCCTGTAAGCTTACAGTTTGGTATTCGCAGTAAACTTGCCATTCACAGAATATTCCCAGTTTGACATTCCAAGTAAGCTCCCAGTTTGACATCCCCAGTAAGATTGATATTCCCAGTAAGTCCTCTGTTTGATATACCCGTTTAACTGTGCATTCCCAGTAAGCATAGAGTGAGCTTGAAATGCCTAGGACGCTAACTGTTTGGTATTCTCAGTACTCTTAACATTTTCAGTGTACTCACAGTTTGGCATTCCAAGAAAGCTTGGCATTCCTGATGAGTTATGAGTCTGACATCCCTTGTGAGCTTGATATTCCTAGTAAAGCCTCAGTTGGATATGCCTTTTAAGCTATGCATTCCCTGTACGCACATTCCAAGCTTGAAAATGCTCCCCGCTTGATATTACCACTATGCTTAACAGTGTGCTCTCAGTTTGTTATTCCAAGAAAGCTAGAAATCCCTCGTAAGCTAGGAGTTTGACATGCCCAGTAATCTTGACATGCCCAGTAAATTCCGAGTTTGGCATTTGCATTAACATTCACATTCCCAGTAAATTCCCGGTTTAAAATGCCCAGCAAACTGCAAGATTACACAATCTCAGTGTACTGCACTGACAGACTGCCGATCATCCCCAGATCGCATGCAGAATGGGATTAATTTGGAGTAACTCTACTTGTGCAGCTGAAACTGATAAGTCAAAGACAAAACACATATCACTTCATAGAGAATCATGGCAGGTGATGATATGAGGCTTGGAGACATCCCAATGAGCAGGGGTTCCCCAATACGACGGGGAAAAATGAGTGCCTCAGAACCCACAAGGTGACAGCTACGCTGTTGGTGCATATAGAGGAAATTGACATGCATTATCCCGCCGCAGCATGTAGGAATAGGAAAGTGACTAATGAAATTCATTAGTACACCACGAGGTTGATTACAGCAAGAGTTTAATTGATTGATTAATTAATGATCCACTTGACTTCACATCCCTTCCGCTTCCTCGAGCGCAGGATTTCTTTCAATCCCTCCCTTTTTAAACATGCTTTATTTAACAGCTGTCAAAATGTCAAAGTGACGTGGCTACACCTGCCACCATGCATTCCAGAAGCCACTTCTTCTCTTCACTACTCCCTTGTGAGTGCACCCAAATGATGATGCTTCTGACTGCAGCCTACCGGTTGCCCTGGGATCCCCACCAAATATGACTGGCTGCCTTTCCTCTGCACTTCTCGAATCTCACCTGCTCTAATGGTCGCCTTAGGTTAAGCATGGAGGCCAACTGAACTAGCCCACTTCAGACCGTGGTCCCTGTGCTTGCTCCAGCCCTTTGTCTTTATGTTGTGTTAGGTATGTTGGGCATGTAGAGCTGGAAGTATACTCGAAATCATCGGGTATGCTTGGTGCATTTTCTTTCTCTGAGACAAATTTAGAATTAGCTTGGCTAGCACTGCCCATTTCCCAAGTCAGGGTCATGCTGAGAAATGCTCTGCCTTTTCCATGGCTGTGCAGCCAGCACCCTAATAATCTCGCTAACTCTTTTATTTTGCTATCAGCAAAGCCCTTCTTATGCTGATGGCCGGGACGTTTCTAACTGAAAGATCCCAAACAGCACCTTGCTTATATGCACAATAGTATAGATATCCAAATGTTCTTATCATTATGCATGACAATGAGCTGGAAGTTTGTGACAAAATATCCCCAGACCTCAGTTTATGACACAACTTTAGTGCACATCTGAAAGTGGTGAAAGTAGAGTGGTGTTAAATAGGAAATGTTTCAGCATTATGTTGCATTCTGGGGCTTATAGTTTCCCGTTCAGGAAGTGGTAAATAAAGCCACATTGATATTTTTTTGGCTTAAAATATTCCTATAGGGATGTATATGTTACCAGGTTTGCTGCATTTGGAGTATTTTGCTATTAAACTCCATAGAACAGTATTATTGTCAGCATTGAAATCCAAAACTTACATATTTGTACCAAATAAAGCTTGGAATGTGCGTGGTCAAGAGCTTGCATTGCAGAGTTCTTTAAAACCCCTTCTTCTCTGTTTAGGCAAAGTGTGTTGTACTGGGCAAATAACGTAGCCTCACTCTAACTCAACTGCAAACATTGGAGTCCTTATAACTAATTAAGATCACACTAAATGAAAAAAAGATGTCCTTGAGGAAATAATAGTGATCCTTGTGCTCCTATGTTAGTGCCTCACAAGGCTGTCCCCCAGAATTAAACTATAGTGGCACTAGCTAACAGTCCCATTTTGCTTCATTTGACAGGCAGCTATATATAGTCTCCTGGCGATTATTTTCATGGCCCTATTTGAAGAAAACAAAGTGTTACATGATAGCATCCCATTTGTTAAACAGATCAAGTTATATCGAAGATATATAGATGATATCTCACTGATCTGGGAAGGCAATACTGACACACTTGGCCTTTTTGTGAATTGATTAAATCAGATAGATGACGCTCTACATTTTACTTTTGAATTCTCTACCATGAGCATTTCATTTTTGGATCTCTCTATTTACAATGAATCAGGCCATATACAATTGGAGCTATTTAGGAAACCAACAGAAAGAATGTTGGCAATTTTCCAGCCAACATTCCAAAAGCCTATTACAGAATCTCCCACATGGAATGTTTTTACGGCTTCGGCGGAATTGCTCAAACGTGGTGAATTTCAATAAACATGCAGAGGTCTTGGAAATTAGGCTCATTGAACGAGGGTACCACAAAAAACTAGTTAAACAGTCCAGGGAGCGAGTACGGTATACAAACCGTGAAGCACTTCTCAGTCCGCAGACTAAGACTTCTGATCAAGATCAGCTGGTGTGTGTTTCCAACTTTTGCCAGCACAGTCAGGCTATCAAAGGTATCATTTTAAAAAACTGGAGAATTTTGAACTCGACAGGAATGAAACTTCAAAAACCATTGTTTGCCTTTAAGAAAGGAAAACATTTGAGACAAAAACTAACTTGTGCAAATCGACTTCCACCCAAATGTCACCTTATTAGAGACATCAATTTGAACCCAGTAGTAGGGTATTATCCTTGTACGTCGTGTACAGCTTGCAAATATTCAAGAAAAATTACCACCTTTGTGGGGGAAGGTAAAACATGGGACTTACTTACCTTCACCACCTGTAAAAGCAAAAATGTGGTGTATGCGGTCCAATGTCCTTGTAACATGTTGTATATAGGAAAAACCTCAAGAGAGGTTAATGTGCGCATTAACGAACATCGTTCAAAAATTCGAACTTGTAACCTTAATGCTCCTATGGTTCTTCACTTTGTGGAGACAGGCCATAGTGTGGAAGATCTACCGTGGTTCTGTGTTGAGAAAATTGTCACTAGTGGACCTTGTCCAAACCAGGAACAAGTTGACATATAAAGATCAATTGTGGATCTTTAATCTTAAAACGTTAGACAAGGGTCTTAACACGCTGGAACCTTGGGAGTTCAACTCACGTTGACATGAATCCCTTGTTCCCTTTGCATATGGCTCTAATACCATGCAGCAATTGTTTTCGTACAAATTGTGACATCCACTTTGGAGTTCTTTAGTGAGATGTCCCACAATAACAAATGTATGACAATGACTAAGTTCAAGCAAGTCATGTTTTAATTACATTTTAATTACATTTAATTTTGCACCATACCATTTTGCAATTTGCAAATTCGTATTGATGTTCCAGCAGCAGGAAGACGAGTTGGGACATGTGCACATTTAGGGATTCCTACATATAACATACAGTATAACCCCTCGGGTAATACCATCATTTTGACGGCACTGGCAAATAAAGACGGGCCCTTTAAGCAACAACACGGTCCCGACTCATGTGATCGGCTTCCATAGCAATCACATGGTTGCTAACGGAGTTCAGTCACATGCTACGCCTCCACGCTTGTACGCAATCTGTACACTTACGTTTAGTCAAGGAAATTCCCGGAGTAACTTCTGTTCTTTTTAAAGTCAAATGTGTATTAGCCATTGCTACGAATTGCCAACGCAACGCCCACTCGCCATTGAAATCAGATCATGTCTCCCGTAGCGCGTGTTGTCGTTTTCAGCGTTAACAGTTGTAAGTAATCGAATTCGGTATTTTTTAGATGTGACACTAATGTCAATTTCCCAGCAATTTATTGCCTCATAACGGAGCAGAAAGTTTCAACTAGATGGCTGCATGTCCGTAAAGACTGAGAGGAATTTGTGAATTATTGTAAACTCGTGTTCAGCTGTTCATAACATGGTGTGGCTATAGCTATTCTGTAACCAATAGGTTCTGTAACCGCTATGTGAACTTTTTATAGTTAACAGCACAAATGTATAATACTTGGGTAACCATTCATTTATTGTCTTGCTTCGTATAGACAACTTCGAATTTCGATTCTTTTGAGCTGAATGAATACTAACATCGGCGGTATACACTGCAATCATTTTTCGAACATTGGAACATCCTCCGTTCCTTGCTCGAGGTGAGTTGCTGGACTAACACATTTGAGTGCCCTGGCTAAATGCAGCACTTCAATTGAAAAAACCTTTTAGCTTATGGACGTCAAATATGTCTTTTCAGATATAGAATTTCCGTTGAATTGATTTTGAGTAATACTTACGGGTTTGGTTATCGAGAGCATACGACCCTGGGAGTCAGGTTAGTGTGGCATTGGTCTTTGTGTTTTGGTTTTCAGCCACGGTGTTGGTGCAGCTCCGCTTGAGACACATGGTTTTAGGGCTTCACAAACCCTCATTGATACTCTGGAACAGTAGAGACACCTTGGGATTCACCCCCACGCGGTTCCTCTAATTCAATTTAAATTTGTAACTTCTGGTGTAAACAATTGTATGTTGTCAGTTTGAGATAGCCATTTTAGGCAAGTGGATTATTGCATATAAATGTTGTATTTCTGTGTTTTTTTCAGTTGTTGTAGTTTATTGATTGTTTTCTCCTGATGAAGACGTTGCTCCAATTGCTTTCAAACGTCGAAACCGGTAGAGAAGAACATCCCGGGATGGGACAAGCTATTTTTTTGTTGAATGTACCCATTCCGTGGAACAGAGCACATTTTTGACAATCATTGTGTTGATACATATTCAATGTGGATGAAATGACAAAGATTATGTGGGGTTAATTAATGAAATGCCACTACATATATATTGTACTAATAGTTTCAATTTTTATCAAATTGTGATTGAATGAGGTTGGTTTGATTTTTGAGGAATGATGGTTGTGTTAGGTTTTTCATAATCTGGTGTATTATGCGCTCCTGTAATATTTTTGTAATGTAATGTGTGCATTAATTGATGATTAACTCATTGTGGAAAATGATGTATCTCAGTAAATACATTTTAATACCTTGAAAAATTAAAAAACAACCTCTGGACAATATTTCAGTATACCTTAGCTATATATAGTCTCACCAGACATTCAGTGCACGAGAGATTAAAGTATAGAAAGGGAGGGAGACTTCAGCAGGCCCAAACTACATATCCTCTCTGCTGCCCATCACTGAAGTTGCCTGCGCCGCCTTAGGGGGCGTCTAGTGCTCTGCCCCAAAGAAGTGAAACTCTTGTTATGCCCTCTTATGCTACGTCATTGAATCTTGGACAGATTCCTTCTGCTATTTTCCCGGTTTCTCCAGGTTCTGCAAGAGAGAGGTAGGGTAGGGGCCTAATGTAAAAGCAGGTGAAGCAGGGCAAGGTTGCTATTTTACAGTCCCAAATTCGATTACATGGACACACCATGCAATCATGGGAATTTGGAGGCTTTCAAAGTGCATTTTTGGCAACAACAGCAAACAGAAAAATGTTTGGCTCCATTTTATTTTTTCTTGCATCTGTTAGGGATTTTGTCAGAGGGCTATACCTAATCTCGTGGTATTCTCTTATGGTGGTAAAGTGTTATGAAGTTATGATGGTAATGCCCTATGTGGTGAGACAAAACTCTCCTCTAATACCTGTATCCTATTTAGGGTGAACTCTAAACACAGATTATCAGGCTTTGTACACTTAGAATCTTGACAGTGCTAACTGTCACCCCAGCAACTTATCTATGAGACTGGACTACTGCCCTTGCCAGATTTGTTTGGCTGTAAGCATGCACAGCCGAAACGCCGCACTCACACTCTGTCTATCTACATCACCCACAATGAATCAGATGACACAACCCAAACACCATAAAAATGTATCAAACACGCAGTGACTTTTGTTGTGTGTATTTATCTTGGCAAATAGACTTACCGATCATGAAGAGCAACATTGAATAGCAATACAATTAAACGTGTGAATATGGGTCAGCAAGAATAAACAGCAAGGAAAAAGTGTCAACATGAACTCAGCTCAATGACAAAATAGCATGTGTTTAACCCGCTTTGACCATGGGTCGTGAAACTTGGCAGGATCCACGCTTAATACCACAAAAATGTAGCTTCTCTGAACATCATTTGAAATGTGGTGAATTCTTTACATTAAAAAAATCTCTCTGGCTGTCTGAAAATGCATTCACCCATGTGATATCCGCACTTTGAGTATGGGTGAGATTTCTGCGCTGTTATCACGGGAAACACCGCTGTGTCAGTTGGCAGCAATTGCAGTCGTGACCTACAGCCCAAAGGGATAATGCAAACTCTATGCAAGGATAACCACTCCCCTGTCTATCATCTGCCTTCTGCTCAGCTGTTATTCGTCCGCATGGAAACCTCTGTCAGTCTGACCCACACCCCCGGATCTCTTCCTTTTAAAGTCTATCCCTGTCACTCAACAAAACCTGCCTCTTTTCCTGACATGCATCATCACCCGAACTAGTCTCAGCATTTTCCCCTTGAAGAAGAACTTTGCAAATACATTTGCAACAATCATTTCTTGCAGCATACAATAGTGCCTTCTCAACAGTGCATTTTTCCTCGCAGTCTGTGTAATGAAATCACAGCCAGTAAACTGTGCCTGCATGTTTTAAATCCATTGCAGAAAAAGCACTTCAATTTCTACCTGTCAACTGGGCCTACTTTGCACTGCTTTGTTAAGGACAGGTGACCAAGTTAATGAGAACGGATGTTAATGGATTAGTTTAGATTAGGATGTATACAGTGCGAACCGGACAGCTGACCTGTTTACCTTGAACTTTTAGCATTTTAAACATGTGCTTACTGAAAGAATGTGCATCTCTATTTGTAATGTGCACTAGCCATTTATTGTCTGTATTCTCCACGTGACGCCCATTACCATTGTTTGCTGCCTCATCTGAGTGTAATGGTATGGCTCACTAACGGATCCCTACACATATCATCTAGGATCCAAGGAACAGGATGGAGACAGAAGAAAGCTGCCAGGACTAGAGGAGCAAATGAACAGAGCTGCTAAAGGCAAGGAGGGTGACTGAAAGACAGAACAAAGAGGTGTCAGACGAGAGGAGCATTTCACAAGGGACTAGGGTTGCCTGATGACTTCATGTCATTCAGGATACCCTACACCACTCCTGAGCTTTGCTTTTAAATCCGTTTTACTTCAGTCCATTTTATTCAATTGAAGTAACTGTAGCCAGATGATTACTGCTAACTACAAAGTGCAGTGAGTTTATGATACAGGTAGGGGCCTGCCTAAAGTACAGAATTTCTGTTTTGCTCAACACAGTACAGTAAAAATATAAAATGAATAATAAAGTGTCACCTATCATGGCTGAACACCCTATTCTGTAGACAAGGCAAAATATCCCTTTTCACCTACTGACACTATTTTGAGCCTTATTCAGGTTCTAATTTAATGCCAATCGCAATATGTTTAAACTATGGTTGTAATTGTGTGTTTTAATGTAAATGATGCCTCAAAGATAGCAATAATATGCATACTCTAATGAGATCTGTGTCAAACAGTACGTTATTTAATTTGCATGAACAATTGGATCAAAGATTTCTATTTATTGATATGTTGTTTGGATAGTTCTGTTGAGGGTGAATTTGGTGCCATTTGTTTAATAATCCCGGGCATTATCTAGTCAAGCCCCAATGCTACAAGATATAATAAGGATTGCAGACCAATTGTCGAGCCCATCCTTCCCTTTCCTGCCATGCCCTGCCCTTCGCCCCTCCCTCAAGTCCACCTTGCCACCACGCTGCTCCCTACTTTTTTGATGCAGCCAGAATACCACTGTTTTTTTTTCTTCCAGTTCCACTATTGTTAAAACACAATGCCATTTCACTTCAAAACATTCTTAACTCTAAGTTTATCTTTTAGTGAAGAATTTCAAACAAAAAGGTTGAACTGGCTTCTTTACGAACATAGTGGGTGTTAACTCAAAAGTTATCCTTTTTGTAGCGACCACTGGTGCCAGTATGGGCGAGTCATCCTTGCCTACTCCCAGCATGTTATATCTTGACCTCCCAAATATACACATCAGACTGGCCAACTCCATGCTATACTTCAGGAAGGACCTGGGTGCCTTACCCTTCAAGGGACAGTCTCCCAATCGCTGATTGTTCCCTTTAAGCCCCCCCACCAAAGCTCCTCTTTGCCATGCCCCACTTATCTACCCTGTAAGCTCTGCTCCCCCCACAACCTCCCTGACGACCCCTTGGGGCACCCCTTATGTACAGTGCTCAGTGTCTTCCCAGCTAATTTGGCACGTTAAAAATCACATACATACATACATGTATACTCTTTCTGGTATCACCCCATTACTGCGAATCTGAAAATGTTTCATATTTTAAAACTCATTGAATGGGAAAATGTAGATGGAGGTGGGATTGGGGTATTCCTTAAAGCGGGTGGATGTGGGGGTGAGCTGTGGGGGATCTCCCCCCACATTTATTTTTGCATAATTCAGTTATACAAAAAATGCTACATTTTCGGGTTCGCTGTGATGGATGCTGTATTTTCAAGTAGATCCCTCTTTCCAACACTTCTCGGAGGAGTTGGCGTTGCAGCACTCTATAGAGTTCATAGTGCCTGCCCCTAAGCAGGCCTTTGCGTCTAGAGGGCCACTCCCAAACTCAGCTGAAGGCATGTTGTCATGTTGTCTAGCACTGCCTTCCACAGCATCAGCTTAATAACCATGTTAAACTGATACTTGATGAGCAAGTTCGCATCCTTCTGCCCATGTGCCACCCCTATACTTGAGTAAAACACTTGATTGCAAATTGATTTAATTCTTGATCATAGCCAGCTAGCCCAATGTTTTATATGGCCGCCGCCTACTTAGTTGGCATCTGCTGCTGATAGCGGCATGCCATCTCTGAATTCTGGAAGCCCCAAAAGGTTCCAGATATTGAGCTGCGTTAAATAGTCGTAATACGGGCACTTGGTAACTGCGTTAATAAAAATGCCTTTGTCAGTCCAAGCCTTACAAAATTGGCATGCTTTTCAGATGTATGTGCAACATTCGATGTGATTGCCAATGGCTTCCAGGTGGCCTATTGACCATGTTCAGAGCACGAGGTCTGGCTCAAAAGGGCCAGTTCACAAAAGATGGCACTTTCATGCGTTATTCACATCATAGCTGGCAAAACATTTGGCCTAACCCGAAATTGGCCATCATTATGAATTTAAGGGGCTGCCATTCCTGCACGCAATACTGCCCTTCCCTTTATAATCTATTTATTTTCTGTATCTGTATCCCCCGCCCTCACTTAGTGGTTCATACTGTTACTGTACAGTTTGCAATAATGCAGAGAATGGTCATTATTCACCCCTTTACTCATTTAATTTCATTTTATTGAATGTATAACGTGCTTTCGCTGCTTGTCCTTTTTGCATAGACTTGATTAAATCTCAGCAGTCATGGGGGAGACGAGCGAAAAAGAGACAAGGAAGGAGCTGAGCTGACAGAAAAAGGAAGATAATTCCAACATTTGGGGGCAAGCATGGAGAAAGAGCGAAAGCGTGAGGATGCACATGGAGTTTTGGGCATAGTTAAGAGAAAGAGGGATTGGGACCTCAAGGATCGGGAAGGGCAATAGAAGGAGATTAGAGATGGTGGATGATAGTCTCGGGAGGATAGCTCAGCGGCAACGTGCTTGCCTTGGAAGCAAGACGACACGGAGCAACACAGATTCGATCCCCGGGTCTGCGCTTAGTAACCTCTGGATAAGCGTGTTATAAATAACCTATCATGTCATATCAAATCATAGGTGGGAGCAAGTCCATGAGAGCTTTTGAAAAGAATAGTGAGAAAATGGGCAAGAACTCAGCATTCAAAGGATAACCAGGGGATAGAGAGAAACATGTTTGAGACAGAGGCCTGTGGGAGGAGAGCTTCTTCCCTGAGTGGATCCCTGCCTTTGTCATTCCTACGCAGGCCTACTCCACTTTCGAATGCCTCGTCTGCAGGATCTCTCCCTCTCCTAGCCATTCCCTTACTGTAGCTATTATCTATCGGCTACCTGGTCAGATCTCCTCCTTCCTCTTGAGTGGGCGGTCCTCTCCTCTTCCCTCCTGGTCTCGACTACTCAACTCCTCCTTCTTTGAGACTTCAACATCCACCTGGATGCTTCTGATCTCCTCAGACCTTCCCCTTTCTATCCCTCTCACCACTCCTCTCTCCTGGAGTGATCACTTCCTCCTCTCCTCCAGCTCACCCTCTCTAGCCACAGGCCAAGCCAACTCCATCACTGCCACCCACCTTCTCGGTCATTCGACTCAGGAAGCACGTGTCAGTTGAGGCTTTCGAAGCTACTTTCTCATCCCCTGCACCCCCCTTGGCTGACTCACACCCTGACACAGCCCTTTCCATGCTCCACTCTGCTATATCTAACACTTTCGATGTTCTTGCTCCTGTCATGAGGATCCGCCTGAAGCCCAAAGCCAAGTGCAACTCCTAGTACAACTCAGACATCGGCACCCTTAAACGCAAGTGCAGGGTGGCTGAGAGAAAAATGGCATGCTTCATGTACATCCTCTGACAAACCATAGGCAATATCGGCTCTCTGTCCACACCAAGAAGACAGCTCATATGCAAGCCCGCGTCTTTGCGGCTTCTAACAACAAGGCTGAACTCTTTCAAATCTGTAAGGAACAGGCCAATCCTGCCGCAGTCTCTACCTCTCCTGTCCTGTCCCAGGCCCTGTGCATGGCACTAGTTTCTCATTTCATCTCTAAAACTCAGGACATCCTGTCTTCCATTTCCTCCTCTCCCCTTCCTCCCTCTACTCCTTGCTCTTCCTCTGGCCCTTCTTTAGCCACCTCTCCTCCCTCCTTCTCTGTCTTTCCCCTATTTTCCCCAGATGAGGTTTCTAGACAAGTCTGATCTATGAAAGTCTCATCAAAACAGGTTCATCCCTGTTCCTCCAAACCATCAAGGACCACGTTGACCCACTGGTTCCGGCTCTGGCTGACTTCTGCAACCACGCCTTCACCACTGGAGTCTTCCCTAGCCCCCTGAAGCACTCCCTTGTGCTCCCTCTTCTTAAGAAACCGTCTGCCAACCCGTCCTACCCGGCTAACTATCGCCCAATCTCCATCACTCCTTTCCTGGGCAAACTCTTGGAAAATCTGGCCATCTCCCAGCTCAATCTTCACACTGAATCTGTTGGCTGTCTCCATGATCATCATTCCGGCTTCAGAGCTGCCAGATGCATGGAAACTGCTCTCCTGAACATCTGTGAAGATCTGCTCTCCAACCTTGATTCCAACACCCCTTGTGTCCTCATACTACTTAATCTCTCTTCTGCCTTTGACACGGTCAACAATGCCATCCTGCTCAACCGTTTCCATGCTAACCTGGGTATCACCGGTCAGGCCCTGGAGTGGATGACTTCTTTCTTCTCTGATAGACCCTCCCAGGTTCAACTTGGGTCATTCCCCTCCTCCATCTCTATCTCTACATGTGGTGTTCCCCAGGGGTCTAGCCTCTATCCCTGGTTTTCAACCAATACCTGGCACTTCTTGCCCACTGCATTGCTGTGCTCTGCCCCAACCTCCAGTGCTATACGGACGACACTCAGCTCATTTTCAGGTTACCTTCAGCCACCTCTTTGCCCTCTCTCATCTGTGACTGCCTGTCCGCCACCCAGGAGTGGTTTGCCCTCAATGATCTCTGCCTTAATGCCAGTAAGACCGAGATTCTCCTCACTGGGACACCAGCTCCCTCGTTTCTTGTCACTCTCTAGCCGGCCTCCCTTGGCCCTCTTCCTGCTCCCACCTGTGAGGCTAAAAACCTCGGGCTCATCTTTGACTCCACACTCTCCTTCTCTCCTCACATCTCTGATGTCTCTAAGAAGTCACACTACCAGCTGCACCTCCTCAGAGGTATTCTTCCTTTCCTCTCCTTCACCCAGAAGCTCACTGTCTCCAGAGCTCTGGTTCTCTCTAGGCTGGACTATTGCAACAGCCTCTTTCTAAATCTGCCTGCTTCTACTCTCCGCCCTCTGAAACTCATCCAGAACAGGAGTGCAAGACTTGTCCCTGGTCTCAAGCCCAGGGATCGTATCTGTCCTGGACTGAAATCTCTGCACTGGTTCCCAGTGGCTGCGAGGATTAAGGTCAAAACCCTCTGCATTGTTCACAAGGCCTTCTGAAGCCTGGGGCCTCAATATCTTCAGCTCTCATCCTAAATATCTCCATTCTCGAGCTCTTCGCTCATCCGCCTCCAACTTGCTCAGGGTCATTCGCTTCTCCAAGCAACGAGTTGGTGGTAGATCTCTTTCCTCGGTGGGGCCTCCCTCTAGAACAGCCTCCCTGCCTCACTGAAACTTGAGGAGAACCATCTCTGGTCCCGGAAGCACCTCAAAACCTTTCTCTTTGCTTCTACGTTTTCTCCTCCTCTCCCCTGCTCACTTCCTGGCTGAAACTGAAACTGCACTGAGTTTCTGGCCACCCTCTGATCTCGTGCCCAGGTCCCCTCCCCCCGCCACTCGCACACCTGCACTGCCTTCCTGGCAACCCCCACACTTAGGGACTGTTTTCTGTATCCCAACAGATCCATTACCAGCACTTGACACCTAATGTCTTCCCTTACCCTTGCACTTGCCACCAGCTGGCCGTACTTACTTATTATTTTCTTATCTCATGTACTGCACTTCTCCCCCCCCCCTTCCCATGCACTTGCATGTTCTGAATGACACCTGGACTAGTAGGATTGTTGGCTGTTCCCCCTCCCTTGCCACGTCGTGCCTTGAAACACATGTGCATAGGCGCGTTATAAATGCCATATCATATCATATCATAACTATCTGAGTCTTTAAGTATATATCAGTGGTCTATCCTAGTATTTGTCTATCCTACAATTCCCAAGTGGTATAAGTATTGTCTTCCCTAGTGTGTCGCCCTTTTAATATAGTGTATCCCTCCCAAGTGTATTGCCTTTTTAAGATGGGCCATGACCTAATCAAAGGAGCAACTGCAGGCACGCGCCTCAGAACGGCTGCAGACTCCAAGCATGGATCTTTTGCCTCCATCTCTCACTATGGGCCTGCAGGCCTCCACCATGTGATCACTGTCATGCAGCCCTGGCCTGTAGGCCTACATCGCGCGACCACGGTCCTGCAGATCCCTGCTGGTCTGGGTCTAGCCCAGGCACCCTCCACCTGGATGCTTCCGCTATCCATGGTGTCCCTAGCACCAAGGGTCCCGCCCGGCAACCACCTGTAAGTCTGGGAGACCCAGCAAACCCAGCAGGATGCTGGACCCCCCGCACCTGTGAGGCCGGCCGTGTGCCCACAGCCGGCCCCACAATAGCTTGTACACGCTCCATCATATCTGGTCAAAGAAGTGTCTCTATGCACTCTCCTGCAGCACTGTTGACAGTGGTTCACTATAATGAGAATTAGCCTTCCCTTCACTCTCCATAATACTATTTTCATCCATTTGAATGGCCCGAGGCACAGGCTGAATAGTTTCTTGATGCTGATATGAGGTTTTACTTCTAACCAACTCGAGGGGTTGCTCCCATTTTACCCACGGGCGTCGATTTTGCAGGATGATTTTACTGGAGGATATTTTATTGTTGAACACGAGTTTGCTTGGATCATGAAAGATGCAATAGGCAAACCTATGGCAATGAGAATTGAAGGGTGTTCTTGTAGGCTGCAACGCAATAAAGACCACTGTTTCAAACAATATCCTCATACAGCGACCACTACATGCCCCATGAAATCGAACATTGCACAGTTTTACGCAATTCCACAATGTCCCACTTGTACTCGCTCCATCGTATCCTGTCAAGGAACGACTTTAGGGCCCGATTCATGAAATTATTTGCACGGTTCAAAGCGACTTTGCACTGCTGAAAAATGACTTTTCACTGAGTTTGCACTGCAAAAATACACTTTGCACAGTTCCATGAATCGGGGTTTGTGTCAGCATTGCAAGGTCACTTTGAAGCGTGCAAATAATCCCATGAATCAGGCCCTTAGTGTCTCTATGCGGCCCCCTGCATCAATGCACAGTCGCCACTGTTGGCAGTAGCTCACTGTAGTGATGCTTACCTGCCCTTCGCTCTGTGTAATGCTGACTTCATCCATTTGATTGGCCCACGGCAGAGGCGTTGCTAGGGGGCAGGGGGGGCTTATGGGGCTATAGCCCCGGGTCTTTTGGTTGTAGCCCCGGATAGAATCTCAGGGGCTACAACCAAAAGGCTAGCTAGCCCAAGTCCTGACAGTCCCAACATTAGTGTTGCCCCAGATCTTTTCCAGACCTAGCAACCCCCCTGGCCCACGGCACAGGCTGAATACTTTCTTGATGCTGATTTAAGGTTTTTCTACTGACCAACTCCCAACTCAACGGTTCTCTGCACATGTCGCTCCCATATTACCCACACATTTCGAGAAAAGGTGGAGTAACCCACTTTTTTACTTCATGGGCTGCCGCCCACAAATGAGTACGCCAATCTTGCAGCTGAAAGCGGTTGCACTACTGGGTTTCCTTGCCAACCGCCACACTGCTAACACTTTTAATAGCTCCAATAATGCTGTTCACCCAATCCTTTAACAACCTGATGAAGGTTCTGCTTCTCCTTCCTCCTGCTCTGGCCACAGCTAGTTCACTATTAGACCACCTTTTGGTGTAGACTATGGATGCTCTGAATTGCAGGATACACAATAGGAACCCCCCCCCAGGGTGAGTTCCTTCTTCTGCAGACACCCCCCAGATAAGGCAGTATCTTACATTACCACGGTCACCCCGGACAACCCACCCAACTTTCAAAAAAAGCAATTCAAGATGGAAGAGAGTCATGGTCGGGCCTTCAGTTTCATAGTGAACCACAGGTCTCCCTAGTACCTTTGCAGACCCGATGAAACCCTTCAGGATCAATGTAACTTTCCCTAAATCTGTCCGTTTAGAAATAATTGTGAAAAGCAGTTAATGAAGCGCGGCACCCCTCGCCCCTTCCTCTGTAAACGTGTCTTGAGAACCAACTCTTAAAAAGTCTTTAAAGATTTCGAATTTGGAATGTTACCCAACTTGGAGACACTAGGACAAATACCAATTGTCCATCACAAACCCCGATTACTGGCTAAAGCCCATCTGTGCTGGGGCTGCCCCATGACCCATCCATACTAGGGAGGGGCGATATGGAGCAAAAGTCAAATCACGATATTTGTGGGCCGAATGGCGGTATACAATAAATATATCAATATTGTTTTGTGTGAGTTAAATGCTCAGTTGTAAGCCGCCAACTACATGTGAGATTTCACAAACACCTTTATTTATAAGACATTGATCAAAATAAAGTGCAAATACAGGGTTCCTCCTCGTGTTTGATAATACACACAGCTGTGTAAATATCAAAATGTAAATACAAAACTATAGTATATATAATAATGTGTATATATATGGATATATCTCAATGTTGACAATATTGTGTCATCCTATATCAATTTTGAAATATAGCGATATATATCCAAAAGTCGATATGTTGTCCAGCCCTAATCCATACTATCGGCCTTAACGTCGGAAATCCTCCCCCCAACCACACGCTAATGTTGTTTCTGGGTCATGGCAACATTATACAGCTGCCTAGTGCACCACCAGAAGAGGAGACCATCCCGACACAAAATGTCCTCTTTCTCTGAGAAAGTTTGAGCAACTCCAAGGTCTTGTTTACTGGAGGATAGTGCAAACTGTCTGCTATGAACTGCTAAATTGTCATTTAAAAAAATATTTTCGCAACTTGATTTTCCAGCTGCGAGTTTGCCCGCCATGGCACAAGTGCACTTCAGAATATTAGCATTTAGATTTGTTTGAAGACCTTTCACATAACATTCTGAAATTATAACTATTGCGTTAATTGAAGAGTCGAAACAACACTCCAAAAAGCGATTCATGACTTGTAAGTTATGTTATGTTGTTAGGTTAAGTTGACTTATACCACGCACCGTTACCTTTTGCATGGTTCCCAGGCGCTCACGTGGGGTGGTAAGAAAGTGTGTTGGGTAGGTTAGCGAGGGAAGAGGGAATAGGATAGCGGTTGTGCTTTTCTGTTGGTGCTTGTAGAACCAGGAGAAACTGCGTCTGTGGGAGTCGGCATTCAAAGTGTGTGTGGATTGTGCACACTGGGGTTATTGTGTCCGGAAGGACAACATCCACTGACTGGGTTGTTTGTGGTAGTTGGTTCTTATGGTGGATGTGTGGGTTGTGTGGTTGTGTCAGGTGAGACTGGGTTCTTAGTTTGTGTGTGGGATGTGTGAGATATCTTGGAAGGGAGCGAGGAGCATGTTTCGGTAGCGGTATATATTTATGGTTTGTAAAATCTTCATTCAATATGTGTGCTTTTTGGGATTTATGGTTGCAATGGTTGCAGCATCAGTGGTTGCTTGGGTAATGGTGGCTTGGGACAACTTTTAAAGGGTTAATGTATGCTGGGTAATGTTTGGCTGAAGCAAGGTTTCTTTGCAGCAATGGCTGCAGAATTGGCTGCTTTGGCAGTGGTCGAAATGAACAAAAAGAAGTAGTGGGACTATGTTCCCTGCTTGCCTGCCCCCGCTCCACACAAACACCATCGCCACGGCCCCTCCCATGCACAATATAAACCCCTAAACAAATGCACCTGCTGTTTAAGGGAATGTTCAGAGCAGTGCACTGAAGTGCAAGATTAAACTTCTTCCACACTTTTATTTTAAAAGTAAACAATTCCAGAATGAAAATCAAAGTATAGGGACAGTATAACTTTTTTTTAAAGTAGAGGAGCACTGCTCCCAACCGCTCCCGCTCAATTCAACCACTGTGCTTTGGGGATGTTATGGCTGCTAGGGCCAATGGCTGCTTTGGGTTATGATGCTTGGGGCAATGGCTGTTTGGACTTACAGCTTTTTGGGGTAATAGATGCTTGGCGTGCTGGTTGGGGCACTTGAATCCTGGGGTAAAGGCGGTTTAAATAATGTTTTCTGGATTAAATGGCTACTCAGGTAATGGCTGTTTGGAGCAGTGTAGTCACATAAATGCCATGGCAACACCAAAGCCTGGTGAGAAGAAGCCATTGCTTCGGGACTAAAGCCTCTGAATAATTGGTTTCTTTCTAGCATCATCTGGCTCTACTCACCACTTCCACCTTCCTGCTGATCACCCCTCATTACTCAACTCCCTGACAGCCCTCTTATTCCTCAACTCCCTCATTCTTCAGCTCCTTGATCAGCCCCTAATTTTTTAGCTTCCTGATCAGACCCTTCTTTTTTCAGCTCCCTAACCAGCGCCCTCTATCTTCAGCTCCCTGACCAGCTTACTCATTCCTCAGCTCCGTGATCATCCCCCTCATTCTTCAGCTCCCTGACCACCTCACTCATTCTTCAGCTCCCTGACCAGCTCCCTCATTCATCAGCTCCCTGATCAGCCCCCTCACTGTTCAGCTTCCAGGCCAGCTCCCTCATTCTTCAGTTCTCTCATTCCTAAGCTTCCTGATCATCCTCTTCATACCACAGCTCCCTCACCAGCTCCCTAATTCCTCAGCTCTGTGATGAGCCCCCTCATTCTTCAGCTCCCTGACCACCTCCCTCATTTTAGGCTCCCTCATTCTTAAGCTTCCTGATCATCCTCCTCATTCTTCAGCTTCCCGACCAGTCCCCTCATTCTGCAGCTCCTTGACGAGTCTCCTGTTCTTCAGCTGCATTCTAAGACCACTGTTGGCTAAACCATGCATTTGCCTTTCACAGTAGCTGTGATGTATGATGCTTAATATGATGGAGTCAGTAACCCTGTATGGCATCAATAGAGGTGTTAATGGTAGTCTTATAAGAAGTGCCCATCCTGGAGCAGAGCAGAGGCATTGTAATTGGTCACTTCTCTCTGTCAAACATTCTTCGCGCCTGGGAATACCACAGAGCCGAGCAATGAGAAGGTCTTGTCTTTGTTCCACATGCATCGTGATTAGGCACTAAGAAAGCCCTGACACACATATCCCTGTTCACTGTGCACCCTGACCACACATGAGCCCTGGTTCAGCACTGAGATGGCCCTAACTCAACTAACTTTGTCCAGCATGTTCCCTGGCTATGCAAGATAGGGAGAAAATGCAGATTCACTGCACAGATGTTGCAACCATCAGGAGGAAACTCTTTATAGATCTCCTTGCAGATGAAAACTATAAGCATACATTGAATCCGACATAAGCATCCATGGGGTAGGGGTCTATCAGCGGCAAGGCTATTCCCTGGGAATTCTCCTCCAGCAGGAGATTGAGGCTTTTGCCGTTTATACAGGTTCATTTCCATTTTCCGACCATGATGTGTTACAAATTAAAGGTTTGTCATGGTGCCTTATTTCTGCTTCTGGCTTTCTGCCCAAATCGCTAGCCTTCTTGGACTATTCACTGGTATCAGGCTTTTTAGTGGGGCCCACAAATAAGATTACCATTGATACCTGCTTGGGTGGCATTTCCAGGCCCCCATGGGTGCTCCCCTGCCTGTACCTCCAAAGGGTACACGCACCTCACCCAAGTCTGCTCACCAAGGCTTTAAGCTAACAAGCACCATTTGCAAACTAACAGGCAACCTAGTTAGGTAGGTCTGTGATACAACAAACAATAGATACAGGCCTCATCTTTGGCGGTGTGACTTAGCATTTGAACTTCTCAACATTGAAAGCTCTTGCATGGGTGTCGACTAAGGTGTCCAGTGATAGTTCTCGCCCTACTTGGCAAACAGACACCAACCTTTCCAGATGGGATCAATCGATCCAACCAACAACTCACTCAGTCCCAAGGGGTTCCATCCTCTCACTAATCATCATCAATCTCTACGTGGGATCCCTCAGAAAACTCTTAGACAACCACAGCATCATGATAGACCACCATGCTGATAGTAAATCGCTCTTCCTAATGGGGACACCCCCCCCCCATTTCACATGCTACTTTCAACTGAACCCCACAAAGACCAAATTACGCCTCCTCGAGATGTCGACTGGGTGCATCCAAGTCCAATGCTACCCCAGAAAAAATGAAGCCTGATGGTTTAATTTCCATGCTCGCCTCAGCAGCCATTGGGTTCAACAATAATCTCTCCTTCAAGGCTCCCAGCTCCAAGAAAGCAAACAAACGGCCTGGTAACAACTCGCTCCTTTGCACAAGGTCAAGCCATTCATCCCCTGACTTACAAAACCATCCTGCAAGCACTAATCCTCTCTCACTGGAATGGCGGAAACTCTTCCCTTGCACGTTTCCCAGTCACCGCAGTGGCCACCCACCCAACCCACATTTCCATTTCTCTTCACAGGCACAAAAAAATTCAACCACATTAGGCCCATCCTCGATTAATGCACTGGTTTCTCCTCCAGGCCTACATCCCCTTCATGATGGCCTGCATTACAGACATGGCTGTGACAGTGCCTGGTGCCTCAGGATTACTGTGGCAAGGGAGCAGGGTAACTGCAACAGACATGTGTGCATTATACCCCTGCCCGAGCGCTGCGGTCCCCTCTGTTGGTGCTGCCAAAATATGGAATTCTCGTCCTTCCTCCTTTAGGAGAGCCCTGGAAACCCATTTGTTCTGATCCTTCTTCTGTTCTGCCTCCTGGTTCTGCCCTCAACCTTGGGCGAGCGTCGCGCTCTATACAGTCTAATAATATAACATAACAGTAAAAGCTCCCTGTAGCGTGGCTGATAAACTAACCATCTCCAGAGGGCAATTTATCACAGGAGGACTTGTATCATCACCAGGCTGGATATTCTAGAACACAGATCATGAAAGCAAGCCTTCCCTTGCTACACACCTCGTGTGCCCAAAGTGTTGGAATCACTTGTCAACAATGTGATATGTTTGGAGAGGTTTAGAGTACTCATGTTTGATGTTAGTTGGGAGTGTTGTGAAATTGCATTGTGCTGTGGGGTTGGTTACAGTATTGGAAAGCTCAGGATGAAGTATGCTCTTCGGGTAAGTACAGTGTAGGGCAGGCTTGACCTGGATACACGATAGTTTGGTGGGGCCAAGTTCTAGGATATATCAGAGCTGTGCTGGCTGGGGGGTGGGTAGGCCTGGCTGACCGGGGTCACGCTGTGAGGAGTGTCTCGTGGTGGGATAAGTTTGCAGGGCAGATGGAGGGGAGCAGTGTGAAGCTGTGTGCTGGTGTTCCCGTTCTGCTGTGAGGTGGGTGGGTGGTGCGCACGGCACCGCAGCAGGGTCCAGAGCCAGCAGGTGAGCTCAAGGTAGTTGGCCTGATGCAGCACCATCCGAGCGTGCTATAGCAAGCTTTGGCAAGTTCGCTAGCACAATGGAGGGGAGGGTGGATTGCAGGCAGGTAGTGGTGGGGAATATGGGAGAAAGAGTGGGTTTCAGGGCGGTAGAAGGAGAAGGGGGGATATTGGCACAACAGTACAGTTTCAGGACAGGACAGGTATTTAGTACATCGCAGGAGCCAGTAGAATATTTGATATCATCAGGCTTACCTTGTACGGCGAGGCATCCGACAGCGGTGCAGGATGATATGATAGCGACGGTGGCGGGAAATGTCAGAGAGTGGCAGAGAGCTTCTGAGGCCTAAGAAATCGGCCTTTGGGAGTGGCCGGCTCTGATTGCAAGCTGTGCATAATGGAGCTAATTTGATCCAACGTTGCCCAATCGGATTCAGGCAATGTTGCTTTGCCTCACAGCGGTGGCGGCAGCCATCTTATGGGAATGCGGTCTCATTTGTAGCATGAAGGGGTTCCTTTTGCACAGAACCTGGTGTGAGTACACTGGTGGACTGAGGCTCTGCTGTCTGTGCAAGTGGAGTGGCAGAGAGGCCTTAGAAATCGGATTTTGTAGGCAGCCGGCACCGCCTACGGGCTGCCTGTAGGCTGCATGTAAAGGAGCTAATTTGATCCGACATTGGGCAATTGGATTGTCTTTATGGCAACAGAGGGAAGGGTGCTTTTCCTCAGGGCAGCCGGCATTTTATGGGACACGGTGCCATTTGTAGCATGAAGGGGTTCTTCTTGCACAGAGCCTCGTGTGAATCCCATGGTGGACTGAGGCTTTGCTAGATTTAAATTCATTAATACTCTCACTGCCGCTCGCACCCGAAATGTTCAGCATACTCCCCAACATGCTACAAACCTGGAATTTGGCATGTGGTCAGGTTCCATGGTGTAGATAATGTAAAATTTATCAAATCTATATTTTTCAAATTATTTTTAAGCAGTTTTTATTTAAGCAGTCTACAATGCTTCGCAATGTGCGTGTGTCTGTTTGAAATGTTCAGCATACATCCAAAATGCTACAAACCTGCAATGTGGCATGTGGGTAGGTTTCAAAGTATGTAGACAATGAAACAAATATAAAATATATACCATTTTCATATTATTATTTTTTAAGCGGTCTGTAATGCTTACCCCTGCCATATGGCTCCCCACGCCGTAGTTCTGCCATAGTTCTACGTTCATTGTTCCTAAAGTTCCGCAGTTCATGAAAACCTCAGCAGTTCCTTGTTCCAAACTTTCCACATTATCAGCACTTTAGCTGACATTAGCGGCACTCACTTTTGAAGTAATGTGGGTGACACAAAAAAGTGCTTTTGTAGTAATGTGGGTGATAGAGAACGATGTAAGTCTCTTCAGTAGTGTCCGTAAAGACATTGTCCGTTACATCGTGGCAAATCTCTCATGATAATTACAGGAACTTCTTTTCCCCCAAAAGTTGATGAATGTATGCCATCTCAACAGTACATATCTTACATTACATGTATGGGTACGGCACTTCAAGCTTACATGCTAGAATTTACCGTGCAAACCACAGGTACACCTGCTAGTGTATTATATATATATATTATATATATATATATATATATATATATATATATATATATATATATTTATTATTATTTATTTTTTCTTCAAAAAAGAGAAAAGCCTTTAAGGAAAGGCAAGTCCGGCGGGCAGCACTCCTGAAAGCAGCTGGGAGATGTAAATCAAAACTCAGCAGAGAAAAGGCAGGACAGCATGTCCAGGCAACCCGAAAATACAATGTCTTATTAGTTAAGTGCATCAGGAGGGAAAAGTCTTATTAGTTAAGTGCATCAGGAAAGGAAAAGCCTGGATGACAGACGACGCGTGCCTTATTCTAACCGCTTGTTCACGTAGGTAGGAAAAAACACAGAAAAGGGACTCTATTTTAAAGCCATGTAAAACTCTATGGTAAGTACATAGAGTAGCTTGAGTCCTATGTCAGCACTAATTGCGAGCGCCTGACAGCCATATTTTAACCTGCTGAAATAAGACAGTGCATATGCATTTATAAAGCCGAATGGCCTCGGTAGTCTCAGGTATGTAATAATACGATGAGAAAGTAAAAATATTTTTTAAACATCTTGCGATTGTTACAATTCCACAAACTGAGGAAAAAAGGAAAGTTGATCACACCGCTACCATAAGGCGAAGTGTGTAAATAACCACCTGTATCTAAGGCTTAGACATACTTAGTAATATGCCAATAAATATTATGTCTCGTTGTAGGGTTAGCCTAATTTGAAACGCAGGGGTGGTAAAACCTGAGTGTGCAAAATACCTAACTCAGACATTGAAGGAATAAAAGTAAATCATAAATTTGAGAATTATGCCTGGGGGCAACGTCCATGTCAATACCCTCATCTAAGAGGAGACAGGAACGTATGTGCCGGAGGTTACTAGACAACTATGTCATTAACTCAATTTTGGAATGCAACAACCGATTGCACTGTTATGGATGGCTGTCAGAGACGCTGTCATGTCACTACTAATCCCAACCATGCAAGGACACTGTAGAGTCACAGTCAAAAATGAGTATGCAAAATAAACATAGCAGCAATCATTTTTCAACATAATAACCATAAAGTGCATAGTGCCTAGCAGCAAAAAGTACTCTCAACAGTATTAATAAAGTGCATAGTGCTCTCCGTCCATGTATGCTAAGGGATGAATAATATAACAATATAATGTTTACATCTTGGAACAAATTAATTGATGTCCAGGTAGTCAAGATAGGAAACAATCAAGATAGCATATTACGAATATGTTGAAAGTGATCCTATCTTCAAAGTAAAATTCATAGAATAAGAAGTGCATACATGGACTGCAGGAGGATAAACATAAAGTTTATCAACATTAAAGTGCTTAGTGCATGGAAACAATTCTCATGTGAAAGTGCAAACGTGCATATCAGTGCTGCTATGATAAAGTGTCTAGTGCTGCTCATCAAGGAATGTTAGCAATTTGCATGTCCATATCAATAATTGGTAGAAGGCTAATCAAACAAAACGTTTTTGAAAAAAAGTGTATTGCCTTGAGACCATAATAAACATCCTAAAGATAAATAGTGACAATTTCTGACAAAAGGACAAAAGAGTACATAAAAAGTCAAAACGATTTTGTGTGTAAAAGCTTATCATAATGAGTCCACTTTAAAATCCTACCTAACAATCATTCTAAAAACATATGCAAACAAGCAAAGCTTCAGAAAATCTTAAGAAAACAACCTGAAGGGTGTGTAAAAAGAAAAAAAAGGGAAGAAAAAAGGTATTATGCTACATTCAGGTAAGTAATGAAGCGTAGCAGAGAAATAATCATACAAAGACATGTAGAGATAATGATTAAGGCAACAAAGGCACGCTGTTGGACATATGCAGGGTCATAAAAGAGCAACTGGTTTAAAGAGAAGTTCAAAAAAACTTTAGGTGCCCAGGAACGTATATAGTTCTTTATCAAGATTCGTCTCAAGATCCAGAATGGACTTTGTTTCTAATTGTCTCAACAGTAGGTCACGATTACCACCTCTGGGCGATTTGGGCCCTCAACGGATACCAAAGAAGGCAAAGCCCTCCAGTTTACTGCCATGTTTATACTGAAAATGCAGGGCCATCGGATAGTTTGGATCTACATTTCTTATGGCTCTGATGTGTTGAAGCATTCTTAGTTTTATATTCCCTCTCGTGCTTCCCACATACCACATGTTGCAACAACAGTTCAACACATAAACCACATACTCAGTGTCACATGTAATCCTTGACGTGATCTTGATGTTTTTACCCAAGATGGGATGCGTATAACACGTCTTGTTGACAGCATATGTACAGGCTTTACATTTTGAACATTTATAGAAGCCCAATGGTTTAGTGTTCATCCGACCATTAGTCAATGCATTGACAATCGGACTCATGAAGCTCGTTACTAAGGTATCCTTAAACAAGGTAGATCTATGGAATGTGATATTAATACGATCTCTCAAAATACTGTTAATATGTTCATCTGATTTAAGGATATGCCAATGTTTCTGAATGACTTGGCGGATGTTGTAAGTGCCATCTCCATAGGCTGTGTCTCAACCATGTCTGTGGTTTTGTGTTTCAAAGTATCTGCTACCAATAGTAGGGAGTGGTCTGTGTCTCTTGCTTTCAAAAAGGCTCTCTCCAATACTTTTTTAGGGTATCCTCGATGTTTGAATTTATTTGCCATAAGGGCACATTCGCTATCAAAGGTATCGATCTTTGAACAGTTTCTGCGTATGTAAATGAATTCCCCACATGGAATACTCCACTTGAGGGCTGTGGGGTGGTTGCTTTTGGCATGAAGTGGAATGTTGGAGCTCATAGGTTTTCTATACAAGCTAGTAGTCAATTCACCCTGAGCCACAGTAACAAGAATATCCAAGTATGTGATAGCAGTCTTGCGGTGGCTCTCAGTGAATTGCAGGTTTAAATCATTGATATTAAGAATTGTGATGAAATCCAACCATTCCGAACTGGTGCCTTCCCAAATAACAAACAGATCATCACTATATCATAGCCATAAGGCAATTTCTGATGTATATTTACTGTTTCTAGGGTGCCATACCACAAATCTCGCCCACCAGCCCATAGTCAAGTTTGCATAGGGGGGGGGGCAAAGGTAGTGCCCATAGCAGTGCCTTGAAACTGCATAAACAACTGCTTGTTGAAAAGAAAGCAAGTGTTGGTTAAGCAGAGTGAGAGCATCTCAAGTATCATTTGCCCATGTTGAAGATAATTCAAAGATCTGGTATGTAAAAAGTATTCACATGCATTGAGGCCATCGGAGTGTCTTAATATAATATATATATATATATATATATATATATATATATATATATATATATAAGAGAGAGAGAGAGAGAGAGAGAGAGAGAGAGAGAGAGAGAGAGAGAGAGAGAGAGACTACATTAAGTGTTGTAAGAAGATAAGTAGATTCCCACGGTATTCCTTCTATGCGACTCAGGAAATCTTTGGTGTCCCTTAAGTAAGAGGGCAAGGTGGTGACAAAAGATACCAAAGTCTCATCTATAAATCTGGAGATGTTCTCTAACAGTGCCCCACATAGTGTGGCTATAGGTCTGCCCGGAGGTCTTATTAGGCTCTTATCCACTTTGGGCAGGAAATAGATAGTCGGAATAACTGTGAATTTAGGATGCAAATAAGAGCCTATATACTCATCCAACAAGTCTTTCTCTTTCCATTTTTGTAAATGATGGCCTAGTTTACTGTTCATGGCCTCAGAAGGATCCTCAGTTAATTTAACATAACAATCCTTGTTCATTAATTGTCTATGGGCCTCTTTAATGTAGTCCTCACGATTCATGAGGACTATATTCATCCCTTTATCTGATGGTTTAATGATGTACTCCGTCATGGCACCTAATTGGTCAATCGTGCACTGTTGTAAGGGAGTTAAGTTTATATATACATATATATATATAGAGAGAGAGAGAGAGAGAGAGAGAGAGAGAGAGAGAGAGAGAGAGTGTGTGTTCAGGCCACTTGTTTCATTTTAGCCAAGGGTATGATAAAGTGTTAATCCAAAAGAAAACAACCGGTCAATACCTCAATATGCCCAATAAATTCATTTATTTGCAAGCTTTTGTGGTCTTCGACCAATTCTTCAGGAATCGATGAAATTAACCCTTTCAAAACATTACAAGATCAATGCTTAAATAGCCCCTTCTTCCTCATCTGTGCCTGTCTCTGTAGCTGATTTGTAGTTTTGTTAAGAGATGAATGCATTAGATGTTGACTCCCGACCCACCACAGCACACACACACACACACACATTGCAGTATTAAAGGTTTCAATAGTACACTGGTGTAAGTGGGGCTGGGGTTGGTGGAACTAAAGACAAAAAAGAGAAAAAAACACACAGCCCACCCTGTTAGAGTGCACTCAGAGGCTAGTGACATTCATGGTAGGTGCAGTCCAGTTGAAGTTCGATGTAACTATATATAGTTTCCCTCTAATAAGCCACACATGCCACAGCACCACCCCCTAGCCATCCCTGGAACCTCACCTCATTTTCGGAGTCACTGAGCAATGCATTGTGGCTTTGCAAATAGGATGAAAAGCATGCATTTATTTTGCTCCAGAAAATTGTCTTTCTCTCACAGGACAAGCTAGCAGCTCTCAACCATGCAACGTATTAGGCATGTTATGTTATGTCACAGGGCTGTGCTTTGCCAAATCACCACTGCAGTGCTTTCCTAATATGAGGATTGTCTGGGGAATGGAATATTGTTCCCCCCTTGCCGGGGCATCTGACCCTTATGCCCTGAAGGGAAAGGAGTAGGGGAAAATAAGAGGATGGGAAATAGGGTGAACAGATATAGGGAAGGAAAAACAAATGTTCTGTGATAGCTTGGGTACATGTGGATCAATTAAGGTGTACCATGTATTGGGTTTTCAGAAAGGAAGGCATGTTCAAAACGTGTCTGGCATCAAAAGGATTGTTTAGGTGGATCAGATTAGTGAGGCAATATGTAGTGAATAAGACATAGTATCTGGCTGCATGATGGGCTTGTGATGTGCTCCAGCCACCGAGTAAAATCATGGTAGTAGCTTTTTTGACCCCCGATTTCCTTTCAAGGTTTTCCATGGGGCAAGCAACCGAACAGCATTTCAGGGCTGCCAAGCTGGGAGGCCAAATGTGAACTGGACGAGGATAGACTGTGTCGAAGGTGAATGTAGTTGGAGAACAAAAGGGTAGGACGGACTGCTATGTATCTGTAAACACATTCTAGGATATGTTGCAAGCCTGGAACTCAGATGGAGGGGAATCGTTTGATGTTATAATAACATATTGTCTAAGAGTGCATTTGTTGCACAGGGTTGTGTGTGTTACATGACTGTTATCCAAGGCTGCGGCTTGCTTGCTGTTCGTACAGTGCTTTCTGCCACAGTAAGGCTACTTCACGGGACTGAGGACTGGGGATGAAATCTATAAGGCTGCTAGTCAACAATGTAAACACCAGTGCACTCAAAGATCAGCACTGAGGGGCCTCTGAGCCCCAGAGTGACCAGTTCTATAGTAGGGATGTGTGAGTGAAGCCGAAAAACATGTCCGGGTTAGGATGGCTTTCCGTATGCAGGTTCCCTGCTGACGATACAATGCTGAGCCTGCTGCCCAAACAGTAATTGTGCCCAGACTACAAACCTTAGATGAGTGTCACGACTGGGCCTACTTAAGCAGTTGCTGGACAGAATAATCTGCTTATATAGCACCCCTTTACAACAATTTCCCTGAACTGATGCTTAGAAAGCTTTGGAAAAACAGATACATTTACTACACATCCTGCTCTTTTTACAGCACCAATCAGTCTTTAGACCCATAGCACCATCAGTGTAGGGTCAGTGTAGGGTCAGCCTGGCAGCCTTGTTACTCGAATGTTTGGGTGTGTTTAGCAAAAACCATCAATGTTATTGTGGGTGTTAAAGAAATGCATAGAAAAAACCTGCCACCTGAAACGTGAGAGTAGAATAGCCCGTTTCATCTACCAAACCACAGTATCACCCTGGAGGCATCTCTGGAGGTTTTTCTCCATTGAATAGTCAATGAGCAATGTATTGTGGGTAGGCAATTAGCTGATAATCATACATTTTGCTCCAGAGGAGAAAGGACTAGTGATGATTATACTGTTTGGGGTGCTCAGCCGGCATGTGCATCTGTTTCCCTCGCCCACCAGCGCCCCTCCTTACCCTTCTCCTTGTCTTTTTCCCTGCTGTCAGCACCTCCTCTCTGCTGTGAGTCTGTGTCTACCTTTTTTCTACTTTTCATGTGACAGGTCTTGTGTAATTGGGCACTGTCTGTACATCAAAGCTATCTTTTGTTATCGCAATGTGTTCCATCAGGTTTTCATGGCTGCACCCCCTTTGTGGTCATGAAAGCCTTTTTTTCTACTGGCCCACATTTTTACAGCATGAATTCCCTGTGAACAAGGCACTAATGGGGTTAATTGTCTTAGTTCTCTGCTAACGCCCCTTGGTTTGCTCTGAACTGTTAACGTGGGTTTCAGGGATTTGGTCTCCATTCGTGCCTTTGAAACAGGGCACTGAGGCTAAAATAGTCATAGAAGGTTAGTTCATCCGACAAGCTAAACATACTTAATCCTGTCAACTGGAATTCCACTAAAAGCTTTTTTATTGTTTTAAATCTGCTTATTACATTTTCAAGATAATACAATCAACAATAAAAGAGCTTCAAGCAAATAAGTGTTTAGATAAAAAGAACAAACCCTATTATGAACTATAAACCATTTCCCATGTATAAAGATATAAAGAAAACGAGAAGAAAAAAGAGAGGGGTGGAAAATAACAAACCTAATTTCAAACATGCAACTCATTGAAGACGTCCCAAAGGTCAGAGTATTTGTCTTTCTTTTTCTTAACCTGAAAGATCACCCTCTCTCTGCCCGAGAACATTGACAAGTCAAGCAACCATCCATTCACAGAGGGCCTAAGATCACTTTTCCAGAATTTAAAAATCTGCTCTTGGCCACCAATAAGGGTTTATAGGCCCAAAAGAGTAAGCCAACAGACAGATTAAGCCCAATCGGAAACAAGCCCAACATACATAGTAACTGGGTACGGGGGAGCAAACTGAAGGTCCATACGTTGGAGAACGTCTTCTCAAAAGCATTTGACTTTCAGGCAAGACCAAAACATATGCAGAATGGTACCCACATTTGTTCTACAATTCCAACAGGTATCATCCCGACTAAGCTTACACTGATTCATCTTCCAAAGAGACAAATACATACAATGTGAAATCCACTGTTGGGTATACCTCAGATCAAGGTCAAGCTTACATCCAGATAGTCCTGTATATATGCGACCCCATTCACCATCAGTGAGCACAAGTTCCAGATCCGGACACCATGCAGACCTATCATGGTCAGATAAAGTGCTAAGATTTTGTTAACGCAAGAAGCTTGTACAAGAATGAAGCCGAAAGAGGCAGGCTCTTGGCCAGGTGTAAAACTGTGGGGAACACTATGCAGTGAGGCATTCAGAGGCGAGAACAAAACCCTAAAAAGTTCACAGAGCATACAATAGTGTGGGGCCTCCGAAGTTCCCAACTTGTATTTGAACTGCAAAACTGTAAAGGAAAGTGTGGAAACACAGCCGTGAACCCGCACCAATCTCCAAATACCTGCTGATTGACATGAAGACCAGGAAAGAGTATGGTTATCAATCCGTAATGCTGGAGTCTTCTACACTCAAAAGATATTTAACACCACAGGTCTCACAGCTCCTCTTCCATTCCTTCAAGACGTGGTTAACAAATGGCGGTGTCTGCTCAACAGTCAGTTTCTTGTCCACACTAAGCAGGCAATCCAGGGGGACAGAGCGGACAGACACACTCTCAATAACAACCTAATTAGTACAGCCAGCCAGATCATCTCTTAGCCACATATGCAAGGTGCGTAAGAGGAGGCAGTATGATAAAGACTAACGTTAGGGAGGCCAAAGCACCCAAGTGTACAGGCCTTATAAGAATATGTTTTGTGGTCCTGGATATCCCACCCTCACCACATAAGAAATTGCGGAAAACCCTACCTATATGCCAAAGCAGTTTGAAAGAGAGAGGAAGAGGGACTTGGTGAATAAATACTGGAGTCCCCTGTGACACACGACGAGTTAGGAAAGACCAGTGTTTTAGCAACATTAACTATAGTCGGAAAACTGGCCAAATAATTGTAAAGTCAAAAGCAATTCCCTAAATAAAGGCACATGGTCTTAAAGTAAAACTAGAAGGTCATCAGAGTATAAGAGCACTGTAGAAGCACAGTCCCCAATTCAAATACCCTTAATACCCACATTCTCTCTGATTGTAATGGCCAAGGGATCACTCTACCTCCTCAAAGGAATTCTTCCTTTCCTTCCCTTCCCACAGAAGCTCAAAGTCTCTAGAGCTCTGCTTCTCTCTAGGCTAGACTACTACAATATGTTTTTTCTTAATCTACGCTCTTCTTCTCTTCCACCCCTCCGGCTAATACAGCATAGGGCTGTGAGACTTAGCCTTGGCCTCAAGCCCAGGGACCACATCTCTCCAGCCCTAACAACTCTCCATTGGCTCCCAGTTGCTGCAAGAATCAAATTCAAATCCCTCTGCATTAGCCATAAGGCTGTCTGTGGCCGATGAACTCGCTATCTACAACTTGCTCTCACTAAATACTCTCCTTCCGGATCTTTACGCTCCTCTGACACCAACAATCTGCGTGTCAAGCGCTTCGCTAAACAGCAAGCTGGTGGCTGATCTTTTTCCTCAGCAGGCTCCCGCCTATCGAACAGCATCCCCCTTTCTCTTCGTCTTGAGCCAGATCTCCTCAAATTCTGGAAGCTCCTCAAGACTTTCCTTTTCACCTCCTCCTTCCCTTCCTCCCTCTTATGCTAACCCCACAGTTGCTGAGATTGGTTACCTGGGTCCGTATGTGTACTCTTGGGTCCTGGCCTCCCACACCCATTTCTCTTCAGCCTCTGTATGCTCCCAGCACTTGCCTTGGCACCCACTGGCCTAAGCTACCACAGGCATGCACTTACTATTTAACGACATCTGACCACTCTAACCTTGTCATTTAACAGCTGCTCACTGCCTAGCACTTCACTCTTGGTACACATAGCACTCCCCCGCTCGCCCACTCCCTCATCCCTTCTCTCTCTTTGCACTTGCAGACAAGGTGGTGCTTTTATGGGAAGGATGGGGATGCAGAAGTTGCTCAAACATCAATAAAAAGATCTGCTCAGAAAGTTGTCAAAGGGTGCGCAGTTTTATTAACAATTATCTAAAACAGGGAGTACAATGGACATCAATGGATGTCTCATGGCAAGGTCTTACCGATTATAATAAAAACACATTTATACAGTAAATATTTGTCATCAGTGATGTCACACTACGTGGCAAACTGTAAAACTTAAACTGGATTGTGGTAGGTCTAAGTGAAACATCTACATATACTTTCTGTGGGGTGTGGGGTTGTGATAGGATCTCTATTGTCAGGTGGGCAACTAAGCTCTCCTCTAGTGCAAGTCATCTTCATCATCATAAAATACACAACGATTTATTGGTTCACAAACTATAGTGCTCTTTGATACGTGGCCCTCTATATGCTTATTCCCTTCGGGAATATTCCACTTGCTAGCAGCACGCAAGCTGGTACCCCAGGTGTGTGTGGGTAGGGCTTGGCCATCCCTTCCCACCCAATTAACCCAACATCTATCATCAGTCTTACTATCTGTCATCCAATTAGCCTTTCTACATGGCCATGTATGCTGCACAACTGGGAATAAAGGTGAGTATGAGTATACGTCATCTTCCCAAGTCTATTTTCATCTAGGTCACATGACTGGAGACCACGTTTTGAACTTCTTTGCTGTCTTTAATGGTTTTAAAATGAATAAAACTTGGCACTCATTGTCTTTTCCTGTACCTTGGCAGGGCTCGGCCCCCCTCTTGCATTCATTGTTTCTTTTGAAGATAGACAACCAGTTCCCGACTGCACTGGCCTTTTGACACTGGGCCAGACAAGCACTCTTGAATTCTTATTTGCTTGTCAGCTATTTTTATTAAACTGCGCCACAAATTCGGCTTCCATGTTCATGGGGTCTCAGTTTGCTAAAACACAATGTGGAACATCCAGGTTTCCTATACATATATATATATACCTTGGTGCATCGCCGCAATCTATTCACTATGTATAGCCAGCCTTTATGATTACTTAGTCTACTTGCGTTTCCAGCATCTGTCCAATTATAAAATGGTTTTCATTTTCTTCTGTACTCCTCACACGTGTAATCTTCATTTTGTACGTAAAAAAAGATAATTTGATCCTTTACTTCATCACAGGAGTCTATATGTTCTCTTTAATTTCTCTTCTGTCATCTCTTCTCAGTTTGTCATTTTATGTCATGTGACGTCACCAGTCTGCTCTTTCGTTCATCTTCACTAGTTCTTCAGGGATCTTTCCTAAGAGACTGTCAGCCCTTTTGGGATGCATAAAGAAAGGTTTTCTCAATGGATACCTTGCTTCAAAATCTGCTTGTGTTACTGGCATCATTACAGGTGTCTTCTTTGTCACCATTTCCGGGTCCTATCATATAGGTAGCTTAGGGGCGGGACTTCCAGTGGAGGCTTTTGGCTCCTCCTCTACACTATGCTTGCCCTCACTCTTTGCCAAAATGTGTTACAACGTCTTTCAAAAGCAAAAGGTGATGGTTCAACAAAAAATAGGAAACCATGATTGGTTTCAGGTGGTCTTCTCCCTGGATGTAAGTTGGACAGCTTCAAAAGGATAGGTTCAATCACAAAGGGTCTATTCATAGGACCTTCTTCATAGTTCAAACAGTGACAATGTATTTAACGCCTTGAGGTTCCCTCCCATGAGCTTCAGTTCCTTCAGTAACACAAAATAATTAAGATTCCACTTTGATAGGCCTCTTAGGGATCCCTTCCCCAAGCGTAGGCCTCTTCAAAGTCCACAACACAAATTCACTTTTTGGGCCTCTCAGGGTTCCCTTCCCCAAGCTCCAGCCTCTTTCAAGTTCAAACACAAATGCACTTCTTGGGCCTCTCAGGGTTCCCTTCCCCAAGCTCAGCCCTCTTTCAAGTTAAAACACAAATACACTTCTTGGGCCTCTCATGGTTCCCTTCCCCAAGCTCAGGCCTCTTTCAAGTTCAAACACCAGTTCAGCTCTTAGGCCTCTCAGGGTCCCCTTCCCCAAGCTTAGGCCACTCTTGAGCTTAAAAGAAAACATGAGTTCAATTTGTCAGGATGCACCTTATTTTTCATATGCAGTACTCTCAAGGGTTAGCATCAGAGACTCCTCCCAAGCGCGACGACTCTCGACTTTAACCCCTCTCTTTGGTTTCCTGTTCTTGACTTTTTTCTTCAGGGGCTTTCTGCACACCTTTTTGTTCCCTTCTGGTTTCTTGACTTTTCATCTTGTGCCCACTTGCATCTTTCTTTCCTTCTCCTGCACACTTGTACTTTCTTTACCTTTTAGTGCCCACTTGCACCTTCCTTCTTGCTTTCTCATACACACTTGCACTTTCTTTACCTTGTTGTGCCCATTGGCACCTTTCTTCTTGCTTCAGTAAGCGTGGTTACAGCAAACCATTTATTTTATTTGCCGATTTAAGAAAGACTGGACGTACTGTGTGCTACATTGACCCACTCAGCAGAATTCCCATTCATAACCAATCTGCGCTTTTGCAGTCAACAGCAAAATGGCTGTGCTGGCTCCTTGGAGCACCATTGCATCAAAACTTCGTTTTGCAGCAACAAAAGGATGGCTGCACCATTTTACCTAACCCCTATTGGGTGAGTTGGAACAGGGGGCACACCTTGAAACGTGCAAGTGTGTTCTTGGGTGCACCCAATAGAAGCGAATCAAAGCAGCGCTGCTCTGCTTCTTGCAAAAAGTTCCCATTGAAAAGGGAATATTTTACACTGAAAAGGATGCTGCCCTGACACTATTTTCAACTATTCCACATCACATTGTTTTTTATCAAAAAGACCCTGCCATGCCCATCCATTCCACATTGTGCTTCAGCAGAAGAAAACATGATCCCTGAATGACAGGCTGTACCAGCCAAATCTGAAAAAAAATCAAAAGAAACTTCATTTTCAGCCACAAAAAAACGCTTGACATTTGAGTCACAAAATGTGAAAAGATCAATGCTTCAAAGAAACCCCAGCTCTCTGGGCCTATGTCAATTTCAGTGCATCTGTGTTTCAAACAAATTGCTGCATACAAGAAATGAATTATGGCTACAGAACAATGTGGGAATTCAGATGGAAGAGAACAACCGAATTTGAAAGGAAAATGCCAGCAGTCACCACATGTTTAAATGTACTTTTGCAAATAAGAAAAATACCTGTTTAAAAGAGTATGTTGGATAAGTCCCTGTCCTTATCTAGCAATGTAAAGGGGCTTGTGCTGTGAAACATATATGGGAGGTTTTATTCAACAGGGTTTCTTCTGATTCAGAACAAAAATAACTAAAATAAGGATTTAAATTGCATTGGATATATGGTGGAAATTAGCCCCAAACAGGTTTCTGCTTGGGGGTTGCTAGCAACAGACGGCCCCTCACAGTAGATTCTAGGGCACACATGGGTGATAATTGCTACCTTGGTAGACCTTTGTCTGGGCTGAGGCCTCTTACAATATAAATTCTGGGACACCAACATGTAAAGTGGAAAAGTGGCAAT
This sequence comes from Ambystoma mexicanum, assembly GCA_002915635.3. NCBI lineage: Eukaryota > Metazoa > Chordata > Amphibia > Caudata > Ambystomatidae > Ambystoma > Ambystoma mexicanum. The sequence goes on along the minus strand of CM010927.2, from coordinate 269,959,417 downwards.
AAACATTCAATCAAACTGGGAAACCCCCATCCCCACCCGGGACTGAAATGACAGTTGGGGGTAGCTGAGAAAGAAATGAGCAATGAAGGACAAAGCCTGCCCCATTTGTTTCCAAAGACTATGTTATTAATAAAATGTTAAGACTTTTATCTTTGCAACAGGACTTTGCAAAAATGTAAAAGGTTAACAGTGTAAATGTAATTTTGTGGTTTTCAGTTTAAGACGTGGTAGCTTTCACTGCCATGTTGGGAACAGAAATGGCAGAGAAGTGGACATTCTGAGGAAAGTGTACATGATGCCATTGTGAAATTCAATACTGATATGCCTAATAATAATCTATACACATGTATAGAGTTATAGAATTTTAGGCCGAATATTTATCACTGAAAATGACATAAATTGTTAAACGGACAAAACAAGGTCCTACAACTGTGAGAATTGGACTGCCATGCTCTACATAAAATATGTAATCTGCCCATGTGATTTGTTAAGATGCCACAACTGTATGTGCCATTTATGTCAAAACTGGGTTGTGGCAAAATTAACTGTGGGAGGTTCTGTACATAGTAAATTCTGTGATGTCACCATGATTTATATAAAGGTTGGCTGACAGGACTCTAGACAGACTCTCTCCTGAATTTCCAGCGCCTGCGTTCCTGATCTTCTACATCCATCTTGACACATTCCAAATTCCACTGCCAGGCCAAAGCATAGCTGACCCATCCCAGCAAGGCCTTGATCTAGGAATTCCACTAAAATCCCATGAACCAGGGGAAAAGCTGTGGTACCTTTAGCATTCTGTGACCAGAATGGCTTGCTGCCCACTAACTGCATCCAGCTGTACCTGTGCCATCCAGTGACCATAATTCCCCAGCTGTTTGCTGTAAGGGGCGCCCGCTGTGCGGTGACCAGACCTGGTTGACTGTTCCAAAATCCCAAAACTCAAGCATGGACTGATAGTATTTCCCATCCCATAGAAACACCTAGCCTACCCATTCTGACCCTTTTATCTTTATTTCACTCTATAAGCCATCCTATCTATGCCTTTTTTTAAATTTTTTTAATTTTTTTATTTTATTGGTTTGTTACAAACCTTTAAAAAGATAAAGGAGAAAAAAAATAAAAAAGAAGAGAAAAACAAAAGGAACATTAGAAAATTCATTCTTAATAGGTCCACAAAAGGAGCTCCAATCTTAGGATAGGGCGTAAATAATCAGTAAGACTAGAGGAGATTGGGATGAATGAGACATAAATCTACGAATAGAATAGAGTCTTCGCAGCCCATGCCAATTCTTCGATTGCCGATGATTCAAGCTGAGATTAGGACGGCTTTACTGTCATTTTCGTATTTTTCCAGCTTTTCATTCATCTTTTCCAGAAAAAAAGTCAGTCCAAGCGTTAGGCTGCGTTCCGAATCTTGATGCATCAAGGCCCACCAATCCTCAATAGACAAAGTTAGTCTTGTCATAATATGTCTTCTCAAATGAATAGATCGCTCCTGTCGCAATTGAGTACAGAACAATGTGAGATGCTTTAATGTTTCGATTTCTTTCCCGCATAAGCGACAGGACAACATTGGATCTCCATTGATTTGTCGAATTGCTAACATTTCCCTTGTTGGAAATTGATTTAAACGAAATTTCATGTACAGAAGTCTACGTGTGGTATCTGGAAATTTTAGCAAGTAAGATTGAGTAACATTCAGTTTTCTTGCTTCGGCTGGGCAAGTTCTCATAATTCTGTGAGCTCCTCGAATGTCAACTGTATCAATCCAGTCTTGTTGCCATAATAATGATTTTACTTTGCCAGGATTCGCATGAAGTAGCTCTCTGTTGGTACTTAGATCGCTTAAGATGTTATCACAGCGTTTTAACCATTGGGGCAAAATGCAGTTTATCGGACCTAAATCTGCGTTAGTCAGAATCTGGTATTGAGGTACAGTTGGGACAATGGTTATTTTTCTGAATTCAGTCAAGGTAGACCATGTTACCATTGCGTTGATTGACAACAGGCTTAGCTCGTATCTTATACAGGCTGTTGGAACGCCTGTTGGGAGGCGCAGGACTTTGGACCAGAAATGGTGTTCAAGCGATGACCATAGGTCGTCTGAGCATCCTAAGGCACAGTTGGCTCCATGTGTTATTGCCGGAATGAATTTCATTTTAAAGAAATCCATAACAGGTTTTAACGAGTGTTTACCAAATTTCTTGTTTAATAAGCTGGCTTGTGCAGTTAGTTGTTTACATTTGTCCTTTATTTTCGCTACCCATGGAGAGTCGTTGATACTAGAGCTCATGCACATACCGAGATACATGGTCTGATCAACGCTTGTTAATGACTCGTTCCCAATTCTCCATTTAAACTTTTTCAAGCCCTCTCTCTTTTTGTGTTTTTGAAGATCTTGCAGAGTTAGTATTACTGATTTTTTGGAGTTCACAGTTAATCCGTTTTGCATGACATATTGATCGAGTATAGACAGTTTTCGTTGCAGACCTATTGGGGTTAAGTCCAGTAGGACTAGGTCGTCCGCATACAGAAGCCAATTTACCTCGTTTCCATTTATTTTTGGAGCGAAGGCATTGTTGTTTTCAAATGCGATCCCGAAGTCCGAGATGAACAAGTTAAATATTATGGCGGCAAGTGGACAACCCTGTTTAACTCCTCGGTAGGTTTTTATTGGCTCAGAAAGAAGGCCTTGTTGATTCAATCTCACTCTTATCACTGTATCAGTGTGAAGAGCTTTAATCGCCAGGAGTAAACTAAGAGGGCAGTTCCAGGTCGCCATTTTCTTCCACAGTAATTCCCGATCAATACTGTCGAATGCCTGGGATAAGTCCACAAATGCGAGATAGATTTTCTTATTTGCTCTTATAGCGTCCATTTTTAGGATGTTAAGCATTAGCAGGTTTAGGCCACAGCCAACGCCTCGGACAAACCCAGTTTGTCGGGGATCCATGTGTTTTGTGGATTCAATCCATTTATTCAGTTGATTTTGTAGCTGAGTAGCAAAGATTTTTCCGAGGACATCTAGTAAGGCTATAGGCCTGTAGTTTTTGGGATCTGCTCTGTTCCCGTTCTTAAAAATGGGGATTATGATTGCAGATTTCCAGCTAGATGGTATGGAGGCTTCTTCCGCAATTTTTGTGAAGAGTAGCATGAGGAACTTGGACCAACCCTCTGGATTTTGTTTTATTAGATGGTTGGAAAGACCATCCGGACCCGGTGCTCTTGAAGAAGATGCTCCTAATATAGCCTGTGTTATACTCTCCTTGTTGAACTTTAAATCCCACTTAGATAGCTTCGGAAGTTCAGGCTCAATTGTAGAGCTATTTTTTCTATAGACTGAGTCAAAATGAGCAAGCCATTCGGCTTGTGTGACCATGTTTGTCTGAGTTGCGCTTTGTTGACAGTTCATGTTTTTAATTAACTTCCAAAAATCAGCTGAGTTCTTATTGCTGAGAGCCGCCAACATGGCTTCGCTGTCCTGTTGAAATTTTATTGATTTATGCGAAATTAGCCAATTTTTATATTGCTGTTTTGAGGCTTTTTTTGCAAGCTGACGCTGGTCGAGATCTAGTTGTGCATGCTGTCTTAGTTCTTTCCTCAATTGCCTCTTTCTTTCTACAATTTCGTGGTTATAACAGTGTTTTGGAGCAAAGGCCGTTTTTTTTTAGCCATTTTGAATTGTCATAAACTGTTTTAAAACTACAGTGTATTCAAGGCTTGAGTCCCTTGAATTTATTATGAGGTTATGGTATGAATCTGTGATCCGCTCCACCTCAGATGGCTTTATTTTTAAGCGAATTCTGTTAGATTCTACTTCAACCTGGTTCTTCCAGATGTTAGGTTTCACTACGGATGGAGAAAGCAAAGTCAGTGTTAATTTGCTGTGGTCGCTATTAAGGTCTTCTAAGACAGTTAGTGCCACTGCTCGATGGTTTAGATTATCAGAAATAAAGAAGTAGTCTATGGTGGATGATGACTTCCCATGTTTCCATGTTTTTTGGGCTGGTGTATCTCCACTAATGTTCCCATTCACCATTGTGATGTTTCTTTCTAATAAAGCTAAACACCATTTTGCTGCCAGTTTTTGCATTGAGGTTGAAGCTACGGTGTCTTGCACATCCCTTATGCACGATAGATTCAAGTCACCACAACAAATTATGTTAGGTACTTGTTGCTCGCTGTTAATGGCATCGATTAGATCCAGCACTATGTTCATAAATTTATTTGTACCAGCTTCTTTATGGTGCCAATACAAATTGATTATATTCAACTGGGTTTTGGTTTCTTTCCCAGAGTTCAGTGAAGTTGCTTCTGTGATTGTGTGTTGGATGTAAGGAGTAGGATTATGGGAACTTTTCACTTTCCATCCCGTGTTTTTTGCCACCATTGTTATTAACCCAGCAGATGGTCGCCCTTTTTTTCTCGATATAGCTGGGTTCATGACTATTTCGTATTCGTCCGACAATGGACACAGGGTAAGCCACGTTTCCTGCAGGCAGATCACTGACTGATTCAAAGGGCTTTTATTTAATTTATTGAATAAATGCATGAATCCTCGGGTGTTCCATGAGAGGACGTGCATGTGGGGACTACAAGGTCCCTGATGGCGTTAGCTGGCTTGCCCTCCCAGGACTCCAGCAAGCCAGTTCCAGTTTTTTATTGTATTATTGTTCTCCAAGATTTGCTGATCGTTGTTATGGTCATTTGCAGCGGCGGAATTTGTTCCTAAAATTGTAATTTTGATGTTTTCTCCCATATTACGGGTGTTTTTTTCCTGTATCGGACCGTTTTGTTCCTTGTTAATTTCCGGCTTGTTAAGCAGTGTCGTAGAGGCGACTTTAATGGGAGAATTTGGGTTAACATTGTTTCCAAATGTAACCTTATAGGGTAAGGACGAATTGTTGGCTATTGCTTCTCTTGCCTTTGTCGAACATGTATCCGCAACATTAATTTGAGGCACTTCATGAATATCAAAGCCCAAGGAGAACAGAAACGAAACTGCATTTAGGAGTAAATCGCAAACAAGTCTGGAGTTTATGTGTAGGCAGACTGTGTCATTTTGATGGTCATTGATGAAGTCTACTGTTTGAATGTCATTGGACTCTATTGACCGAAGTCCTGGTACATGATGTAACAGTCTAAGGACGTTATTTCGGTTCAAGGTTAGGCCATCTTTAGTGTCCAATATTCTTTCCAGTATTAACGTGTACTTAGCACAATTTCCGAATTTATCTTTGTTTGCGAGAAGATTTTGTTGATTTTTATTAACCTGATTGAATGTTACCGTTTTTTTATGATCCTTCAGGATGGGCCGAATTGAAGGGCTCGGCGTATCGGTCGTATTTGATTTTGTTTTGGAGTTTCCTTCATCCTGCGTTCTCCAAGTCCCATTCCAGCAGGTTGGGCTAATTTCCGTTGTTGGTTTTTGGGCTTCATTTCGAGCACCCAAACGTCTTCTTTTTTCGGCCATGGTTTCAAATTTATTGGGATTTCCAGCAGGGATCAACGGGATTGTTTCTGTTGGCGGGAGTATTAATTCACAAATTCGCCCAGTACCAGCTCGAGGTGCCCCGTTTGCAGGATTTTGCCTGTCAGTTTTAGCCAGGTCGTCAGGGCTTAGGATCTTTTGTGCCACCTCCTCGTCATCTAATTCTGCATTAATCTCGTCTTCATAAACTGAAAAGTTTAGGAGCTCTTCCACATCAGGTTCAGAGCTTTCATCTAGCACAATTGTTGGTCCTGGTGGATCTGGGCACTTTTGCGAGGCATCGGTATTGATCTTTTTTGGTGGTTCATTTACTTTGTCTGTATTAACAAATACGTTGACTGATTTTAAATTTCTTAGAAACTTCCTTGATCCCGTATTGTTACATTTTCGTTTGCATTTTTGGTTCTTTTGTTTTTTTTCCTGTTGTTTGTTTACATCAGCAGAATGTACTTTCTGGAATATTCCATACGTTTTGTCTTTCATTTCTGTGCAATGGCTTACTTCTTGTTCTGAGGGACCTGTAATTCCTTCTGTGTTAGCTGACGTGGATGACACTGGGGTACTTATATCTACCAGGTTATTGACTGGGCAAATAGATGAAGTATTTGAGGAACCTGTAATACCTTCTGCGCTAGCAGAAGTAGATGACACTGGGATATTGGTATCCACGATGCTGTTTACTGTGGGAGTAGATGAAGTATTTGAAGCGGGTTTCATTACGGTTTCAGCTTGCTCAGCAAAGAATGATGTGGGGTTTACAACTTGCGAGTGGTTATCAGGATCAGCAGCCCGGGCTGACAATGGTAGGTTCTTTGATAAATCTGTCTGTGACACGTCAGAAGGAATAAATCCCTCTTTTGTAGATCTTTCATCACATAGAGAAAACCTGTTGGAAATGTTCCCAGTCGGCGACATTGAGTGAGGTATGAAGGTCGGTACCTTTTCTTGGCCATTCAGTCTTAATAGTACATTATTGGTCCTTTGCGACATTCCTGGGTCATCATTTCGATGAATACAACCATCCCGTGAGGTTGAGGCAGTGTTTGTCACTTGAAGTATTGGCTCAGAGACTCTGGAGACGGGACGAGACTCGTCATACATTCTCTTTGATGATTGGGCCTGTTTCAGCAAGCTTAACGCCTCTAAAGTTATTTCGGACATTAGACGTTTCTCGTCAACGTTTAAACATTTCTGATCCGCAGGGTCCTTAGTTAAGGTTTCAAATATTTGGATATAATCCAGCATTTTCGTATTTTCCCCAATGTGCAACAGTTCTGCTGTTGCGAGCTTGGTGTTTGCCAAGGCTGTAAGTGCTGTTAGATCTTTAACATTATCACTTAGTTGCTCATAGAGTTTGAGCATTGGGGCCATGGCTATGGACAGCGAAGACAGAACAAAAGGTCTAAGATCATATAAAGCGTCTTTCACAATGTTTTGTAGCTTGAGGTCTTTCAGAGTTTGAGAGGCGGATTTCCTGTAGTTATGAGCTTTCCCTTTGGGAGGCTGATGTCTGATGGATGAATCATTCAGTGATTCGTCCAAAGATGAAATATCAGACAGCTCTTCATTACATGAGGATATAGTCAACCTTGTATTAATTTTCTTGTTGCCTGTAGATGACGTTGGTGGAGTTTGGGAGCCGGGTATTCGATTCCATTGTTTCCTATTTTGGGAGCATGGTACAGGAGGAGATACACTGGAGGCAATTCATCTTCTTTTTCTGGGACGCTTTAGCCATTCGCTTCTCAATCGCATATTATCCTCAAGCTCATTTGCCATAGGACAGGGTTCAGAAGGAAGAGATCCGCCATTAGCATCACTATCGTTAGCTATTGATTTAGCGTTTATAGAGCTGTTCATTTTTGTTAAATCCACAAGAAGTTTATTCACTATAGCCAGGGAATTGTTTTTTCGTTCATGTTGTATTTTGGAATCATTAGGGTCTATGCAGTTTGCGGAAAGATGGCTATTTTTAGCTAATCCAAAGTCTTGTTCCTCTGCTTCTGTCGTAGATACAGACAAATTGTTTGTCTGAGGTCCGGTGGCAACGACTCTTTCTTCCATCTCATATAAAAATGTATTACAAGACAATGGACTAACATAGTCTATCAGAGGATGGACGGGGGTGGGCTTGGAAGGCAATAACGAACATCCAGTGAGCGAAGACATGGGCATCAGGGAATTCGTATCAGAGGTATAATCAAGCCAAGAGCCAGTGGCTTCCGAGGTTAGCCGTTGGATTTTTTGGTTGGTTGGAGCTCGCATATCGTCTGTTTGCGGTACAGCTCCTGGTGAATATACAGGCCTTACCATGTCAGCAGATGGTGTGCATGAGGAATGGTCGCCATCCGGGTTAACAATGACAACTGCGAATGCAGATTCAGCCATTGATGGGGCACCGCTTTCAGCGAGGTAATCTGCACTCGGGTTCATGTAACTCAGCGCATGTCCGTTTTCGTCTCTCCGTAGTTCACTGCTAGGGGCCTCCCCTTCATACCCTTCATACCCTCTGCCAGCTGAGTTAATAATGAGGGATTCTATGTTTTTTAAGGCCAATGAACTATCGGGAGGAGGACTAGTAGCTAACTCAAAGTCTAACTCGGTATGCAATCGGTTTACGGGAGAAACGGTATCTTTCAAAGCTCTCGCACCGCTAGCGCGAGTGCTCAGATCTTCCATTAGCGCGCGTGGCAGTGATATTATGCGTGCAGCTGGGGAGGAGGGGGGTTTGGATTTCCTTACTTGGTTTCTCCCTGCTATTGTGGTGTTGATGGCAAAGCGGTTCCAGGTCACAGCTTGAGTACCTTCAGGACCTTCTTCTCCTTCGGCACGTCTCAGCTGCAGACGGGTGACGGGATGGTATATGGTCCTTGCTGGTGCCTTGAGTGTTTTTCCTCGATCCATAGAGGTAGAAGCTCACGAGACTCTGCACGACTCCGCGCCGCTCTGTGTGTACAGGGGTTTAAGAACACTCCCCTCAGCTGTAGAAAGAGGTAGAAAGAGGACTGAGGCTCCAACCAGTCCAAACAGTCCAGCAGGCACAGCAGACTCACGAGACTCTGCACGACTCCGCGCCGCTCCGCGGTGTACAGGGGTTTAAGAACACTCCCCTCAGCTGTAGAAAGAGGTAGAAAGAGGACTGAAGCTCCAACCAGTCCAAACAGTCCAGCAGGCACAGCAGACTCACGAGACTATGCCTTTTTAATTTGTCCTACTGTCAGAATTATTTGTGCATCTTGTCTGTGATTTCCTAGTGTTAGAGCCATTCCTTCATTCACCCCATTTTATAACTCCTTAGCGATATTTGGAATAATTGAAATTAATTCCCATATAGATCTGAACATGGGGTGAAAGAGTTAAGTTGAAAATTAACCCGGGATCCTACCGTGTATTTCTTTAACAATACAGTCTTAATAATCTAGTTCAAGTAAAATCTGTCTTTCTTTCCCAGATGATTTTCTCTCTTTCACTGCTTCATTTTGCTAAAATCGAACCTCCTTTGATCTTGCAAATCTCATCCAAATCTTCAGCTACTACCATCCTTTCACTCTTATATTGTCCCTGTGATATACATCTATTCTACAGCCCAAAAAAAAAATGCATTCCAAATCTGAATATTTCACCCGTTTTTCATAAAAACCATGTGTGGCATTTAAAACTGCATCTGTGTAAAATGCAACTTGCCAACGTGTGATTTGCTGTATTGTGTTCTTACTTTCAACTTGTTATTGAACTGTATGTCTTTTGTTGAGAACTTGCCTTGTGATTGCTAGTGTTTATCCATTCCTGCTATCGTGAGAAATCATATTTGCCTCATAGATTTAATTGCACATTAATTAATTATTTGTCAATTTCCAAGTGTCATTTTGTGCCATTGCAAAGGGCTTTAAAATCCAAATCCCTGACTCCCGGCTGCTTCTTTCTGTCCACTCCAAATTCGATACCCAGGGGTTTGGGAGAGCATTGCAGGGGGAAATCTTAACTCAGATGCTATCTACTCAAAAAGAAAGTGTTCCTAGTCATTTGTGCTTTGTATATGTTCTTGTAGAAGGTTAACCAAGTGTATTGTTTCAGTTTCCATTGTAATTATTACCCCATTGCTCATTGCAGCCCCATATTAAAATGTGTATGATTTCCTTTGAATTTAAAAAAAAAAAATATTGCATTCACACAAACTGGCCTGGTTCCTGGTGCATTGTGACCCGGGGTATTTGAAAAAAGGGGTGTGAGACGGGTTGTGTGCCATCTCATATTGAATTCATAGAATATAAAGAGAAAGCATTCCAATTGTGCGCTACATAGTGAGAACGCAATGGGCCTCATTACACGGTAGGCGGCCGCAGAATGAACAGTGCCAGTAAAGTACCAGCACCGTTCATTACGGGCCGCCACATTACAGGTCTGATTGCGGGTGGCAGTAAACACGTCTGGTCCATCCCACACGTGCTTACCGCCACCCGCAAGCAGACCAGGATGCTAACAACGGACACGTCATTAACGGGTCCATTGTTAGCATCCGCCCCATTCCCATTGAGCCCTATGGGGATGTACCGGGTCTGGGTCCCGGTCCAGACAATGGGAATTACCGGGCCCACAAAAGTCTGAATGGCCCGTAATTCCCTATTTTTGGGAACCGAACCTGGTACCCGGTTTCGGGGTAGCCATGCCACCCCATTCCCATTGACTATGGTTGCTATCTGTTAAAGTCAGTGATAAGCACGATATGGGGGTGGTCAAAATAATCACTTATTACTGTTTAGTAGCCTGGGCGTAACCCAATTGGTCTAATTGGGTTCCGGTCCCCTTCCCTCCCCCCGAAATTCGGGCCCATAACTGAAGAGACTTCGGCAGGTCGTGAGCAGGAGGAAAGGCAAACGCTGAATGCAGTCTGCGTCTGCGCAAATACTTTCCTGTTGTTTTCTGAAGTCCCTTTCTTTGGCCTGCATTGTCAGGCAACTGGCACTGCAGTGGGGCTTTTCCGACTGAAGGACCCCCCCTTACAGTTCCAGTTAACGAGCAAATCCGTGTCTGATTCCAGGAAGGGTGTGCTAAAAACAGATTAGTTTATAGCCAAGTTTTCCTCCATCTTGACATGCAAAAAAGGGTTTGCTTTAATGAGGATATGAAATGCCGTTAACATCATGCATTACAGCTAGCTGGACGTTTGTGATATATATTACCCTTTTACACAATTTCTTTTAGAGTGAAGGCCATGTTTATTATCACGTAGCATAAAAAGCATGTTTCAAATGTATACGTAAACTTTGTACGTTTGCTTTTCATGCTGCGCCATCTTTTCCTTCATGGTGAAGCGGGTCGTGGAACGAAATTGCCTTTTCCACAACCCCCATCCTCTTCGTCCCACAAAGGCGCAAAAGCATGCATGACATTTTCATGCTAGCGCAAATGCTTTGGATTCTTTTGGGATCTGACTGATTTTTGCACCACCTAAAAGCAGGTTGATGCCAAAGAAATCCCTTGCAAACACTGCCTGCCATGTATAAATAGCAAGTGGCACTTGCTCAATTTGCACTGCAGAGTGGCCAAACAAGGGCGTACAGGTGATTGTGGCTGCATGTACACCTTTGTGTTGCACTTCATAGTGCAAATGACTAGAATTGCATGCAAAGCACAGGTTTGCACGCTGTGGCAAATCTAACAGGTCTCCTCAAGGCAATTCACATTTTTGAGTAAAAGGACCCACTGTTTTCTTAAAGTGCTGAAAACGCTTTGTTGTAGAATAGGAGATTGTTCAGGCTATCATTATTTTGCATTCTTGGACTTGTAGTTTTCCACTCAGGATGTGGAAGATAAAGGTTAATTGATATTCTTTTGGCTTATGCTATAGGTATGCTCATACTGTCAGGTTGCTTTTCTATGGGGTATGTGTATTTTTCAGGTAAACTCTATAAGACAGTATTACTGTAATCCTTGAGAGCCAAAATGTAAATAGTGTACTAAATAGAACTCAGAAGGTATTTGCTCAAGTGCCTGATTTGCACAATCGGTTAAAATCCCAAATCCACTGCTTAAACCAAGGGTATAATCTCACCGTGACCTGGCTGCAGAGCATTGAGTTTTTAGAAGTCATTAGGCCTCATTAGGAGTTTGGAGGTGGCCATGCCGTACTTACCGGCATGGCTACCCCCAAACCGGGTACCATGTCCGGGTCCCAAAAATAAGGAATTAGGGGCCATGCCGAGTTTTGCGGGTCCGATAATTCCCATTCTCGGGACAGGGACCCAGACCCGGTACATCCCCATGGGGAGGATGCTAACAACGGGCCCGTTAATGACGGGTCCGTTGTTAGCATCCTGGTCTGCTTGCGGGTGGCGGTAAGCACGTCTGGGATGGACCGGACATGCTTACCGCCACACGCAAGCAGACCCGTAATGTGGCGGCCCGTAATGAACGGTGCCGGTACTTTACCGGCACCGTTCATTCTGCGGCTGCCTACCATGTAATGAGGCCCATTGAGTTCTCACTATTAAAGAAGATAGCCTTATAGTGGGGAAGATTTCATGAATTTAGGGGAACAATTGTGTCTTATTATGCTCCTCCATCAGTGGCTCCCGAGACCACTGTGGCGCTATTGTTGCAATGACCATCCCTCAGATCCCATATCACTTAATTTGACAAGCACAAATATAGTCTCACCAGCCAGTTACTGCATCAGAGATGATAGCATAGCAGACTGACTTTGGTTTCCTACCCTGTTGCTGCAAGTCTCCGAAGATGCCTGGTCTGTTCAGCGTATTACCGCAAATGAGAATGCGTGAAGTTCTTTGCAATACTCAGTTGTGCTATGCTATTAAGTCTTGCATAACACACCTCCCTTTTTCACAGTTTCTTGGAGCTTTAGGAACTGTAAGTGATGGGCTAGGAGACTAACACACAGCAGGGCGGGATGCTTCATTGCAATCTTGATGAGGGCAGATCTAAAAAGATAAGGTTGTCTGTAGTGTGCAAGTTTAATCTATTTTGTTACTTGTCTAGAGCAGTGGTTAATGTGTGTTCCAGGCTGCTGACGTAAATTGTGTGGTTTACTGTAGTATCCATCATAGTAGTGTTTAAGGAGAGTGGAGATTTGTGTGTGTGTATCTAAGGGAAATATTTAGTGTAGTCATTTGTGTTCAGTTGGTGTACTTTCCATTGTGTAACCTCTGTTGTTTTGCAACTGTAGTTGTGTGTTGAGATATGCTGTTTGGTTGGGGGATTCTATATCAGCTGACACTATGTCATGACACAAATGCAGGGACCACAGTATCTAGTCAGTTTCCTGAGACCTCACTTCTGACTTGCCACTGACACCTCAAAGACAATGCACCTGCAGCGCAACTCAGTCTTACATGTGGCAATGGTACATACGGCTGGATATGTATGCATCATGAACTACCAACTGGCAAATCCAACCACACACCACAACACAACCACAGCAATACTAGACTGACAGTTCCCATCCACATGTGTATTTTGTTTTTAAAACATTCAATTTTATTTGTGCAATGTCACTGCCAAGTTCACCGTTGGTTGCTAATTTGACAGACGTTTCGCAAAACATTCCTTTGGAAGAACGGGAATGGGGCATCATCCAAGATGCCCCATTCCCGCCTGCCCAAAGTCTGAAATGGTAGACCCTTCCTTTCTCTTACCATTTGATGCATTACCCCGCCCTCGTCCGAAGTTACTTTGTCGCGGTGCTCCTGTTTAGTAGCCAGGTCTCTGCTTTTAGACCTTTTAACTGTCTGGATGGAGAGCCTCACCTGATAAGGCTTGCAAATTCTATGCATTCTCTCCTGTTGCTGGCCTGCAGCCTGGTCCATCAGTCGTGTCCCCTCTCTGCATCCTTCTGTCAATGCTGATTTGTGGGGACGCGACCTCTTCTTTCCACCCTGCCAGTCCATCACCTCTTGCTTTACTGCATCTGCCCTTGTTAGTTTCCCTGGTCCCCCAAACACTTGTGCCCCAGAGTTATCACTTCTATAAACACCTTGATGGGGTATTTACGGCACCGGGTTAAGCAGGGTGCATTGCTTAAATAAAGACATCACAAAAAAACATTTAGATTCAGGAAGTCAAAAAGTAGCAATTTATAGTAAAGTCCAAGCCATGGCACCATTAAGAACATCACAAATAATTACCGGGAAAATAACATCTGTGTCAAATGGCACCATATAGGAAGCGGCAGGGGCTTGCCGCTGGATTTACAGAGAAGCATGCCGAGCACAAAAGAATGCATGAAGTGACAGGCAAAAGTGTCAATCACCCAGTGGGAGAAATCTTGTATGAAATGTAGACACACTCATCTAAGACCGCATGTGGATGCAGATGTACCAGAGGACCTAGCGAGCGGGAAGATGGGCCTGGCACTCGTATTCCAGGAAAGCGATGGATGCTTGATCGGGAGGTTAGTGGCAAATGTATCCATGTGCACAGGCAACCTAATGGCCCTAACATGGCAACATGAGGCTTCATGGAGTCGCAGAGAGCGCGCAATAACTTGTGTTGATTCTCCAGCCGTACTCCAGGCAATTGAGGCTGGAGACAGTGATAGAAGGTCATATAAAAAAGCGATTGAAGAAATGTGTTCGGGGTGGAATAACTCTGGCGGCGGCATGGATGCACAGTCATAATAGGGCTACTGGGGAACGGGCTGCCACGAGATAGCAGAAGGCGTATATTGATTTCCCACTCCGCGTGTGAAGATAATGATGATTAGGGAGAAAATCCAAAGACAGTCAAATAGAAAGGCCGCGAAGAGACGCGTGCTATGTAGACTTCGGAGAGTAGCCGCGGAGAATATTGATATGAGAGGAAGGCCGGACCAGAGTGGGCAATCTTGGATCCTGCGATTTCCACGCCAGTGTTCATCATCTTTTACTCGTGTGTAAGAGGCATGGCGCCCAAAGACCGCGATTGAAATGTCATAGGAATGTCGTAGGAGTAGCATCGGGATTAAAGAACAAACAATACAACATTTGCGTTGTGCCCCAGGGAAGGAGATGAGCAGATAACCAAGAGATTTGATGTTGCAGTCTGTAAAGGGGGTAGGGAACAGGGACACCAATGCCTGTCAACTGGTGATGGTTCTTTCACCCACCATTTATTCTTTGCCCCATCATAGGGACCTCTGTCCCATGCTCGTCCCTGGGCCCTGCGGCATACAGTTGCCAGGTGATGTGTGCCACACTTTGCACACTCATGGGAAAATGTACACCCAGTGTCATGATCCGCTGTTGAACAAATGTCACCTCCGCTGCTATTGACGGGCAGTCTCATGCAATTATTGTGAAAGACACCGCTGTCCCTGTTGGGAAACCACCCTTTAATGTTTGCCCAACCGGCCCAGGGCTGCCACCCCTCTTTCTTCCCAAACTGACTTTTGCTGGACCATGTCAACCCCTGCCCTCTAGTTTTGTCACTCCAGTCCTGGAGTCTTTGCCCCCATCTTTTCTACCTATGCTTCCTTGTCCTTCTGATCCCATGTCATCTCGGGTATCGGGTATGTGTGCCAACATGGACCGAACTCCCTATTGTAATCAAGGCACCGTATTTTCCCATATTTCCTATGCGCCTCAACAATGGTATCTGTGTATTTCCAGAGCACCAACCCTTGCTCTGGGAACTTCTGCATAACTACTGTGGACAATAAGGAAAAGCCTTGGTCCAATTCTCTATTGTCTTCTCTGGCTTGTACCTCTTTTGTCTTGTGTTCTCCTCTTCTCCGCTTATTGTTATATCAGGACCAGCTGTGTCCATGGATAAAAGGGAACAAATATCCCAGATACGATTCTTAACTTGTTTGGGCAAGGGCCGTGCCAGCGCAGCTACATCTGGAGCAACCAGAAAGCAGGGGGGCTATCGTAAGTAGCGCTTCTTTCCCCTGCTGGTCTGGCCCGCACGGCCTCATGTTAGTCAGGGCCATGCCTATCTCATTGGTATTTGTCTTCGCTCTTGGTCCCGGCAGTGCCCCCTTCACAACTATCCGGGTCGCTGATGTAGAGGTGACTGGCAACCCCACTGAAGACTTTGTCCCTACCGTTGAGCTTCCACCAATACTTGGTACTAAAGTTTGTGTATGCTCCAACTCTCCAGACCCCTTTTGCTGTTCCCCTGTGGAAGGTATGGCTGCAACAGCTGGGACATTGGAACTGGCACTGTTCTCAAAACCAGGTATAATTCTTGCCTATGCAGGACCTGAGCTCTCCAAGGGTACAGGCAGGGTCAGCCCCCCCACACACCTCTGGGTCCTTCCTGTATGCCTACCCCCTCTGCCAATTTTACTAAACTTGCATTATCGTAAACATATCCTCTATGAGCTTACCAATATCTTTGTTTGCTGCCTTTTGTTGTAGAACCGACTACGCCTGAGCTGCTGGCGCCTCTGATGCGCTACTGTTTTCAGGCAATACTGCCCTGAGCAGCTCACCTCCTGCCTCCTGATGGGGAACAGCACTAACTAAATTCCCTTTAATTAAAAAATAATATTGAATTAATCTTTTATAACGCGCTAAATACCAGACAGCAATCTCTAAGCACTGGACCAGGATTCAAACCTGTGTTGCTCTGCATTTTTTTCTTGCTTCCAAGACAAATGCATTGCCCCTGAGCTATCCTCCCTTTCAGCTGTCATGGTGCCCTCTTCCTTTTATTGTCCGAATTGGCCATATTCTGGGTGACCGGCGGGCTATGAAGAGCTGGCCTGCCAACTGTCCCTTCAGAAATCTGTAAGCCCAGTTTGTCCCTTTGCTATGAACCCTTTCCTTGGCCAGCGCCCAAAACTCAGGAGTTCCCGCAGCATCAAATTGAATGTCACCCTGCACCTCCACCATGGCACCCCCACTGGAGAACATACTCAGCGCTCCTTCACTTGACATGATGTCCTCTACGCCTGGCATAAACGAAGAGCGGTTTATCAATACTTGGAGCCTCCTTCTACAGTACCGGTTGTCTGAGGGACTCCTATCCTTTCCTTACGTACTTCAAAATTCACTCTGCCTCCTTAACGCCTGTTGATTCTTACCATCTTCACGTCCAGGGCTGATACCTGATACCAAGCTCTGGGCTTTTACTGCCACTCGCAATGGAATGGAGCCTCTTCTCCTGTGAGATAGCTGACAAAATGGCAGCGCTGATATTGTTAGCAATCTTGTTGTTCGCCAAATTCACACACACCCCAGACATGTCGTGAAAAAAGATCTGTTTGGCGTACAGGAAGGTCTTTTGTTACCAGTCCTGTCCTGCCCCTTTTAAACCAGGCGGTTAATCACTGAGCCATACCTATAAACTCCTGAGATGTAACCTTACCTTCTCGTTTAGCCTGGTTCTACTCTAGTACTGGACGGTGACCTCTGCGAAACTTGTGTACTGAAGCCGGATGTTACCCATGTGTACGAATGTTTATGCTTCATTCTGCGCGAATATTGGGGTGTTGCTGCTCTGCACATATCCCTGGTGCTTCTTAAGAAAGCTCGTCTGCCATATGAGCCAGCAGCACGTTACACTCGCATCCCTGAAGTCCCCCAGGAACTGCAGTTACCAATCCATTAAAACTGCTTTATTTCCACAAAAACAAGGGTGCAAAACAGGGGTTCGCGGAGCTGTGGTAGCATTTTTAACCAGTAACTTCAAAGCAACTATTTATGCAAAGAATTGAATGGGGCACCCACAGTACATAACTTTCTTTCAGAGCTAAGAGCACATTTATATAATGTGTTTATTTATTTATTTTATGTATTGATAGCGCCCAGGACCTGGAGGTATCACGGCGCTATTAGGTGTAAACATTCTGAGCATCAGGCAAGTACAAGGTTTTTCGGTATCGATATAGTTACAGATAATCCATTATGGAAGCCAGTATGATGACAAATACTTGGTTTTAGGTATTGTTATGGTAACAGACGATCCACTCTGTGGGTCTAGGGCCAATTAGTTGAACAGAGCTGTTTTGACTTTTTTGCAGAGAGTCAGTTAGGAGGGTTCTTCTTGGATGGAGTTGGGAGGGCTTTCTAAAGGGTGGGAGCAATGACAGTGAAACTCGATCCTCCTGCTCTTTTTCTGATGAATCTGGGGGTGGACAGTGACGTGCTTGTGGAGGAGCACAGGTTGCGTGGATGGGATTCTTTTTAGATGCGTAGGGAGGGGCTGGATGGGTGATGGATAATATCTTGAATAAAATGCGAGCCTTGATGGGAAGGCAGTGAACTTTGCATCTAATTTGAGAGATGTGATCTGAACCTTTCAGGCTCCACACTGCTCTGAGGCATTGTTTTGGATCAATTGTAGTTTGTTAATGTTTTTTGCAGAGGTGCTTGCGAGGATGGCATTGCAATACTTAATTTGCTGCCAATGATGGCTCTGGCTAGCGTGGGGTAGTTGTTGGGGGTAAGTAACATTCTGGATAGGTTAATGAGTTTAGTCAAGTATGCTACGGTCGAGGCTATGGCTTTGACATGTTTGTGCATGTTGAGTTCTGAGTCAAGGAGTCAAGACAGACCCCAAGTGTTTTGAGGTGGAGTGAGATGGGAATGGTATTCCCGTCGATGAAGGAGTTGGAGAAGGTGGGGTCCAGTTGTTTGAGGCGATGTGGAGAACTAACAATAAGCAGTTCCATCTTCTCATTATTCAAACAGAGATGGTGATTAGCCATCCAAGTATGAATGATACTATAGACACGATTGATGCTGGCAGAGTCGAACTCGTAGTTGCCTGTGAGCTTGAGGAGAACCTGCATGTCATCAGCGAAGTTTGTACAATGGATGTTGAGACTGTCCAGGTGATCAAAGAAGGGCTTGGTGTACATGTTGTACAGCATGTGAGAGAGGCAGGACCCTTGTGGCACCCCGTAGGAGACAGGGACTGGTGAAGACTCCAGAAGTTTGCTCGCTTAGGAAGTATTTGATGCAGTCGGTGGCTTCAGGGAAGAGATTGAAGGTATTAATGAGGTGGTGACAGAGGATATTATGATCGACGAGATGGAAGGCCGCCGAGAGGTCCAGGGGGAGGAGGATATGGTCGAGCTGAATCTTCAGATCAAGGAGAGCGGATTCTGAACCCTGACTGGCATGTGTCAAGTAGGTTGTTGGTTTCTAGGTGCGATTGGAGTTGTAAATAGGCTTTGCGGTCCAGGATTTTCAGGAGGAAAGGTACTGTTGTACTGGGGCAGTATTTTGTAGGGAGGGTCAGGTGCGGGAGGGTTTCTTTAAGAGGGGTGTGACCCAAGCTTCCTTTATGAAACTGGGCACTGTGCAGGAGTTGAAGGAGGTGTTGATAAATGTAGTAATGCTGGGAATGAGGGGTTCTTCACATAGCTCAATGAGGTGGGCTGGGCAGATGTCACCAGTGCAGTTTGAGACGTTGGATGGTGGTAAGCATGTCTCCCTTGGAGACGGTGTGGAAGTGGAAAGGGGGGAGGTGATGGGTGTGTGGCCTTCGTCTTTGGAGGAGGAGTACAGGGATTTCTTGAAGACAGTTTTGTTTTTGAGGTTCAGTGTTTTGTTGGTGAGGGTAGATTGAATATGGGAGCATTGGACTTTATCTTTGGGAAAGGTGTAGGTGGGGGACTGGAGTCTCGAGCTCCTTATGGATTTTAAAGAGGATTCTCGTGTGTTGTAGCTGGCTTCATTTATTCAGGTGTTATAGTTGCTGGCTTTGGTGTTGCTAATTGCTGTTTTTAGGAGGTGGAAATGTTGCTGAAGCCCTCTTAGTTAGAGGGGGTGGGATTTTTCTGCCAGATGTGTTCTTTGGCACACTTCAATTTGAGGAAGGAAGAAAGCTCTTCAGTGAACCAGTTGTGGCTGTGTATTCTTTTTTTACGTGTTATCATTCTGAGGGGGGAATGCAGGTCTAGATTACTGAGGAGTGTGGTGTTGTAGACCTTGAGAATGGCTTTTAGTGGGGGTGGGTGCAAGGGATATAGTGAAGTAAATCATGGAGTGATCAGTCTGGGATACCGGGACAATGGATGCAACTTGGATGAGAGTGTTGAAGAATAGGATCAAGTCCAGGATTTGGCCTTTGGCATGACTGGCGGTGGCGACTGCCTGTGTAAAGTTCATCTCATGTAACGCTGTGGTGAGGGCGGTAGATTTCAGATCTTGGTATCCTCATATCCTAGGTTGAAGTCATGCAGGAGCACGAATTTAGTGTTGAGCTTCAGGAAGGGAGCAATTAAGAGGGGTATGTCGGTGTCAGGGGGGCCAAGGTTGTTGGGTTGGCGATAGAGGAGAAGGATGTTGATTGTACTTTGAGGGTTTGGCTCGACTTTGGCAAGAAGGAATTTGTAACCTGGCAGGGGAGAGAGAGGTAGCCTTTGATAGGGATGGAGGTTTTTGAGATGATGGTGACTCCAACACCTTGGCATTCAACTCTGTCAGACCTGAGATAGTAATGAACGTTAGAGGTGGTTAGCTCATATCAACAACCTACAGTCAACATTCATTAAATTAGTGCTATAAAAGGTACATATTGAGTTGTTTTTTAATAATCAATTTCATAGGAAAAAACACATTTATAGCTTAAAAAAGCGATGGGCCAATCCCATCCACTTCAAATAAAACATTAGCACACTGTCTAAAAACAGACAATTTAGTCGTGACACTTAGACTTAGAAACAATCTAGTAGCATCTGTCTAGTTGACAGGTATGTGATTCAGTGACCAATGCAGGGACTAGACTAACTTTGAAGCCAACTACGGACCTTGAGGAAAATATCCTGCTCCATACAGGAACCAACCTCCTAAAGATCCACTCACCCTGACAAGACTAGGTAATAATTTTACCAAGCCATGTCAGATAAATTAAATTTATCAAAAAAGATTAAAGAGCACCTATAGCTTACATTTCTTTTCGTATCTCCCTATTCTATATCAACAGCTGCAGAAAGAACACTCAAGTTCGATATTTAACACTGCCAGCAAGAATCATCAACTCCTGAGATATACACTGATAGCACGCTCTATTGTTGTTTGTTGTTGTTGTTTTTTACTGTAATATTATTAGATACAGTGGCACCACTCCTGAAGAAAGTTCTGCAAAACAATTAGAGAACTGAAACATGTTGAGTTTTCTCCATCTAGATAAATAACTACTAGACTGATGAAATAGATATCTAAATACAGGTTCCATGAACAGTGCAAGACAGCAATTGCTCCCTGCATTTGTCACTGAATCACATACCTGTCAACTAGACAGATGCTACTAGATTGTTTCTAAGTCTAATTGTCACGACTAAATTGTCTGTTTTTAGACAGTGTGCTAATGTTTTATTTGAAGTGGATGGGATTGGCCCATCGCTTTTTTAAGCTATAAATGTGTTTTTTCCTATGAAATTGATTAAGAAAAAACGACTCAATATGTACCTTTTACAGCACTAATTTAATGAATGTTGACTGTAAGTTGTTGATATGAGCTAACTACCTCTAATGTTCATTACATATATTCTCCCGATAAAAGGTAGAGCTACTACCCAGGTAGTAAAATTGGGTTCCTCCCCCCCTATAGTGTATTAGACCTGAGGATAGAACATCCTGCATGAAGGGCGAGTGAGGGGGAGGGGCCAGCTGCCTCCTGTAGTCATGTTTCAGTGATGGCAAGAATGTCGAGGTTGCTGTCAAGAAGTAGGTTGCATATGTCAGGTGCATGGGCGCAGATGGAGCATGCATTGATGAGGGTGCAGGTGAGATGATCTGGTTTAGTGGTGGTGATGGAGTTGGCATCAGATAGACCAGAGAAGTACTTAATATGGTGTGGGGTCAGGGGCGAGGCAGGCCTGATGGTTTGTGAGGGGTTGTCAGTGTTAATGCAGGGTGGTGGTTTGGAGATGGAGATACAGGAGCGGAGGCGTTGTAGTCTGGAGGTGCTTGTGCAGGCAAGGAGGCTGGTCCTGATGGGGGTGGGTTTTTTAGTCAATCTAGAGCAGAGTCTGTGAAGGCATAGCAATCCTAGACAGGGGGTTATGGGCAAAATACTAGGCATGAGGCGGGTCAAGATGGAAGAGTGGGGGGCGACCAGTTTGGTACAGCTGATAGGAGCCATTGTGGTGGTTGTAGGCGCTAAGGGTGGTAAGGTGTGGGGGTATAGGGCTGGGCTGTTGTTGGTAGGTTGGTTATCTGATTTTGGCGAGCATGTCTTGTTAGAGGACTCCATGGGAGCAGAATGAGGAATGGGTTTGGGCATTGGATTCATCTGTTGAAATGGTGAACAAATCAACTCCAAGGTGGTCAGGAAGGTGGATGAGGGTGGGAGTGGAGTGTTTAGTGGGTGTCTGAGTGGGGTACTCCGGGAGGCTGTGATGATGATCGTGCTCCCCTGACTCATAGAAAGCCTTTGTTAACATCGCAGCCAACCAATCATCCCAAGATCCATAGAACAATTAGACAGTATCAGGGAAAACCTCAACTGTTAACTACGTCACTTACCATTAGAGCAATTGCTACCAACGTTATACATACAGTTCGAATGTCTCCTTAAAAACACTTGATAGCATAGCAGCAAACCTGGGCATCCCGGGATCCTAGAACACGTCAATTCCCTTTAATTATACAAAGTGATTGCCAGGCTCACAGGCTTTAACTAATAATTCAACTCACCCTCCTCAATCCATTTCCAACATTATGAGCAAAGTGGGAGCATCCTGAGGGATTAAGCAGTATAACATGCCTGCGAAACCCTACATCCTCCGAACCATTTTTTGTTGGACTCACCAGGCTTCAAGTGCTATTTACAAATTCAGGCCACCTCTTCCAATTCATTTCCACCATAGGAGCAAGATGGGATGTGTCCTTGCTGCCCCATTCTTTTACCTTTGAAATAAATCAATTTGCACGATCAATATGTGTTTCATGCAGAACCTAAAATAGTGCGGTCACATTGGTGTGCTAACTGCACCATCCTCTCCACCGCGTATGCCTTTAGTATCCCGAGCTCTCCAGACACCTGTCTGCTTTATTTACTACTCTTTTGCCACATGGTGAAACACACTTCAAAACAAAAACCTATACTTCTTTCTTAACCCAGCTTCATTCACGCCATTTTGTGAATTTCCCCTCGTCTTCAACAGCCTAACACCTAACGTACCCACGCACTCTGTGCTACAAACATCCAAGCAAAACCGCAGGTTTAGCTACATCATCAGCAGCATTGAGGTTCCTGCATCCAGCCCATAAGCCACTACCTCTGTGGAAATCCTAGCTAACAATGCCCATGCAATACCTGGCCGTGACTATCCAGGGCAACCGTATATTTATTTTTTTAAAGTTCTTTTTTTATTTGAGTGCATATGGTTGATCAACCTTTCACATTAAAATGTATACAGAAGAAAAGGATAGCAGAACATTCATGAATTGACACTTATATAAAATTACCTCAAACATCAAAGAATTGGTTAAAATAGAAAATTCATCATTGATCCTAACAGCTTTAAAACTGATGGTATAGTACACAATAAGCAATTTAATTCATCGTCGCCCTCCTCTGATGCCTGCTTCACTGAGATATAAACACAAACACAGGCTGCAACTCCTCAAAGCGTTCCAATCACACATCCCTAACTGAAGCTCTGCCAGTGCTGATCACTGAGGCCATTCACGGCGAGGGAAAGCACCTAATGTGCCTAATGTGCTCAGCCCCACCACTCCACTCTTACCTGTTTTTTTATTTAGTATTTTTGTCTGGGGTACTGTCATTGTTCCGTTCAGATATGGTAGATCGTCACTTGCCGAATCGCCCACTTTATTCATCAGTCTCAAGAATAGTATCCTACAACATGTGTACAAGCCTTATCTGTTGATCTTTGCCTGTGAAAGGAAAAGGTCATGTATGTTAGGTGCTCATTACTTACACATCCTCATCTTACTGCCGAAAGGGTTCGGTCGATGTTTCTTTCTTCATCACCACTAGGTGGTTCCTGGAAGAGAAAGCACAAAAACAGGTAAAAATGTGTACATTGCTCACTCCTCCTCGTCGCTGTCATCGTCTGATCCGTTGATGATGTCATAGGTCCTCAGAAGAAGTAAACTGGAGGGAAAACCCTAAGTATTGGGAAGGTCAGGTTAAGGGCATCAAAACTGCTGTTATACAAACAAGGAACTGACCTTATCCCATCAAAAATATTACTCTTTTTACACACACTGTTGTTTCGTGTGGTGCTCTACGAACAAAGGCTGAAAACTAGTACGCCTATAAAACAATAAATGTTGAACCCAAATGCTCTGGATATTTAAATAATTTGATATCTCAGGCTACCCCGGAGCATCGAGTGTTACTACCTTGGAGCAAAAGAAAATATATAGAGAAAACTGCTGTGATAGCTTAGTGGCTATTTTTAATTATACAGTTATTGTTTAACAAATAAACATGATCTCCCAAAGGAGCATTTACAAAAAATGGTACTTTCAAAAATCGAAACCATGATCATTAAAATGCACAGTGAATTACATCAAATACTATGGAACATACATTCTGGTATTTGACAAGAAATAAACATTTTCAAACAAAAAACCATCCACACAATGTGTGATTGAATCCACAGTCTATATGATGAGTTGAAAAAACAAAGTGAAGGAAAGAAAACAACAAAAAGCAAAATCCCAACACGTCCTGATTTTGTGTGATAGGGCAAAGCAACCAAATGCGACCCCCACCAGAGTCTGATGTATTGGTGGCCTCGGCCAAAGGACCGATTGTCAAGTCCTCGGGTTTGGAGCCCAGGGCATGTGTGGTTCCAAACTAATGCCAGAGGTCAGGTCCTCCTGATGACTTGGAGGGTCAACTGGTGAGAGTTTATCAAGAGACCAATCCTAGGTCAACGTCGGTGGTTATATTCCTGCTGATTTGAAAAATGGGCCGTATAGCAATTACGTGTCCAATAATACGTTTCGGCGGGCAGTGAAGGCTACCTTCATCTGGACCTGCGGATGTCGCTCTACATGGGAAAACAGAGCAAAGAAAAGAAATCAGAAGGGGAGAGAGGGTAAGAACACATCACCCCCAGCATCTCATCAATCTATACATGCCTAACAATGGTAGAGCACGTGAAGCACTAGTATTAAAAAAGGGGGAGGGTTTGAGAAAGAAGGAGACATTAAGCTTGAAAGGTTGCCAAAAGGAGAGAACATTTGGCACCTGTAGGCTGGCATTACCCACCTGAACAGAGAAGAGGGGGAAAGTAGAAAAAAACTCCAATGATCAGGGTGACCAAGGAGAGGGCCCGTGCCAAATTAGCACAGGTACTGTATGGAACCGTGGTTCCAAAAGGCTGGTGCCTCCGTGGGGTCCCGCAGCCAGTCGAGCAGAGGGTGAGTTAGAGACCCGATGTATCAAAGCTGGGAGGCCTGTCAAGGGAATACAAGAAACAGAGGAAAAAGGATCAGAAAGAACAGAAGCATCTCTAAACTGCATCCGTGCAGGTCAAATAATGTGTAGCACCGAAAGATAGCAGAAAGGCAACACTTACTACAGACATGTTGTAATTCATGTCAGGATCCGGCGTGTGCGTCAATCAGTCAAACCTTGTACTTGCAGGTAAGTGGATCGTTCCAAAGAAGAAATCAAAGTGTAGCTGGAGATCCTACAACAGGAGCAGACCAAAATGTTGAAGTGAATATGGGGCTGCTGGTGATAGCTATATGAATGCCAACATAATTGAGAAGCAGACTGGAGCAAGTAGTGGCTCAAATGATGTGTGGACCACATCCATGGAGGGGAAAGGGTCTGTGGTCCCAGGGACTAGGATAGATAAGGAGAGGAGGGGCATATTGACTCAGTAGGGGGGAAGCAGGGTGACCCCATTAAAGAGGAAAATGCTAGAGCCCTAGCGGTAAGGTGCCTACCCGTCTTCAAACAGCGTATGGAATGAAGCCGTCGCTGTGAAGAAATCTCGAAGATGCGCGCCGGTCCGCATCCCGTGTCGCAAGTGAGCAGTGCACAATGAGAAACACTGCTAAAAATGCTAGAGCGCGCGTGATTCGCTTGAATGTAAGGGGAAAGCGCGCATGCGCGGGTGTAAAGACACCGGTCCCGTAAGTGCGGGCACCGCGCATGTGCGGGAACAGAACCACTGATCCTGGGAGGGCAACAGCACAGGGGCGAGCTCCTGTATCGGATGAATGGGCGCATGCGCATGGCACAGTGCCGTAGTGTCCTAGTCGAGCGCATGCGTCCCAAGGGGCAGCGCCCATACTGGCATGCGAGTCGAGCCCGGAATGAAGTGAGGGAGGAAAGAAGAAGGGTAGGGGGGGGGAGGGGGAGAAAGAGAGAAACTAAAACAGCTGCCACGAATTGGTCAGTAGAGCGGAAGGTAGCTCCAGTATAAAGCCAAGGGGAATCACCGAGGACAGAAAGAAGGTGTGTGCTCAGCTGGGTGCATGAAACTGGTGAGTGCCTAATGTGAAGAACTAATCAGGGGGCTGGGTATGTACAAGCAGAATAACAATGTAGTGGAAAATCCACTTTCTTAAAAAACAAACACCATACATAAAAGAAGCTTTTGGTAGTTTAACAAGGTTTGTATCAGAAGTGATCAACATTGTAATACAAATTCGAAATTACAAAGGAGTCTCACGTTGTCAAGTCACAGTTGGTACACATGTTAATGAATTCAATCATACAATAAGTAACAGTGAACAAGAGGTGGGAGACACATATCAACAACAGCACATGGGTACATTAGGAACCAATCCAAATCAGAGAGAGGAGAGGAGAGGAGTCAGGGAGTGGTGTGGGTCATGCGTGTAGTGGAGTGGCCTCACTGAAGGCCCTGACCCCATACATCCACACCCTGTATGTTTTGTCACAGAGAATCCAAACGGACAAGATCAACATTGTATATCAACACTAAGGTCTATAATCCACAACATTGGCCTCATTCAGTCCGTGTTTCACGGTATCGAGTTTGAAAACCCACCAGGCTTCCTTGTGGTTCAGTGTATTAGCAGTGTTGGTGTTGCCTTGGACCATATCCACCACCCACCATTTCATGTCATCATGACTATGTTGGTATTCCACATAATGTCCAACTAATGGGGATGTGTGAGTTCTACATCTGATCCGTGAGCGATGTTCCACTATTCTTTTGTGCACCGGTCGGCTTGTCTGGCCCACATATTTAAGTCCACATGGGCATTCGATAAGGTAAATCACGTTCTGGCTTTTGCAGTTAGAAAAGTGGCGGAACACCCACTGTTTCCCTGCGATGGCGAAACTTTTGAGTTTGATGGTGAACCTGCATATGGAGCAGTTGCCACATGGGTGGTGCCCAGTTAGATTCCGTAGATTCCAGAGTGTGTTTCGTGAGGTAGCGCTGGTAAATCTGGCCTTAGTAAGGTGTTCTTTGAGATTTTTGGAGCGTTTCAAAGCCATTCGGGGGAATGGTTCGTGTTCCAGATTTAATTGGACTAACGGCCAGAATTTTCTGATGGCCTGTTTTATTTGTGTAGTTGCCTGGCAGAAGGTGGTAACACAAGTCATTTTGACCTCCTCTTCTGATCTGGGTTTGGGTTGTAGTAGGACCTCCCGGGGGGTATTCAAGGCTCTCTTGTAGTTGTTCTTCACCAGTTTACTGGGATACCCTCGGTCTAAAAGGCGTTCCTTAAGTTCAAATCCATGCTGGCGAAAGTCGTTTTTATTGGTGCAGTTCCTCCTCAAGCGGAGGAATTGCCCATATGGTAAGTTGTCCCTCAGATTGCGTGGGTGTGAGCTGGTATAATGCAATAGTGAGTTTCTATCTGTCTGTTTCTTGTATAATGAACAAGACAGCGAACCTTCCTTCTCGCTGATTTTTAGGTCCAAGAAGTTGATATTGGATGGACTAGATTCAAGAGAGAATGATATAGACGGGTGACACGAATTGAGCCACTGTTGAAAGTTAAGGAGAGAATCCAAACTGCCTTCCCACAAGAAAATTATATCGTCTATGTATCTTTTCCAGTGGCTGATGTTGTTGAGAAATGGGTTTTCAGTATC
The DNA here is from genome assembly GCA_002915635.3 of Ambystoma mexicanum. Taxonomy (NCBI): domain Eukaryota; kingdom Metazoa; phylum Chordata; class Amphibia; order Caudata; family Ambystomatidae; genus Ambystoma; species Ambystoma mexicanum. The sequence continues at coordinate 269,931,963 of CM010927.2, read as the reverse complement.
CAATATGAAGCTTCTTTCGAACTCTGCCATAAAAATGATGGCAAGGCTCGGGGCAAAGGCAGCCCCCATGGCCGTGCCGCTAATTTGCAAGTAGAAGCGTTCGTTGAAACAGAAAAAGTTCTTGGTCAGTGCTAATTCCAAAAGTTCAATTATGAAATTTGTCGGAACCCTTCTTTGTGTCATGTGGTGGGTCAGATGTGCTCGCATGCATTCAATTGCCTCAGTCTGCGGGATGCTCGTGTATAGCGATGTAATGTCCATTGTAGCGATGCGGCTGATCATTGGGTTATGTAGTTGGCCTTCAAAGCATTCAATGGTGGCCATTGTGTCCCTTAAATACGTAGGTGTCTTCTGGCTGAGGGGTTTCAAGAAAAAATCTATGAATTTGCATAGGGGTTCAAGAATCGAGCCGCATCCAGATACAATCGGTCTACCCGGTGGGTTCTGTGCGTCTTTATGTATCTTGGGTAGAGCATAGAAGGCAGGGATACGTCCTTCTGAGGTGTTCAAAAATTCTTCTTCCTTTTTGGTAATCCATTGGTGTTCCAGGGCAAACGTGGTGGCCTCCTGTATCAGATGTTTGATTTCCAATGTCGGATCTTTCCTGAGTTTCCTATAATTTGTATCATCGTCCAGGAGGGAATTAACCATGATCAAATATTGGTCTTTGCTCTGTATCACAATTCCCCCGCCCTTATCAGCTGATTTTATCACAATCCCTGTGTTGGCTGCCAAGTTCTTGAGGGCTTGTCGTTCCTCATTCGACAAATTGTGTCGGTGTACAGGTGTCTTGGCTCGTATTTTCTGGACCTCTTGTAATACACATTTCTCAAATGTGATGATGGCCGGGGCCACTTCAGCTTCAGTAGGACAAAATGTGGATTTTGGACGGAAACCGGTATCTGATTCTTGTTCAGAATCATCTGTGTCTTGGAAAAAGGATTTAAGGCGAATTTTTCGAAAAAAATGTCTTAGTTCACAATCCATGTTGTACCAATTCGTTGGATTAGTAGGGACAAAAGAGAGTCCTTTAGAAAGGACGTCAATTTCTCCCTTTGTCAGATTCACCCCAGAGATGTTAAATATAGGGATCGTGTTGCAAACAGGTTCTAGTACCTCCGTTGTGATCTCTTCCTCCCCCTCGGTTGTCTCCAATTGGGGAACCCAAAGGGGGGCATTGGGGTGGAGGGGGGCCCCAGTGTCCGCCTCTGGGGCCCCCATACCCTAAAAAAGGCGGTTGCATCGGGTATGGTCCAGGATATGGAAAATTACCATGAGCTGGAGGTTGATTGCTTTTATCAGAGTCAGAGCTGGAGGTGTCTGAAAAAGAAACACCTCTCTTCTTGCGTCTATTGGCTGAGCCAATGTTTTGTGTCCTCTCCTTTTCCTTATTTTCCTTATATTCAGGGGCAAGATATGGATAAACTGTCTCGAAGGTCCTCAGAAGGCTGTGTATCATCCGCCGGCAGGATTTGGTTGAAGTTTCTTTCTTCTCCCCAACTAGGCGGTTTCTGGAAAAGAGAAGCATATCCTTAAAACAGCATAGGATTCTCAAGCAGGCCTGATCGGGGGCGTGGGACCCTGGGAACAAACCATGCAATACTGATACAGCAGTGATGTTTGTTGTAGGGATCAGCCTCCCCATCTCTGTGGCCAGGTCCCTCACCAGGTCTCTGGTGTAGGGGCAGTCCCAGAAGATGTGGTACTCCGTCTCATCTGGGGTACATCCCCTCAGGCAGTTCCTGATTGGTTCAGTCCTCTGGTGTGCATGAACGCTCGCCCTGACAGACCCCTCTGGATTGCCATCCAGGTGATGTCTTTGTGCTTGTTTGTCAGCCTCTACAACGCAATGTTCTCCCACACGTGTTCTGCTGTCGCTGAGTGTAGGACGCTGATCTGGTTGCAGACGTCTCTCTCACGGATGCGTGCATTCATGGCCCCCATCTCCTACTTTTCCGGTGTTGCCGCCTCCAGCTGGAAATCCCTCACAAATCCCTCTGATTCTGCGTAGTACCAAGGCGTGGTCCTGTAATCCTGGTGTTTAACTCTGCCCACCCCAGTCTTCACCAGACTGACAAGAGGAAGAAGTGGGCCATCTGCAATCCCACATGACTCTCGTTGCTGCTCTTCAGTGTGATCCTCCTGCAGTTGCAGGCAATGGTGGGGATGAATGGAACTACCTTCCCTCCTTTCTTGTGCTCCTTGTTCATCTAGTCCCTCATCACTGAGTCAATCTTGGATTTCCAGATGAAGTAGAACACCATCCAGGGGATGGTCCTTGCTGTCCTCTTCTGCATGGGCCAGTCCTGAGCCACATACTGCAGCACTGGAAGCACGTTGTTCCTTAGTGCCAGCATCTTCACTTTGATGGTCAGCTTCCGCAGGCTCCAGAGTCCCAGCTTCTGCTTGGCCTTTGCTACTCATTCATCATACGTCCTAGTCACGGTGCCTTCATGTCCCAACCATACTCCCAAGATCTTCATATGGACTAGCCTGTTGGGGAAGGGCAGCAGCTCATGTGCAGCTTTCTAGTCTCCGAAGAGCATGGACTCTGACTTTGTGCAGTTGATCTTGAGCCCCCTAAGTTTTGCCAAAGTCCTCGCAGGTCTTCACCAAGGCCCTCACAGAGCTTCCATCTGCGATCCATGAGGGTCTTGGTGAAGACATATAGTCCATGTAGAGGGAGCACTTCACCTCGTCTTTGCCGTCGCTTCCTCGCTCCTTGATCCCTCTGATGTCCTTGTTCCATTTTATGTGTTCTGTCAGGATCTCTATAACACAAACAAACAGAAGAGGTGAGCACCCTTGTCGAGTCCCTGACACCACTGGGAAAGAGGGAGTCTTCAAACCGTTAACCATAGCAGTGCTGAAGATATCTTTATACATTACATTCACCATGTCATAGAAAAAAAAAACAGCCCAGTGCCCGCAGGGTCCGGTCCATGACCTTGTGGAAGACTCAGTGAAAAGCCTTTACCTGATCCAAGCTCACCAGAGCCACCCAGACCCTTCGATCCTTGACATACTCGATCATGTCCTTAATCAGGGTCAGGCTGTCTGCGATCTGGCAACCGGGTATCCTACAGGACTGTCCTGGGTAGACTATCTTCCTGATCACCCTTTTCAGATGGTTAGTTATTACTTTTGCAAGGACCTTGTAGTCCACAATCGGGAGGGAGATGGTCCTCCAGTTCTTGAGGTCCTCTCTGTCTCCTTTCTGTTTGTACAAGAGTGAGATAATACCTTCTCTTAGGGATTGGGGCATTCTACCCCTCTTAGCTATCTCCTCCTATAGCGCGAACAAGTCCGGACTGATCAGGTCCCAGAGTTTGACATACAGTTTGGCTGGGAGACTGTCACAGCCTTGGATCTTTATGCACCTGGAGGACATGACTGCCTGCTGCAGCTCCTCCTGCGTGAAAGGGACATTCAGGCCTGCTCTCTCATTAGGGCCCAGTGTCTTTGAGAACCCAGCCAGGAGCATGTCTGCCTGGTCTCTCTCCGACACCTTCGGTAATTAGAGGCTGCCAAGAAAAGTCAGTGATGACCTTCATGGCCTCCTCTTTCCCACCTGGGAGGTTTCCCTCTTGGTCGCTGAGTTCCACCAAGGGTGTGGCAGTGGAGTGTAGATTCTTGAAGAAGTACGAGTTACACTTCTCGTCCTTCTCAAGTTCCTCGACCCTGGAACGCAACATGACTTTCCTGGATTCCGCCTGGAAGTGGTCTGCTAACCCCTTCCTGGTTTCCTCCAGGTCGTCCTTCACGGCCCAGTCTCGGAGATTGAGTTTACCTGTTGCTGCTCCTGCTAAACCGCCCTGAACCATCCCAGCTGCCAAAAGAAAGAGGTGAACGTCTGTGCAACTGTGGAATTAAAGGGCCCCCCTGGGCGGGAAAGGCTACTCTCAGCCTACCCGGTCCTACCTGGCTTTGCCGTTCCTTTTACGGCCTCTCACTGTGAAATCTGAGGGCGGACGGGGCAGCGAGCTATGCCAGCTGCACCTCTATCACCGCCTTCAGGGGCTGATGCAGCTGTTCAATGTTGGTTTCTCAGGTAGAATTTTACCTGTGAAAGTAAATACAAATATTAGTCCCAGACAGAGCACGTGTTGCTCCTTCTAACCGTGTATTCCATCCTCATTTAAAAAGTAAACCATTTTCTTAAACTAAAAAACACCAATTGACTTCTGTTCTTATTGTATGTTTGGGGTTTGTTTCTGCACACTTGCAGCCCATAGACATTATAGACATCTCAAGTTGTCCCATGTTTAGTGTAAGACACTCACTCAGCTCGCCTGGCATTCGGGCTCCCATCACAATGCATTCTGGTAGTTACTCCAGGCATTATATTGCCAAGCCCCCAGTGCAGTGAAACCTTTGAGCCAGTGAATATTGCATACCTAAGTTCAAGTCCCGCCCTCCCCTGAATCCCTACCTTCGGGCCTCTGCCCCCCACTCCCTTCTATTTGGATGTAGCCAGGGGACACACATGCACACTTGACTAACGCTAGCTTTAAAACCCACCATTTCTTTTAACATACATGGAAGAAATTGAAAAGTGTTTCCTTGCTCTCTGCCGTCACTTGCTCAAGCACGCTCGCTCTTCATCTTGCTGACAGTTTTTATCTGTGGGGGGTGCTTTTGGATACCAAGGTTGGGCCTCATTACTTCAGTCTAATCGCTGTTTGAGTGGGTTCTTGATCCGTGTTCTCTTGCCACAGTAGAGTTGCTTTCACAGGCTCAGCGCTGTGATGGGAGCGCCTGCCCAGGTGTTAGTGTTGCACCTATTTAATCTTCGGGAGGGACCCTCTGTGGATACCACAGTTGGGGCTAGCAACTGTGGAGAATTACAAATGTGCTTCTTTTGGAAGGCCTAGCTCCAGTGCAGAAAACCTAAAATATAACCTTATGGGCAGTGCTTTAAGTGGGATTGGAAATCGAGGGTGGGCTCTAGTTAGGGGGTGTGGCCTAAGGACACGCCCCCTAACAAGAGCCCCCCCTCAATTAAGGGCAGGGGGTGGCTGGTAAAAGAGGTGGAGCTTGGACAAACTGGCATTATTACCTTTGATGCGCCCAGTCTCTCCTTTTAAACAAAAGAAGGGGCTGGGGGCACCACAAGGTGTGACACCAGTGTGCCCCAGCTCGCACGCAGCAGGCAGCCCTTTCATTTAAGGAGCCTGCTTTACGGCTCCTTGAATGAAAGGTCTGCCTGCTGCTGGTGTCTCTGTACTTGAAACAGTAGGAGGGCTTGAGGGCCCAGTCTCTCCTTTTGTTTCCGAGTAACTAGTCATCACCCAGCATTCTGCCCGATTTTACTTTTTCATTTAACACTCCATTTTAGTGGCACATGTTTTCCTGCAGATATTCTGGGCCAAACTGGTAGAAGGCATGGCATATAATACAAAGTGCCTTAAATTCTACTCGTCTGTCAACTGGAAGCTAATGAAGATGGCGACGGACAGGTGAAATATGCGCCTGCAAAGGGGTTAAGGTGGCAACTCTCACAACAACAGAAAAGTTCTGAGTATCTGCAAGAGGTGTAATAAGTATGCCGGTTGAGAGAAGTAAAGACAGTTACTATAGTCCAAAATTCCAGACATGGAAGCAGAAGCCACTGTTGCATGGAAACAAACCACAAACCAGTATAGGGGGAGCATTTCTTGCAGGAGATAATGTTTAAAGAAGCCCTTTTGGCAGACCGCACTTACTTGTGCCTTCATAGAAAGGGAGGCTGAGATTTTCACGACAAGATTTTTCACAGTGCTCACCGGAGTTGGTAGAGCCCCAAGGGATGGGGGCAAAAATCCAGCATCCACAGGGTAGATGCCCTAGGCGATCCGGCCAACAAAACCTCGGTTTTGGTGCCATTTAGACACAGCCAGTTCTGTATATGCAACATGTTGGGTGGAAGAAACTCCAGAGTGTCCGGAGCCCTAACTAAAACTCAAAAGGGATCCCTGTACGTGAGGTGTCAGAATGGACAGATCAAAAGGCGTAAGGACCTTAATAGTACAGCTGGGTCACTCCTTTTACTCCCAGCTTTGGGAAAAGTCTCCTGAAGTAGTCAAACTATTACTAGAATTAGTCAAAACTATTAGTAAAGCTTCCCAGATGGAATAATGCCAAAGGGTTCGAGAGTCTGTCTAGAGGCCAGTAGTCCTTCCATGAATCCCTGATCAAATACTCAGTCTATGGAATATAGTGCCTGGCTTGCTTTTTGGTCCAAACGTTTAGGGTCCGAGATATGGCACCTGACCTGCTTCTTTGCTTGTGCATTCAGGGCTATAGCGCCCAGCTCGCTCCTTGACGTCAGAGTTAAAGGACTATAGCACCAAGTCCCTTCCTGTCTGGGTTCTGCCAGCAAGTACCCCCCTTGCCACAGATAAGAGGTCTACAACCTGTGGCTCTTCAGATGTTTTAGACTATGACTCCCATGATCCTTCATCATGGACTATGCTGACTAGCTCTGATGGGAGCTGTAGTTCAAACAATCTGGAGAGCTGAATGTTGCAAGCCCCTGATGAGGATAGCCTGTTCCACTAGCCACAGGTTACCATACTGGGCCAATGATACCTTCTGCATACTCATACTAGAAATTTTTTCCTCCCCCTTGCTTAGGGCTTTTACCAAGCTGTGATATTCTCAGCGATCAACCATATCTCAGCTCGCTGGCAGGTGCCTACGGGGTCATTCAATGGCTCTTCCTATTCTCCTATACTTGGCTTTAGTCGTGATACGGGATATAGCACTTAGCGGGCATTATGCTTCTTCTCCGGATTTCGGTGTGGTCCCAGACAGTGTCTCAGATATAGACCTCTTCAGGCTGTAAACTTCTTTCAGTCTCATCCAGTGTCCGAAACAGAATTCTTAGCAGGCGATCAGCATAACTTTTAGCTGATCCGGTCTCTGCCATTGTTTGAAATATTGCACACACAGGCTGTCATCTTTCCCTCGAGGACGTTGTGGTGTTCCACTCCTGGCTCCTTCTGTCTTCCTTTCTCCAGGTCGGTACACCTCCCTTTGGCATGCTGGGGGTTTCACACTCCCTTCAGTAGGCTGGGGGGATTCACATCCCTTCAGCAGGCTGGGGGGATTCACACTCCCTTCAGCAGGCTGGGGGGATTCACATCCCTTCAGCGGGCTGGGGGGATTCACACTCCCTTCAGCAGGCTGGGGGGATTCACATTCCTTCAGCAGGCTGGGGGGATTCACACTACCTTCATCAGGCTTGGAGGATTCACACTCCCTTCAGCAGGCTGGGGGATTCACACTTCCTTCATCAGGCTGGGGGATTCACTGCCCTTCATCAGGCTGGGGTGATTCACACTCCCTTCAGCAGGCTGGGGGATTCACATCCCTTCAGCAGGCTGGGGGGATTCACACTCCCTTCAGCAGGCTGGGGGATTCACCGCCCTTCATCAGGCTGGGGGATTCACACTCCCTTCAGCAGGCTGGGGGATTCACTGCCCTTCATCAGGCTGGGGGGATTCACACTCCCTTCAGCAGGCTGGGGGGATTCACCGCCCTTCATCAGGCTGGGGGATTCACACTCCCTTCAGCAGGCTGGGGGATTCACTGCCCTTCATCAGGCTGGGGGGATTCACACTCCCTTCAGCAGGCTGGGGGGATTCACACTACCTTCAGCAGGCTGGGGGGATTCACATCCCTTCAGCAGGCTGGGGGGATTCACACTACCTTCATCAGGCTTGGGGGATTCACACTCCCTTCAGCAGGCTGGGTGAAGGATTCACATCCCTTCAGCAGGCTGGGGGATTCACACTTCCTTCATCAGGCTGGGGGATTCACTGCCCTTCATCAGGCTGGGGTGATTCACACTCCCTTCAGCAGGCTGGGGGATTCACATCCCTTCAGCAGGCTGGGGGGATTCACACTCCCTTCAGCAGGCTGGGGGATTCACACTTCCTTCAGCAGGCTGGGGGATTCACCGCCCTTCATCAGGCTGGGGGATTCACACTCCCTTCAGCAGGCTGGGGGATTCACTGCCCTTCATCAGGCTGGGGGGATTCACACTCCCTTCAGCAGGCTGGGGGATTCACTGCCCTTCATCAGGCTGGGGGGATTCACACTCCCTTCAGCAGGCTGGGGGATTCACTGCCCTTCATCAAGCTGGGGGGATTCACACTCCCTTCAGCAGGCTGGTGGGATTCACATCCCTTCAGCAGGCTGGGTGATTCACACTCCCTTCAGCTCGTTGGGGGATTTTGTAGTGGTCTTGATTACCCTGATTAACCCATGAGGTCTCTGACTAGTGTTTACCCATCCTCTTTCCCATCTTGGCTCATGATTGGGTCCGTCTTGCCTCCATGCCCACTGTATCGGGTCTAGTTACTTGTCCTCTCAGCTGCATTTGCTTATTTCCTCTTTTCGGGTCCTTAATCTGAATTGGTGCTAGCCAGATGTTTGCCAAGGGCTTAACTTCCCCCATCTGCTATCTAAGAGTCAGGCAGAAGTATGTGATTGGGTTTGCGTCTGAGTGCACTGTGGCCATGACAGTTCTACACTGAACTGCGCTGAAGTTTCAAGTTACGAAGGTTGTGTTTCTCCCATCGACAAGCCATCGTCAAAGTGCATACAAGGCTTGTGAGTGGAAAGCTGCTCGCGCAAGTGCGCACTTCTCCTGGGTTCTACCTCCATGATTCCTTCGATCAGTCAGGATGAAACTGAGAAGTTTAGTATGGGCTTTAGCGCTTGGAACGGGGGGTTTCTTACCGCTCCATCTGCTGGGATTGATAGTTGCTTATGGTCCCTTAGCGGAGTTGTTCTGTCCATGTCTAGTGGAAGCCTGATACGGTCCTCTTCCCCAAACTTTAATCTACCATCCCCATACATCAGTGGGCAGCACCAGGGAATGGAGAATGCGGCAGGGTTCTGGGATTTCCCCACCTACCACCTCCGTGTAGCCCGACGCCCCGCCGGTGGGCACCCCTATTTCCCATAGGCCGTCTTATTCCCAAGGAAGGACTGTGCAATGAGACTTCATCACAGGTGGCAGGGTCTTCATTGAAACGACTCCTGCTTCTATTAGATGCACTTTGTGCTGCTCCCAATCCTCAGGTTGCCACATTCAGGGCCGGGAGGATGGGTCAGGGGCAACACGTTTGTCTTGGAAGCAACACAGGGCTGGGCAACACAGGTTTGAATCCCGGTCCCGCGCTTAGAGACTGGTCCCTGGTATTAAGTGCATCAGAACAGATTAATTAATTATTTAATGTAAACAGCTATGCCTTATGTACTGCATGCCTCACCATATGAACTGCTCCATCCCCTCCCACTCACCCAAAAAATAAAACAGCCATGGCCTGCTATTAAAAGTCTAGTGCAATCCGGTGTTTATAATACAGAAGACAAGGTGCTACTTCTCATGGGAAGCAGCAAAAACAACGCAGATACATTTTCTGAATGTTTGGCCTTGCAAAATAGGTCAGAGTATGCAATTCTGGGGCATTCTCATGTCTGGGATTTAAAACCAGCGCCTCGGTGCCCCTGGGCTGACAGTGCGCTTTATAAATGCAAATAAATAAATAAATAAATACATCTTTTTTGTGCTTACTGAAACATCGACTATTTTTCTCTGCACAGATAGCAAGAAGGGGGATGTACTGAACCAGTTTTAAATTGCACAAATCAAGCATCTGAAGGTGTATTGAATATCTGTCATTAATACCCATTTTAATGGCACTCAATTTAGCGACCTCATCCTGAGGGGGTGGGATTCACACTTGACAAGTGTCATGCCAGGCGGGGGGGGGGACGCTTAACCGGACAAAATCGTTGCACTTATATCAACCACCGACGGAGCAAATAGGTTTAATCACACTCTGTTGCCTTAGGATGAAAAGGTTGTGAGTTGTGAAAAAAGATGTGCAGTGTGTGCATGTTGTTCGATTTTCTGCAGCCTGTGTGCGTTTAGTATTGCAATATAATTCACACCTTCTTCATTCTGGAATTCATCAGACTTGATTTGTCCAACATCTTTCCATAAGGATCTCTTATGCTGTCTGGTTGATTTTCCATGTGTTTTATTGTTTTGTAGTTGTGCTTTATTGTTCAACTATTAAAAGATGAGTCCTTAAAGAACAGCTATAGAAAAAGCATTGTACACTGTTATACACGGGGGTCCATGTGGTAATGTCGCCTGGAAAAGTTGCCAGGTCTGCAACTTTAATTTCCTGACCCCTAAAATAGTTTCCCCAAATATTTTAGGAGGGGTAACATTGTATATTATAAACTCCAATCCTAAAATATTTGGGGAAAGTGTTTGATTTTACTGTGGGTGCCTTTTTGGGGAAATGTCACCCCCTGGCGGCCATTTCCCAGGCGACTTTATCACTGGACACCTTATAAACTACAGATGGGATGGAAGAAGACATAACCTGCTAACAAGATGCAAAGTATGGAATCTGGAATCAATCCTGGCTCCCTGATATCACCAATTGATGTCATCATGCTCAAATCACTTCACGTCCCCTGGAGGTGATGTTGTTAAGCGTGCACTGCAGCTACGTCTGCACCCATGCATGGTTTAAAATACTGCATCCCAATAGCTAGAGGGCTTTCTTGGAGAGCAGAATTGAATGAGAAAAATATCTACATCGCCAAAGGTCATGTGGATGGTGACATTCTGCACAAAGTCACTACCAGCACCCGTGAGCAGGAGTGGGCTGGAGCCCCTCTCCCATTGCCAGCAGACCCAGGTGACCGGCAAGGCCACCCACCCCACAGCTGCTCTATCCCTAATCCCTGCACCCGAAGGAAAACGAAGCAAGCGACCGCTTCGTTTACCGCCAGCACAGCTGATCTCATCAGGAACAGCTGATCGAAGATTCTATGCCAAGCGCGGCCCATCCCAAAATGACCGGCGCAGACACGGTTGCTAAGCAACCAGGCCGCTTTTTCCCCAGCAAGCACCGCCGGTAGGCAGAAGCCGTCGGAGGAAGGCCAGGAGAAAGGCCCTGTTTGCCTCTTGCAGCCATAGCCTCAGTCACTACCAGCACCCGTGAGGAGGAGTGGGCTGGAGCCCCTCTCCCATCGCCAGCAGACACAGGTGACCGGCAAGTCCACCCACCCCAAAGCTGCTCGATCCTTAATCCCTGCACATGAAGGAAAACGAAGCAAGCGACCGCTTCGTTTGCCGCCAGCACAGCTGATCTCATCAGGAACAGCTGATCGAAGATTTTATGCCAAGCGCGGCCCATCCCAAAATGGCCGTCGCAACTCGGGCCCACAACGAGGCTCGACGCGGTTGCTAAGCAACCAGGCTGCTTTTCACCCAGCAAGCACCGCCGGTAGGCGGAAGCCATCGGAGGAAGGCCAGGACAAAGGCCCTGTTTGCCTCCTGTACGCCGACATGTGCCGAAATTCGCTGGACACTCTAATCAAGGTACTCATTATCATTGTGCCCATGCCTCCTTATGACTCTCAAGATCACAGACCTACTCCGCTGTTATAGCTGTCTACTATAAACCCCACCGCCGCCTTGCTACCCAGTCGCCTAAAACGCTAATCATCACATGAGCTATATGCATTGAACAGTCAAGAAACAGACACCACATGCTGCAGTTTCTTTAGCCTAGAAAACTCGCCTTCCCCTAGGTATGTTAGTGTCATCATAATATTAATCACAATGTTACTTGATAGCACTCTGCAATCCTACAATCAACAATAGCCAGCAATACCTACCTGCGCTTCTTACACTGCTGTACCTGCCTAACTTTTACACTCTGCACATAGCATCGTACTAACTGTTGAACCAGCCTACTCTCACTTGGTTTTACTGCACTGTATTCCCTGTTGAACTAGCCCACTCTCACCTGGTTATTACTGCACTGTATTGCCTGTTGAACTATCCTACTCTCACCTGGTTATTACTGCACTGTATTGCCTGTTGAACTAGCCTACTCTCACCTGGTTACTATTGCACTGTATTGCCTGTTGAACTAGCCTACTCTGACCTGGTTATTACTGCACTGTATTGCCTGTTGAACTAGCCTACTCTCACCTGGTTACTATTGCACTGTATTGCCTGTTGAACTAGCCTACTCTCACCTGGTTATTACTGCACTGTATTGCCTGTTGAACTAGCCTACTCTCACCTGGTTACTATTGCACTGTATTGCCTGTTGAACTAGCCTACTCTCACCTGGTTACTATTGCACTGTATTGCCTGTTGAACTAGCCTACTCTCACCTGGTTACTATTGCACTGTATTGCCTGTTGAACTAGCCTACTCTCACCTGGTTACTATTGCACTGTATTGCCTGTTGAATTAGCCTACTCTCACCTGGTTACTATTGCACTGTATTGCCTGTTGAACAGGCCTACTCTCACCTAGTCATTATTGCATTGCAGCCCTTTAACATTTAGTACCCACCTCTTACCAGTGCCTGACTTTTATGCAGCCAATCCTACCCACACTATGCTGGTCCTCCTGACCACCAATATGATCCCTTTCTGCATAATACCCGAGTCCATTCCATGCACATGTGGTCATTTCATCAAGATCAATGAAGGACTTGCCAAACTGGGATGTCGGCACCACCATCCTATCCCTTACCCTACCCCATTCCTTCCCTCACTACCTCCATTTCCCTCGCAAATGACCTCCACAAATAAGCTTTATTCCAACGCCACAAACAAAGCAATCCCAACTACACTGAGCCTCAGTCAGAACAATGGCAAACACACCCTCACCAAGGTGACTATTACCAAAACTACACCCACCCTAGGTATTGACAGGCTAACCAGGCTCAGGGCCAGAACCAGAACTAACTACATAGCCTCCACTCTCAAAACATCCTCAAGCAATCCAACAAACCGGCTATCACCCCCAACAACTGCCAATATGAACTAAACTACAAAAAAGCAATCAAACCTAGAACCATCCCCAAAACAAATAGCTATACCCCCAACCTAGCTACCTCACTAAGTAAAGCACCGGCACACACCACCCCCACAATCACTCTGAAAGGGGCACTCATCAATGTGCGCTCCCTCGGAGCTCATGCTGCAGAAATCCACGATCTCATTTTTTACCAACAACTTGACATCTTGGTAGTCACTGAAACGTGGCTACACCCTGCTGCAGGCCTACTCCTAGCCATAGCCATTCCCCCAGAATTCAGCATCCTCAGAACAGATCAGACCAACACCCAAGGAGGTGGAGTCGCCATAATAGCCAGAACACACCTGCAAATCAGAGCCTGCCCAATAGAACAAATACAAGGCGATGAACTACTACTAGTAAAACTCACATCCGACCCTAAAACAACAACCAACTTCTTAGTAGTGTATAGGTCACCAAACAAAAACACACACCCCAACCTGGACATCCCACTCCTACTAACACCCCTCATCAAGCCCAAAACCAAATGTATCATCCTCGGTGACATGAACTTAGGCTTTAATGACCCCCTAGATCCTGAAGCTTCAGCCCTCCACACAGCTATGTTAGAGATGAATTTCATACAGCTGATCAATGAACCCACCCATTCCAAAGGAAGAACACTGGATTGGCTCCTCACTCTTAACTCTCAAGTCACCATCAATTCCATACTCCCCGTAAACTGGTCAGATCATTTCATCACCAATTATACTCTGAACAATAATACCATAGCCCACATGATCTCCATAAAATCTGACACATTTGAAACTAGAAACTTAAAAAAGCTCACAGCAGACAACCTCTCCCCTGCCCTGACCAAAGCCTTAGCTAACTTGACCCCGGATACAAACAACCCTGCCTACCTTGCAGAGCGCTACCTGCAAAGCCTCACCCATACCATCGACCTACTTGCTCCAATCACTACCAAAACTCGAAAAAAAAATAAACTTTCTTGCTTCTGGTTCAACGAAAAACTAGTCTCCCTAAAACGCACAAAAAGATCACTCAGACATATCCACAGAAAAACTAACACCCCAGAGTGAGCTCAAAACTTTGATATTGCCAATAAAAAATACAAATCAGCGATAATCACGCATAAAGGGAATGCCTTTAACACTCGCATTACAAACGCCTCTTCAGATAGCAAAGAACTATTCCCAATCCTTAGAGAGCTGGAAAACCCCTGTCAAGTTAGTGTACCCACCAATGCCAGCAAAGCATGGTGTACCACTATACAAGACGCGTTATTATCCAAAATCATACTACTACAAAAGAAAATTGTTAGTAAAAAGTCACTCCTGGCAGAACAGAAAAAAACCCTACCCACCATTACTGCCAACCAATCCAATCTCACCCCTGGCACTCCATTCCATTTTCGCAAGTCTCAAACAAAGAAGTGCTTGAAACCTTATTGAAACTCAAAGCATCCCACTGTAAAGAACATCAATTCCCCTCACACCTAGTCAAACTTTGTGCCCCCACCCTTACACCAATCATCACTGAATTGGTCAACGCTTCCTTTCACACTAATACAGTCCCAACCAGCATCAAAAAAGCATGGGTAACCCCTTTACTAAAAAAAACTACCCTAGATCCATCTAACCCTACGAATTATCGTCCGATCACAACTGTCCGATCACATTTCTCCTGAAAATAATAGACAAAATAGCGTACTCCCAGGTCCAAAACCACCGAGAACAGCACCAACTTCTGGGGGACCCACAGTCAGGATTCCACCCTAATCACAGTACAGAGACAGCCCTACTAGATTTAAAAATCCAAATGGATGCCACCAGAGAAGCAGGTAAACTGTGCTTACTAATGCTACTGCATCTCTCGGCAGCGTTCGATTTGGTCGACCACGAAAAACTTTGCAACACTTTGGCTAACAACATCAATATGTCTAAGGACGCTACTAACTGGACCAAATCCTTTTAGCAGACAGAACATCAAGAGTATCCATCGGCAAAGACTCAGCTGACCCCATACCAGTTCCCATAGGCGTCCCACAAGGTTCATGCCTAGCTCCAACATTTTACAATGCCTATACTAAGTTGCTCTTTGCAGCTCTGGATTCCATGGGTGTCATCTACACCAACTTTGCTGATGACACCCAGATCCTTATCCCACTAACAGGCAACCACGATCAAGACTCTCTGCTCATCAACCAAATATACTCCCTTATTCAAAACTGGATGGCAAACAATAGCCTTTGCCTCAATGATGACAAAACGGAGCTACTCATAGTAGGCTCACCCTCTAAAAATTGAATCACTTCATCCTACTTACGAATCATTTATCATCGATGGCACCCCCATCCCAGTACTCAATCAAGTCAAGACTCTAGGTGTATATCTAGACGCTACCTTAACCATGTCAAAGCAAGTAAATACACTAGCCTCCTCCACTGCCTATACATCCAAACTCATCTCACTAAGCCGTAAATTCCTCTCACCCAACAACTGCATTGCTCTAGCAAGAGTACTTATACTCTCCAAGCTCGACTATTGTAACATCCTGTTCCTGGGCACCTCTAAAACAAACATAGCCAAACTCCAGCTCATGCAGAATAAAGCTCTCCGAGCTGCCCTAGGAATATATCCAACACCAGGAGAGACAATCACTGGCTCCCCATCCAAGCCAGGATACTGTTCAAAACCCTAAGTATCACGCATAAATGTATTGCCAATAAAGCTCCCAAGTACCTTATCAACACAGTCGCAAAGAAACCCCAGACAAGACTCCTTAGATCTAACAACAACTCTCACCTTGAAATCCCACAATATAAAAGAGAGAAAGCCGGGGGCAGTGGATTCAAAGTCCTGTGGCCTAGTCACTGGAATTCACTACCCACCATTATCAAGACTGAAACCTCCTTCCCACTATTCAAAAAATCACTGTAAACCTGGCTATTCAACCAATACTAACCTAGCTGTTGTTTCCCACATCCTGCTACCTGCATATACACTACAAGTGTATAGCAATGTATACACTGTAAGTAAATATACCATTGTTAGTTGTATTCCTGTGCTTTGCTATAAAATGTATTATAAAATTGCAATCTTCCACTGTCTGTAACTACACCGTGATACCTCTGGGTCTGGGCGTATAACAAATGTAATAAATAAAATAAAATAAAGTTACATGGAGGAGAGGGAAAGAGAAAAAAACACTTGACTATATATTCGCCTCTGAGAATTTGCATGCTACTTTTATCAATACGGGGATAAAGCGGACGACTGCAAGCGACCATGATATTTTATCGGTATCCAGAAAGACTTGGGCACGATCGAGGTTTGGAAAAAGGCATGAAGATCTCGAAGTTGAATCAGGACGCAACAGGGATAAAATCGCTAACGTAAGGGAGAAAAGAGAGTGCAATGGCTTAAACCTATTAGCGTTTAAGGAGTTGGAGTGCCCGACGCATCGTTGCAGCTTTGTTAAGCATCACTTGTATAATGGAACAGTTGCCCTTAAAAAAAGGAGCTTAAAAAAAGGGTAAGAGATTCGCTCAGGAAAGCTCCTAATGATATTCTTTATGTGAACAAGTTAAAACAACAGTATACGAACTGGGTACGAGGATACAAGTGGATGTTGCACTAACTAGATGCTGATGCAATGTTGTGATTAGTTGCTTCAGAAAATACGGCCGAAATCTGGAGGGTGCTTAATAGCATGTCTGCAACACAAGCCTCCCTGACTGCGAATGGAGTGACAGCTGAGGCCTGGTGTAGACACTTCAGTGTCCTGTTTACATAAGATCAGCAAGGCAGGAAAGAACAAAACAAGTCAGGGCTGTATGGTCTTTTCCAACCGAAAGATCAGCCATAGAGTCCCGTATTGGCTTAGCTAGTAAATCAAGGGCCGCAGGGCCGGACGGCCTTACTAACTGTAAATTGAAATAAGACCCGGAGGAATATTCAGGAGTGATGTTCAACTTGTTTAAGGAAATCAAAAGAGGATACCAAAATCATGGTGTTCTTCCATAATTGTTCCAATATTTAAGACGGGCAATAGGTCAGATCCTCGGAATTATAGGCTTATCGACCTTCTTGATGTAATGGGCAAGATTTTTGGAGCCCTCATTCTGAAAGCTTTTAATAAGTGGAGTCATAATACGGGTAGATTTGATAAGTGGCAGGTAGGATTCCTTAAAGGGATAGGAACTTCACAAAATCTGTTCATAATCAACTTGATAAAAGCAACAGTCAAGAAGAAGCCGAAGGGTAAAGTTTACTTAGCCTCAATCGATCTCGCCCAGGCATTCGACACTATTGAAAGCGAGTAACTTTGGATGAAGCTAAAACAATGGGACTGCCCCCGGGATGTCAGAGAAGTAATGACCGCCTTGCATTCAAATACCATCTTACAAGTCAGATTGGACTGGAGCGTCAATCTCTCGGAAACCCATTGAAACTTCTAAAGGGCTAAAACAGGGCTTTACCCTGGCTCCAGCCTTATTCAACCAATTCATCTTGGATGTCTCCACAGCCTTCAATGACATCAGAAGTTTTCCACCTAGAGTCGCAGGGGAGCCAGTAAGTTGTTTGCTTTATGCGGACGACCTAATTCTCTTGGACCAGACTCAAGTTGGTCTGCAGAGGCTGCTAAATGCTTTGGCCATCAGCGTGGACATGAATAACCTCAAAATAAAAGTCGACAAGTCAAGAATCTTGCCCCTGGGAGTCTAACCCGGACAGAAACCTTCTTCTAAACTAGCTTGGTTTTTTAAGGGCGAGAAAATCATGCAAGTGTCTAGTTTCACCTATTTAGGAATGATTATTAACAACAGTACAGTAGATGCTCTGAGAAAAGAGTCCTTAAGATGTAAGATTAGAAATCTGGCTTCTCAGGCGTGAAGGATACAATCTAAACATTGTAAGTTCTCCCTCACCCCGATAATTGATTTCTATAAAATGAAAGTAACACCAATAATAACTTTTGGAGCAGAGACTTCTTTTGCCTTGTCAGATTCATTGTGGCCTAAACTGGAGGGATCCTTTTGGAGGACAGTTGTGCTACTGCCGTCTTGTGTCCCAATTCAACTGATAAGGGAAGAACTGGGTCTTTCCTCACTGCAATCTATTATACAGTGGAACACCTAGGCCTTTTTAAGAAAGTGCTTGTTGGGTATTCCTGAAGAAGGCTACAAAGTGCTGCAAAAAGCACTAAAACTAAACACAGAACAGATCCTTGTGGTTTGGAAATATTCCTGCTTGGCAACATTGCACGATTTAGGATCATCTGAAGACAATCTGATGGGAAACCCTTCCAAGGTGAAACGAAAACTGCTAGATCAAGACTGGATTAACACCAGGGAAATTGTCAGAAAACGGAAATTATACGTCCATAAGGGCCTGCAATATACCAAGAGGAAAGATTCCAGGATACTTGGAAACATTTCCAAGTGCATTCCTCAGAAGTACATTTTACGATTCAGACTACACCTAATGCCAACACGCTAGATTACAGAAGTAAGAAAGGCTGTAAACATCAGGAAATACGAATGCCGATTATGTAAAACAAAGCTACAAACACTGTTCTATCTGAATATGGAATGTGCTGAGTTGAAACTTCAAAGAAAAAGGTGGTTGGGCAAATACTGTATGCATTGTACAACTCTGAGCTCTGCCAAATGGTGGTCTGTTATACTGCAAGGGGAGCAAGCTTCATTAAAACTGATGCTGTTGTCATTTCTGAAGGAAGTATTTCTGGTATTGGACACGAATTAATAACTTTAGCCAGTGCATTTTTGCTGCCTATTAGTAACTTTTTGGGTTTATTTCTTTTTTTTGTTGTTTTTAGTTTTTGATTTCTTCTTCTCTCGTTGTCTTTTGGAATGGAATGATGGGAGCCATGACCCCCCACTCCCCTGACGATGAGTGATTCTTTTCTTTTCTTTTCAATTTCTAAGCAGGGGCCTGTTTACTTTTTACTGAATTTTATCGGATATCTCTTATCATGGTTATGTCATGCATTCTCTTGATAAATAGCTGTAAGGTTTAAATTATAAACCAAATGTTAATTAAAAAAAATACTGCAGTGTGACTCCATACATAGCCCTACATAGAGTGTACAACACAGGCTACACAGTGTCCTCACCCAGCCATTTTAACTTCACTTGTGACTGAGCAACAGATCCATCACAGAAAGGTCAGATAGTGGACTAATACTTTACCACTGTGTGGGTTTGAGAGCACCACTGATGCCTGAGTCTCCAATGGACAACACTAATAATCAATACAAATAAACACATACAACTGAAAAATATGTTGCGTCCTGTCCTCGGATTTAACAAGAAATGTGATAGCAATCCTTTCTACTAGTGCACAAGGTATATTAGTACTCGGCCAGGGCGCAATCAGAATGAAAGAGCCATTCTCATTGACCCTGGCCGAGTCATTACCAGGCCGGGAATCCCTCAGTCCGAATTCCACGGCCTATGTCCCCGGCAAGGGGCGTGACAGCCCCTCAGCCAATGAGGATGCTCGAAGCAGGGCCATCCCCGCTCCGAGCCTCCCCACGGCTGAGAGGCTACCTTCCCCCTCCCCTTTCCTCCCTCCTCCCTGCCCTCACCACCCCACTTACCTTCTATCCCTGGGTCCCCGGCAGGGGACGATGACAGCATCCTGCCATGTGGAGACTCAGAGCGGGGCCATCCCCGCTTCGAGCCTCCACACGGCTGGAGGCTTCCATCGTCCCCCACCGGGGACCCAGGTATGTTTTTATTTGTTGGTTTATTTCCCCATACCCTCCCTTCCGCCCTCCCAACCGCACTTCCCTTCTTTTTTTTTCAGGAGCGGACACGCTGGGAACACTTCTGTTCCCAGCGCGTCTGCTCCTGATGGCCACCATGAAAGGGAAAACGGACTCCATTTTCCCTGTGGCCATTTTCTTGGTCATTTCAATTTTTTTTTTCTGTCCTGAAACGCCGCAGTGTTTCGGGACAGAAAAAACTGCTTTTAGTGCCCCGGTCACGCATATATTTGCGGGCCGGGGTACTAATAGCAATATGACCCTTGCGGCCGGGGCATTACCGATTCAGGCAATGCCCCCACCGCTCGGTTCATATTGCTTAATTATTACATTGCCTGCGGTAGCAGCCATGTAGTTATGGTTAAGTTGCTAAACCCATAGGAAGAGCACTTTTTGGGTGGCTTTTAACTTCGCTCCTCCTGGACGAATCCTCACCAAAGTTTGGTGAGGTTTGGTCAAGGGGGGGCAATGTTATAGAGGGGGTCCCAAAATTTATTTTTTTCCCATAGACATAATGGGAAAAAACTTTGCTCACGCCTACAGCCCAAACCGTTGGACGGATTTTCACCAAATTTGCGACTTGGTCCCAAAAGTGTGCTTTTGTTAATTTGGTGTAAATCCGTCCAGTAGTTTGTTTTTAAATGACCATAACATATGGCAAAAAAATGTGTGATATCTATTTCTGCTCCATGCACACACTTCCCTGTTCGCTCCGCAGATAGGACACCAATTGGCTAATAGACTTGCGTCATGTCCGCGGACACACAATGTGTTCGCTGATTGGTTGGTATGAAGCGTGAGGTGCATCAGATTTTTGGAAACGCCCGCCATCTTGGATTTGCTGACATCGGTAGGTGTCCGTGGACATCGCGGTAAAAACATATTAAAAAACACAACATTGCACTTGTCAAATTTATCAAATAATCTCTGGGGAGGTGAGGGGTGATGAGGATGGGATGGAATATGGCTGCAAGAAGCACAAAAATGGGTGGTTTTTGCAGCGAAAGTCCGCGTCCAGATGTTCGCAAACAGCCCTGAGAAGTTTGGGGACACTTCAGATGTTTGGGGCAGGTTTTGGATGACAAATAACTTTGGCACCACTCAATGAAACCACATGAAATTTTGCAATTATATTCCGGTCCTGATTCCAAATGTGTTTGCAAAGTTTGGTGGGATTCTCTCAGGAGGGGGCAAAATTAGAGGTGGGGTCTCAAAATAACGTAAAGGCTTATAAATGAGGTGCCATTTGATGAATGTACACTTAATTTGGCAAACTGATAATAGAACTAGATATTAATGTTTTTGCGAAGTATGGTGGGATATTGTCATGTGGGGGCAAAATTAGAGGGGGGTTCCACTATAATTTAAATGTTTATACATGTGGTGCCATTTCACAAATCTACATAAATGTTTGCAAAAAGACTATTGATCTAGATATAAATGTTTTTTCGTAAAGTCTGAATGGATTTTGTTTTTTGACAAGCGTCATAATATAGGCACAAAAAATAGTGACTTACCTTTGGTGACTGAGGTGTAGCCTGTGGCCATGGGCAGTGGCCAGATTGCCCGGATCATAGAATAAGGTCATGATCTGGACAATCAGGCCACTGGCCATGACCACGAGGGACAACACATGGGGTTAAAGTGGCCATGTCAAACTGGGACTGGCTTTGTGGTACAGTTATTCAAAATTGGGATAGGTTTGAAAGGGAAGAAAAATGTGCTTGTGGTAATCTGGTCATAGGGTTCTCTTTTCGCCTTCTGCAGGCTGCCATGGAAAGCGAAGAGGGGCCCTGTACGGAACCCCGCCTTCCCTTTCCATTTGTGGCCATCTTGGAAAAGGATTTTCCTTCCTACACCGGGACACTTTTTTTAGCACCCCGGGTTCCCACTTTGGGAACCTAGGGTGCTAATGGCCTTCATCCCCCATTACATCGGCTGGAATGGGGTGGATAATGGTCCGGAGACCTCGTTATCCACACTCGCTTCATTTGGGTTGATAACTTGGGCTGCCAGGCCGGTATCCTCTGGAATGGGGGATAAACGCCACAATATCGCCATCAGCATAACACAAAATGCAAATAGAAATGTTGGAAAATCTTATTGAGTCTTTGTACTTTACTGAGAAATATGAAGTAGATGGATTTTATATGTTTCTTTTTTTTATTCTATTTTTTAACTGTGAAAGGTGGTTCCTAAAGGAACATTTCCTTTATTGTTTTTAGATGCATTTTTTTTTGGCAGGAGAGCTTAGAACGAAAGGTGGGGAGGGAAATGAGGGAAGAGGCACGAAAAACTAATATGGAGGGGCAGGTGCAGAGGGGAAAATGTTGCGCATCTGTTATTTCTAAGGTAGGGGGTAGTGATTCTCATGCTCCTTGATTAGAACATTGGTGGTGTCTCTTGGGGAGGAGGGGTGGCATTAGCTGATTCCTTTTTAAGATAAATAGCAGTTTTGCTAAAAGTATGTACTGTGTACTAGATTGGTAATGGATGAGTGGGAATAGGGAAAGTTGAAAGTTCCTAGATCAGTAGAAAACGCAGTTCCGAACTTTCCGCGAAGCACAGATCTTATCGTGAAGTGTCGACGGGTTCTGGGACACGTCATCATGCCACACACCAGGATATGGTCATGTGGCACTGTCCGGGAGGTCTGCAATGAAGTCAGATGTTCATAGAGGTTATGGTTAAGTTGAACTAATAAAAACCTATGAAATTCAATGAAAAAACTTTGTTAATGGGACGTTATAGTTAAGTTGGACTCATGAAAACCTATGAAATTCAATGAAAAAACTTTGTTAAGGGGACGTTAAGGCGGCTGTCAGAATACGAGTCTGTGTTCTGCGTGTTCTGTGCAGTGCGGCTTGACACGTTTGTGAACCACGTTCGTGAGCCCTTTCCTCTAACGGTTTTTGGGCATCACCGTCAGTTCGGAGTTGCAAGATTGACCGCCCCAACTTCGTCCTCGTACTGCTGTGAGCTCCGAGTGGCTAGTGGGGTGAGCGAGGTGTGTGTGAGGCGAGCCAAGACCGGCTGTGACATTGCTGTACCGTAGCTGGAGGAGCGAACGTGATACCACCTCCAGTTTGTCAGACACAGCAGGTATTTCACATTCTGTAGACTGAAGTGGCAACAGGAGCAGCAGAGGCGGAAGTGCTCGTGGGGGACAGCATGAGATATGCTGATGTCCCTGAAGATGCTGTGAGCACAATACTCTTTTAGTGCACAAGAGTTGCTATTGTGTTTCAGTTTTGCGGAGACACTTACAACCAAGTAGTCTGAGGGTGAGGGTCATTTTGTAGACTCACAAATATAGTTTTTTGTCTCCCTGCCCCGTGTACATGTTACCGGTGAGCCTCGTGAGAGGATCGTACCCCTGTACCTGTTTTGAATTAGTGGTGATGCAGAGTGTGCGCTGTGGGCTATCTGCTGCAACTGGTCCCATAATTTTATTTCTATGCTGCATGACTGTGACTGTGGGGCTTGACCCTTTGAACAGTCGGTGCAGACATTTTGGAACAAGCATTGGGAAGCCAGTTTAAGAAACGGACTCTGCTTCTCTTGTGGTCATTTACTGTGTCAACTTGGACCGCAATAAACACACTGCTGAGACAACATACAGAGTCTCAAATAAGTGGGGTTAAAGCGGATGTGCAGTAACTGCGGGGCTAGTCCTTTTGAGCTGCCCTACGTTGATTAGCCTCTTGGCTGGCATACGAAGCTGGTGGTTTCACTTCCCTGATTAACAAGAATCAGAAAGAATTGGCAGCAACTGCAGGGCTAGTCCCTTTGAGCTGCCTTCTCAACCTTCAAGGGCTGTGGCCGCTCTCAGTCGTACTTTTTTGCTTGCAACACAACTTACTAAAAAAAAAGAATAAAAACTGTCATGGCTTTTCGAGCATACTTACTTAAAACAGATTTGCCAAAAGCTCTTAAAACCTCAAGTACCTCACTGGTCCTTAAATCTACTCCTCGTCGCCATTCATTGGCTTCTCTTTCAAAACGCAAACACTCTGAAAATGCGTTAACAAATTATGGGAAAAAATAAACTCCTGGTGACATTCGTGACTTTTGCAGACCTGCTTTAGTGAGTACCACTGGATTGTCCTCCCCTCATGATGAACAAGTTCCTGTGGTCTCAAGTGAGGTAGCAGATCCGTCGGGCCACATTTCTATCACGGACACGCAACTATTGGCGGGTGAAGGTTTGCCTATCCCCTCCATGACAGCTGGTGTGGACACGATTTCTGCAAATAAAATGTCTGCGCCTAATGAGGTCGTGGGTTGGTCCGTCCCTTCTACGAGTGCAGAAAAACATGATGTGTCTCCACCACCTTTATATGTGATCTAACGTCATCTCCGCCAATCAGTGAGGCGAGGAGTCGAACTTTAATGTGGAAAACATTTCTTTGATTGCCTCATCGTCATCTATTTCCTCAGCAAGAAATAGTCTTTATCAATCTCCTAGTCTTTTTGATAATTCTGTACATAATGTTCATATGTCTCTAGCGGGTTTGGTGGCTGATGGTCAGTTTTCTCGGAGGTGTAGTGACACTCCCAATAATAATAACTTATTGGGTTCCCCACAATTTAAACTCCTTGAAATCACTCTAAATGCGAGCAGCACAAGTATATCTACATTGACAAAATTGTTTGAAACGTTAGATGTTAAACTTTTGAATCAATCTAAGCAAATTGACCAACTAACAATATGGATGAGTAAACTGCTACAGTTTGAAAAAGTACTTCCTAATACATATGAAAAATGGGTTAAGCGGGGTACACATAATATCACTCCACAACGACAGGAGTGTGGCAAGAAAAACCACCGTCAATGTTAGAGGCAGCTTTACCCACATTCGCCCATGTAATTGGGGTTGATCAATCACTTAACATCGCTGGTGATGCGGATATACCACTTGTCTGAAATCATCCTTGCCTCCCAGAATTTCCATTAGTCCCAATCTTCTGTTGACCAATATGGAAAACTGTGTGGTACCTCTTGAGAATGCTCCTCCACTGTTGGGCGAAGTTACACACACTGATGCCACTTCAATGGATGAGCCTGTGCCCATAAAGCCTTTTTACAATCTCTTTCTTGTTAAAGAAGTAGGAAGGAACGGATTTGTGACATCTGATATGCTCAAAAAGACGAAAAACCAAAAAACTCTTCCATTGAGAGCGAGAGCTAATATAAAACAATTAATTAAACGGTTGGCTCCCTAAATGAAAACAGGGGGCAAGACAAGGGCACCTAAACTTAAATTAAAGAATTCTGCTCCTCCAATGACAAACTCAGAAGAAAGTGGTGGAGAAGTTGAATGAGGTTAAAGATTATCCTCCGCTAAATGATCTAATAGCTTCAATCTCTGACACACAATCTATCCCACCTGAGTCGCAAGCTCCACAATCAAATGTAATTAACACTCAGGAAAACAGTACAGTTGTTGAACGGGGTGAAGAACAAGCTTCTATCCTAGCGGATGTTCGTTTGCAAATTGGAAACTCTATACAGAAATATCTTGATTTGAAAAAGGCATGTACTGACATAACAATAAGGCAGCCGCCTTTATCAATGTTGATACCTGAATCTAAAATAAACTGGCAGCTCCAGTCACTGTGTATGCCGGGTACATCGAGAGTGAGTGATGAAATACAGCATGGTCAGGACCCCTCTCACTCACAGGTGGCGTTCTCTAATCAAGAAGTGGGCAAACTGATCCCGAACACTAGGTCGATGATGGCTCCCCCAGATGCACCCACAGCGAACTCACAACAGGGTTTCTTGACGGTTGGAGGTGATGCACGTCAGAACCTCAAGGACCAAATGATTGGTCAAAATTCTCGAGAAAGTCATAATGTAACAAATGCTTCTGACGGTAAGGTCCATTTAGAAAAGGTGGGCGAACATAATAACATGCTTCATATTGAAGACCAAATTACAAGGGCTGTTTCTAATGACCTTAGTCAGAATCTAACCGTCCAAAAATCGTGGGGTGAACGTTCTGGTCCTACATTACATGCTGAAGGGAAGCAGAGAAGTCAGGGACTTGTAACCTTTGTTCCTGACTCTAACATTGAATCTGAATGTAAAGAAAGGGAGTTTCATGATATGGCTACTGGGCGATCAGCTAAACCCAGTGATAATTACAATAAACAAGCACAATTCCACCGTTTAATACTCAAATGTCGCCCAGCTCCGTTTGCTCCATATGTCATGAATAGAACTAGTCTACTTGCAATATGCGAGGAGGTTAGTACCCTTCAGGACATAACATCTGCAGACATAGAACAGATGGAGTTTGTCCAACACAATAATTGTTCCATTGTTAGAGTATGGCTTCAATCAAATCTAGTTAGAAACGCCTTATGGCAGGCGCGGATGGACATCTTTACTTTGGGCTTTGTCCTGGCCAGAGACCCATTTGTCTTTGATTCTGAAGGGAATTTAACCCTTCAAAACAGTGTGAACAAGCCAAGAATGCCTTTATTGTCGCAGTATACATTTAGTGAATCTGGTCCTACTTCTAGGAACCTCCAAAACTTGACCCTGAAACAACTACCAACAAATAACCCTGACTTATAACTAACAAATTACTATAGAAAGCTTCAGATTTCAATGGTTAGCTAGAACACCTGTGGGCACTCCCACTTATTAGGTAACAGTGCAGGATTTTTAGCATCACATAACATAATTATTTTACAAGAAACGTGGCTAACAGCACAACCTACTTGGGAAGGCCATACCATTGTCTGTCATGTTGCAAAAACTGCTTCACGTGGTCGACCTTCGGCTGGTCTTCTAGTAGCGATTAAGAATCACAAAAATTGGTTCTGGTCTTGGTGGGCAGAGCCAAATTTCTATCTTTTGTTGACCAAACTCATTTGTCCGGTTGCGACTGTGGCAATCTTGAACATCAATCGCAACCCGAAAAGGTTATCAGACAAGGTCTTCTTTAATGATTTAGAATGTTTATTCAATCTCATTTTAGAATCTACAGATATAATAATAATAATAATAATAATAATAATAATAATAATAATAATAATAATAATAATTTTGCATTTATATAGCGCTACAAACCCTCAGGTATCTGAACGCTGCTTATTATTACCCACAGTGTTTGGTGCTCAGAACTCATATCATTGTAATGGGTGATTTGAATCTGCAATTGCTACCTGCCAACAATCCCAAATCCAACTTATCCTGTTTGAGATGGCATCTACTCATGAAGGAGAGGGGGCTTCCTATGTGCAGTGGTTCTATCACGAGAGATATCCCGCCGCAGATGATCTGGCAAAGAGGAAATTCTGCTTCTATCATTGATTATACCTTTGTTGATCACAGTATGTTTAATGCTAATCTGAGTTTTAGTATAATACCACAAACGTATAGCGATCATAATATGTTGAACTTAACTTGGTGGTCTGAAGTCCAAATGAACAGTGATTGTTGTGAATACTTCCCCCAATCGATGTTGGTTAATGATGCATGAACGCGCTTAACATGGAATCTCTGTTTTTTGACAGCATTCCATCAAAACGTGGAGAGTTCCTGCCATGACGCTAAAATTACTTCTGGCAACTACACTTGTTTTTTACACAGTTACCAACAAAAAGTGCAGTCATCATCAAATGTCCAATACAAACCTCGACATGAATATGATGCACTGGTTCAATTAAAAAAATCTACCTTACGTAAAAACAAAAAAGTGGTAGCACTCTCCATTTGTGTAAATAAACAAGAAAGTATTTGCGCGCTTTCTTGTCAGTACAACAACTGGTTACGTTCATATCGTAGCCAACTGTACCAAACAGATGGGGAATCTATGTTGGCCAGTATTCTATGCAAAAACACTGCACAAATTTGGACCACGAACAACTCAGCTAATAATTTGTCACAAAAATCGGTTCAACTAAATGGTGTTAATGAGACAGAGTGGGTTAAACATTTCTCCAACATGTACCAAAAACCAATGGGGATAGACTCATATGACATCTTAGAAAGCTCTAACTATGAGGGACTATCTATAGAGGAAGAAGATGTTCTATTTTATATACAAAAGTTGAACAACTCCCGTGCTCCTGGCCACGATGGGTTACACAACTACTCCTTCAAACAACATCCAGTAATGTGGTCAAAAATTCTATATACCATCTTTAATCAAATTGTCTCAAGTCATCATTTACCCCCTTCATGGCGAACGGCAGTCATAGTCCCGATTTTCAAGAGAGGTGATAGGTCTGTGGCTGCTAACTACAGACCCATCTCCTTACTCGATGCACCTGGAAAATTGTTCTCAAAATTCAGACTTAGGGACTTTACCAGGTGGACATTGGAAGCGGGGCAAAGAGATCCTTTACAAATGGGGTTTATGGCTGGTATGGGGACTAGTGTGACTCTTCTGACATTGACATCCATAATCTCACTCCATCAATCCAGAAAGCAAGCCCTATTTATCACTTTTGTGGATCTACGCGCCGCCTTTGATTCGAGAGCATTACTGATTCACAAGTTGATTCACCAGGGTTGTCCACTTCACATAATCTCCTTAATCAAGGATCTTCATACCAACAACTCAACATAAGTAAGACTCTCAGCTGATGGCAAATTATCAACTTCGATATCTATGATATGATATGATATGATATGGCATTTGTAACGCGCCTATACACAAGTGTTTCAAGGCACGAGTTAGACAAGGTGCACCTTGGCTTCGGCCATATTCAACATCTTCATTTCTGATGTGGGGAGTGCATTTGCTAACATCTTAACTGACCCTCCCAAGTTGAATAACAAACCAATACCCTTTCCGATGTATGCTGATGATCTGGTGATAATGTCTAAGACTCCAAAGGGGCTCCAGAGAGCGTTTGATGCTCTTGCAGATTATACCCAGTCAAACCATCTGTCCATTAATCTTGAGAAGACCAAGGTCATGTTGTTTAATTCTTCTAAAATACGTGATTATAAGTCAAGTGTCTGGACTCTTAGGGGGACCAAGGTGCATGTTGTACAAACTTATACCTATTTGGGAGTACTTTTAGCAAGTCATGGAGGTGTTCCTTTGTATGGTCAACTGCTAACTCATAAAGTCATCACAGCCATACAGCAAACAAAGATTTTACTACGCAAATATGCCAAGTTTTCTGTTGCGCCTGCCCTCATATACTATCATCAAAAGACAACACCAATTTTGCTATATGCAGCAGGAACTAGACCTATAATGCCCAAAAAATTCTGGTCAATGTTGGAAGGCAAATTTTGGTGTGGGGTACTTAGGCTTCCATCCTGCACTCCTCTCCCTTTTATACAAAATGAGCTTTGTTTAATATCTCTGTATATGAGATACATTTGACAAATGGTGGCACTGTTTAGAAAATGCCTTTAGCTTACAATACAGCATCGGTTTTGGGCATTTTGGCGGACCATATTTTTTCATCTAACAATGCCTTCATTACCAAATTGCGGTCTCAGGTGGTCCAAGCGCTGGCATGGGATGATGTTTCATTAACAACGCTTTTTCAAATCCCGATACAGGTGAAAACCAGACTGTTTGCTTTTGATTGGGAAAACACTAGTGCTGATTGTTCCAAATATTGTGACTTTGATGCACAGTTATTTTCCAGAAAAAAACATAGCATCCCAGAAGCATACCTAATCAAAGCTCAGTCTTCATTCCATACTCATGATTTCATGCGGTTGAGGCTGAATCTTTGGCCTACCAGACAGATCCTGGCTCGGCGCAGTAGTCAGGAAGATTCGGTGAAGCATTGTCGCTTTTGCCAGTGACAAAATACTGTGGAATCTTTAAGGCATCTTCTAACTGAATATGTGGCACTGGTTAAACATTGTAAGATACACTTTGAGTCAATAGTAGAGTTCTATGGAGTCAGCACCTCAGAAACATTGTGGAAAATGATTTATTCGGGATACTCTACGACTGTACGACTCAGTGCCTTGACACTTATACATGATCTAAAACGTCATGACACAAACGTCAATATCCTTTAGGATATTTGTAACTCATCCCATGTGTGTTCTCGAACACTTCTTTTTTAATAATTGCCGAGGTCGATCCTATGATTTGACTTTTATTATTTTTCTTCTGGTCCTTTTTACTTATACAATGTTTGTTATGAAAGTGATTATTGGTTAATTTTATTCTGTGTATGATATGTATTTTCAAATATTTGTTTTAATTAATGAATTATATTGTAAAGTTGATTTTATCAGCTGTATCAATAAAAATAAATAAAAAATAAGGGGATGTTATGGTTAAGTTGCACTAATAAAAACCTATGAAATTCAATGAAAAAACTTTGTTAAAGACACTTTATGGTTAAGTTGCGCTACTGAAAACCTATCAAATTAAGTGAAAAATCTTTGTTAAAGGGACGTTATGGTTACAAGTAAAACCGAAAACTCCCTGTTGTTATGGTAAGCTAAGCAACCACCGTGCACTGCTAAGAATAACACCCATGACATCAAAGATGACATCACAAATATGATTGATGACATCACTGATGCATCCCTCCTCCCCAAGAGCCACCACCACTGCTGTAATGAAGGAGCATAAGAAACATTGCCCCCTACCTTAAAAATAATAACACACGCGCAATATTTTCCCCTGTCAACCTACCCCTCCATACTAGTGTTTGGTGACTATTCCCTCATTTCCCTCCCCAACGTTCGTTCTTAGCTCTCCTGCCAAAAAAAAATAATACATCCAAAAACAACAAAAGAAATGTTCCTTTAGGAACCACTTTTCACAGTTAAAAAATAGAACAAAAAAAAAAAACGTATAGACTCCATCTACTTTATATTTCTCAGTAAAGTACATAGGGCCTCATTACACGGTAGGCGGTAAGGGTTTACCGGTACCGGTAAGGGCACCGGTACCGGTAAACCCTTACCGCCTTACTACAAGTTCCCTTTGCGGGACCCGACCTTAACGGCTGGTTTTATTTAGGTCACACTATATGCCCCAGCAGACATCAAGTTTGCAATAACATCTAAATGGTCACTTTATATTACGACACTTTGGGCGCCCAGATGAATCTAGCATGATCTACAATTTTAATTGCGAAATATATTTAAAAAGACGTATTAGTGGTGAAAAAGCACTCAATAAACATTTATCTAACATGCAAAGCAGCCCTGCTGAACGGTTCTGGTAGTTTCCCATTAAAAGCATTGCATCTCTGCTGACACATGCCAGCACTGTTCAACTAAGAAAATAGCAGCCCTGATGACAAATGCTAGCTACTGGACTGTCCGAACGATGAAAGCCCTGCTCATAAGGGCGGGTACTGGCCCATGAAAAGACTTGCAGCTCTGCTGACACATGCCAGCATAGTCCCACTAAGAGTATAGCAGCTCTGATCACAAGCCATGTAGCTCTGCTGACACGTTCCATCATTGTCCCACTAAGAGCATACTACTCATCATGACAAATGCTGGCTACTGGACTGTCTGAAAGATGAAAGCCCGGCTCATCAATGTGGGTGCTGTCCCATTAAATGCCATTCAGCTCTGCTGACACGTGCCAACATTGTCCTACTAAGAGTATAGCAGCCCTGATGACAAGTGTTGTCTACTGGACTGTCAGCATGATGAAGGTCCTGCCCACAAGGGTGGGTACTTTCTCATTAAAAGCCTTGCAGCTCTGCTGACACGTGCCAGCACTGTCCCAATAAGAGTATAGCAGCCCTGATGACAAGTGCTGGCTATTGCACTGTCAGGATGATGAAACCCTTGCTCATAAGTGCGGGTGCTATCTCATTAAAAGCCTTGCAGCTCTGCTGACATGTGCCAGCATTGTCCCACTAAGAGTATAGCAGTCCTGACGACAGGTTCTGTCTACTGGACTGTCATCATGATGAAAGCCCTGCTCATAAGTGCGAGTACAGTCTCATTAAAAGCCTTGCTGCTCTGCAGAACCTGCAAGCATTTTTCCCATAAAGAATATACTAGCCCTGATGAAAAGTGCTGGCTGCTGGAGTGTAAAAAAGATGAAAGCCCTGCTCATAAGTGCTGGTAATGTCCAATTTAATGCAGAGCTGTGTTGTCAGCGCGCCCCACTTCCCTTCAGTGCGAATTTTACATGCCAATAAGGGTAAAGTAAGAAAGAGGATTGCATGCCAGGTGAACCTGTTCTCTATTTTCCGAGACTAAAAACAAGTCACTCTATTTTCTTCACAGTCTGTGCTTTAAATTGGCGTCGCCCAGTCGGCTCTAAGTATCTGCACCTTTTGTTTTGAGCAAGCATTTGAGCAGCACGTGCCCTTTTCATAGCCTGAAAGAAATGAAAGCTTTTTTTTTTTTTTTTTTTATTTACTTGGTTCAATTGTACTAAAACAATGTTTACAAGATTCCCGAGTGAAGGTCAAGTGAAGAAGGAAGAAAGGAGGTCTACGAAAGACAATGGACGGAAGCGAGAAGAGGCTGGTTCCCAGTCTGTTGTCTATGTAAATTAACCTGATCAGATCCGCCTCCCCAGAGCGTCTAAGATTGTTTTTCCTTTCCTTTTGTCGACATCCGGGGTTCAGGGCGATTTAGAATGCCAAGTCCTTCGAAAAAGCTCACTACGGCGATAATCCATCTGGGCTTCTCACCACTCATCAAGTTGTTCCAACATTCCTCCTCGTCGAAGCAGTGTGGGTTGTTGAAGAGACGACCCAGGTGAAGAGCACGCTTGTTACCCATTCCTTGGCATCTTAGTAAGAGATGAAAGCTTTTCATTTCACTTTATCGCAATGATAAACCAGGACCAAGCTCCTGCAGCCATTACTGGGGAAAACAGTACCCTCTTCTTCCTCTCTACACCTCCCGCAGGGCCCATAATGGACCCCAAGGGCCCACCCTGCAGTACAAAAGGAGAGGCAGGTATGCAGCCCCTGAGCTCTCAACACACTAGGCACAGAACACCATTTCTCTAGGTGGGCTTCACCTGTTATGCATCGTATGGAGCATGGATTGGTTTGGAAATCATGGGCAATTACTTTTTTTAAATGTTTCTTTGCTATTAGGAGTGCCTTTTTTAATATATACATGTTTAATTAATTGGAGTTGCAATGGAATGTTTTGGACTGAAAACCCACACACAGCACACAGTTACTTTCCACATTCCTTATTATTACACAATGAAAGCGAGCAATAAAAACAACTCCCCTTTAAAAGCTTAGTTTGCAGCTATGATATCTGCTAGTTTGAGACACAAAAAAGAAAGTCTCACCTTATATGGATATTCTCATTTAAATTTTCTTAACACAATGCATAACAAACTGGAAGTTTGTGTGAAGGAATCCTAGATACACTGCTTAATCAAAGTATGTGATCCTTGGCAAATAATGTAATCCCACCGTGAATTGCCAGTTAGCATTGGGAGTTCTCAAAGCCTATGCAGTAGTGGCAGCTACTCTGTGGCTTCCACACTCTTGAATCATACTCCCCAGAGGAGTATTAGGACATATAAGGAGGCCTTAACGGAACCTCTAGCTAATATGCACCTCAGCCATCCACAGCAGGTTCATATTCGAGGACAGAGATCCAATCAGAACAGGCAGAATGCTTTCTCTGAAGATGGACTTTTCATCCGAAATGCATTGGACTCAGCTGGTTTTTTTCTGCCTGTGTCGCCAAAATGAGAACAATTTGTTCTGATGAAATACTTGTTTGAAGAACCATCTCACTCCATACCGCAAGATGGACTAGGAACTGTCATTTGACATTTATTTCTGAGCACTCTAGATCGACCATTTATATGCTTTTGCATAAGAGGTCCATCCAAGCTACTGTCTAAACAGGCAGGCCCCAATGGACATGTCAGTTTATTCTCCAGTGCAAAGGAGGCACTTTTGGTGACAGGATCACAGAATTAAACTAAATTAGAGCTAAAACACGTATCCATGTGGTGCCCACTGGGATTCTTCCATTTGAGTTCTCATAGCCTGCCATCTTTTATACATAACAATGCTGGTGTCAAAACAGGTCAGAATCAGTCTGTGATTGATGCGGGTCATTGGGAAATGGTTGCATTAGGCTAACAGAATCAAATTTAAAGGTAGTGAGTTAACAGTCAGCCATTATACTGAGACGTTGGTTGGAAACACTGAGATGCTCCAGCAGAGCTCTCTCCCAAGGCCAGCCTCCACAGAGAGCTAAAGAGGGTGTGCGAACATATCTGAAGTGGGTGTGTGGGGAGTAGGGAATATAGAAACGGACACAGAGAACGAGACACACATAGAAAGCGAGACACATGGAGAACGAAGAGAATGACGCTGGAGAACAAGAGGCAGTGTGTGATTAAATGAACTGGGTCAATGACCCTCGGTCGGCATTTTTAAGACCCTCCCAGGCTGAGCCCCAGCATACTTGAAGTCTAGACTAGTACCTGCACTCATTTTGTTCCATTTAAAGCACTGTTCACACTCACACAGTCTAAAAAAACTGCCCTCACAAGACATCCTCGCACCCAAATGTATTTCTCTGGCAAAAAAGGCGAACCTGTTGGTTTTGTCTGAGCTTTTTTTTTGTCACGTGTATACCCCTTATTTAATCCTGCCCACCATTCACTGTGCACAGAATATGTATTTGTTAATTAATGTGTCATATGACGTCTGCCGTCCAGCCAACCCTTTTACCCTCTCTGTCTCCCGCTCTCTCCATTCGCCTTTCTTTTGTGGTGTCTCAGTCAGTCTAACATTCCAGTTCGTTTCTGTCTCCCAGTTCTGCCTCTCTACTTGCTGGTTTCCCCTTTAATCTCCATCCTTTTCTGTCTACATTTCCTCTCCGTCTAATTTGCACCTTCATCCTTCGTGTCTTTCTGCCTCGCCGTTCCTGCCTTTCTTCTTTCTCGCTAATCTTTCCCTGTGTTCATTTTCTACCCTCTTCTCCCTCCCTCCTTTACAGCGTCTCTTTCCCTATTCGCCCATCTGTCTGTCAATCCTTCCCTCATGTGAGCTATCGCCGCCATGTTGCCCTCTGTATTCCTGTGCCTAGTCTCAATGTTTCTCTGTTTCCACCTCTATTTCCTTCTCTATTTTGTCTATCTCATCTTTCCGTGCCTCAAGGAGGTCTGGTGGAGGAGGAGGGGAAGTCTGTATGTGTCGTGTTTGTGGGTTTGTAGTGTGTGTGTTGTGTGTGTGGTGTGTGTGGGCATGGTTGTGGGTGTGTCTGTTGTGTGTGTGATTTGTGGTGTGTGCGTGTGTATTGTGTGTGTGTGGTGTATGTGTGTGTGTTGGTGAGCAATGTGGTGTGTGTGTGTGGTCGTGAGTGGTGTGTGTGTGTGTGTTGGTGTGCGATGTGGTTTGTGTGTGTATGTGTGTGTGGGTGTTGGTGTGCGTTGTAGCGTGTGTGTGTGTGTTACAGTCTCCCTCTTCCTCTGTAACCCATCTCCCACCCGCTCTCTCTCTCCATGCCCTGGGTCACACCCTGTACCCACCTATCTGATTTTGTCCCACCAAGCTGTGCCCCTCCTCTTTCTGTGTGCCAACTCCTTTTCCCCGTAAAACAAGTGGACATGATTGTCAGCCATCCCCCTGCATCTCTGAGCTGTCTCTTATCTTAAGTGACGTTAACATTCATCTGGTATCCCTAATGACTGGCCTTTGGGAGGCTTTCAGGAAATGTGCGAAGACTTTCAATCATCGTTTCTCTTGTCGAGGCGCTACTCAATCAAAGGACCAGACGATGAACCTGCAAACTCTCGCAGCCCTTAGCCTTGTGCAACCATTGCCTGCGTCCCTTTGGCATTACAAACCCCGGCAGCGGTCCACATGGCCCTGGTTTCAATGGGACTCACTGGTTTTAAACCAAATACAACATATCTAGAGAAAAACTGTCCCGATTGATTCTGTCTCTTATTCACTCTGTGAATTAATGAGCACCTGAAAAAATGAACAACCGCGACCACAGCCCTGAGGATCAAGTGGTGGAAATACTACTTTGAGCCAAATAAACTGGCCTTCCTAGCCCTTTATCATGAGTGATTTTTAAAGGAAAGCAAGAGGTTCCCTCCACCTGCAAACAAGGCTCGCCGAGGCTGGATACGGTAACTCTGACATGAAAGCAGCCAGCAACCCATCACTGCAGCCTTATCCTTGTATCCTTCCGAGTTCGATAAATCAAGTACCATTCAAACGTTGGATAATAATAACTCCTGTTATTAGAGTGCTTAGAAGCTGGAGGGGTCTGGCATGAAACTCTATATAAGAGCACACAACATGATCATTATAAAGTGAGGGAACCTTTTGAATTCATGCACGAGTCGACCTCATCTCCCCTTTTACCTTATGAAGCCTATAATACATCTCCCCTCACACACTGCTGAAAAACTCCTCTTAGCCTTTTCTAAAAAAAAGCTGCAGACATGTGGGCCTCCATCTGCATAGCTGATACACAGGAGGTTGCCCCTGTAGCTGCGCCACGCTCTGTTGCTAGTTTGCCACCCGCCTCTTTCAATCCATTCCACTTTCCCCTGGTCTCTTTGGAGCCAGTGGAGACTCTTTTTACCTCGATGGTTCAGCTCGTAGGTGATCCATGACTTCCCAAAAATGGCCCCAGCTGGGCTATGCAAACTCGTCAATGCCTCCTGCTTCTCCTCCTCCTCCTCCTCCTCCTCTCTTTCCCTTCCAGCTGCATGGGTTTAAGAAATCTTTATGGACCCTGACTAACACTTCTAATTACAGACCCATAGCTCTCCTTCCCAGCATTTGTGGAAGCATAGCTATGTAGAAGGGGGATGGTTAAAACACACATATTGGGAGACAGGTGTAGGTAGGCATGACCATACTCATCGTACCACTTCTTGTAAGAAGCGTTAAACACCTCTAAGCTGTCTCCAGCAACACCCGCTTACCTGGGTCCTGAATCATGTTGGTGCACTTTTTTGGGAAGCGGACGAGGGATGAAAGGACAAAGGTTAGGATGGGATTCCCCAAAACCCTTAGGGAAGAAAAACTGGGTTACAATAATTTGCCACACAAAAGGAAAGGCAGACAGTGAAATGCTGGTGCATAGGCTCTTTAGCTGGCATTGACCTTTTTCCTTCTTCCAGTGCACCAAAAGGGGGAATCACATGACCCTATGTGCACTATTGACTTAACTAAGCAGCTGCATAACTAAAAACACTAAATATAGTCCTTTCAAAAATATGAAAAGTTCTTTAAAAAGAAAATAAAGTCCTTATAAAAATATGCAAAAGAGTCTCTTTACAGTGCACTGTAACCATGTATAAAGCACTTTCTTGGGAGACAGCTTTGCCAGGTCTGTCGCAAGGTCCTTTCTGCTGCAGTTCTTTCTTCTGCTCCTTATGCATGCTGTATTGGTAGGCAAGGCAGCAGCAGTAACATATGTGGGACCCCAAAGCAGAAGCGTAGCCAGAATTGACGAACAAGTGCAGCCTGAAGCTAATGTAGGTGGGGCCACCACAGTGACATTGACATCCGCCAATGCACACACAGCACTGCTGAGTGGGCATTTACAGATTTGGGTTATGCCTTGCCCGCTCAGGCCCTACCCTGTCTACGCCTCTGCCCCAAAGTCCTTTCTAGCTAGTGTGGTTATGCCAGGTGCAGCCCAGCACTTGGCAGAAGCTTGGGGACTCCTTCATAGTCTCTTTTTGACCGGGCTCCTCAGAGGTATCCTTCCTTTCCTCTCCTTCCCCCAGAAGCTCACTGTCTCTAGAGCCCTGGTTCTCTCAAAGCTGGATTACTGTAACAGCCTCTATCTAAATCTGCCTGCCTCTACTCTCCGCCCTCTGCAACTCATCCAGAACAGGACTGCGAGACTTGTCCTTGGCCTCAAGCCCAGGGACCGTATCTCTCCAGGACTGAAATCACTACACTGGCTCCCAGTGACTGCGAGGATCAAGTTCAAAACCCTCTGCATTGTCCACAAGGCCTTCAGGGGCCTTGGGCCAAAATACCTTCAACTCTCTCTTCCTAAATATCTCCCTTCTCGAGCTCCTTACTCATCCGCCTCCAACTCCCTCAGGGTCAGCCGCTTCTCCAAACAACGAGTTGGGGGCAGATCTCTCTCCGCTGCAGGGGCCTCCCTCTGGAACAGCCTTCCTGCCTCCCTGAAACTTCAGGAGAACCATCTCCGGTTCCAGAAGCACCTCAAAACCTTCCTCTTCGCCTCCGCTTTCTCTCCCCCTCTCCCCTGCTAAAGTTACTGAAACTGCACAGAATCTGCAACTGGGCCATTCACCGTTCTCGGTCCTTGGCCCAGCCACTCTCCCCTGGACTGCCTCCCTGGCACCCCCTGCACTGCAAGACTGTGTCTGTACCCTACAGCCCCCCTTCCCAGTACTTGTCTGCACTTACCTCGCACTTGCCACTAGCTGGCCCTTGTTATTTATCCTGTATGCTATTAACCCTGTCCCGCACTTTCCCCTCTCCCTTTCCCCCCTGCACGTTTCCCTTCCCTTCTACCCTTGCACTTGCGCGATCTGAATGACACCTGGCCTAGTAGGATCGTTGTCTGTCTCCCTGTGTTCCCCCCCTGCCTCGCCGCGAAACACTTGTGTATAGGCGCGTTACAAATGCCATATCATATCATATCATTATATATGTCAGTGGCAGACCGGCGTTAATTGCAGCACCGGAGGCCCACAAATGCTCACTCAACTCGGACTGTGTCTGCCAGCAGCACTGTGAGAAGTCTGTGTGTGCCTGGCAGGGGGCAGGTTTTTTATGATTGACGCAGCGCTCCCCTACCTCTCACCAGGAGAGCTACGTTGTTTGCCAGCCTGCAACCCGGGAGCTGGTGGTGATGTTGGGTGCCACCTGTCCTCACAGGGCACACCAGTAACTAAGTATGCCGGGTCCGTGGTGGTGACAAGAGGCAACGGGCAGGCATCAGTGAGTATGGCGCTTCACTCTCCTTTTAGAGGAGAACCACGGTTTAAGCCCAGGCCCTCTCCGCTACCCACAGGTTCTCTTCTTTCCTGTTTGCTGGGTCATCACGAGTGATTTTATGCTCATTGCACTCTCCTACTCCCTCCATCAATTGCAGCATCTCGTTCTTCCCTCACATCACGGACCTTGCCAAGAAGGCCAACTTTCAGCTCCACCTCCTCAGAGGCATTCTCCCTTTCCTCACCTTCCACCAGAAGCTCAATGTCTCCAGAGCTCTGGTACACTCTAGGCTGGACTACTGCAACAGCCTCTTCCTCAATCTGCCTCTTTCCTCTCGTCTCCCCCTCCAACAAATCCAGAACAGGGCTGCAAGACTTATCCTTGACTTCAAGCCCAGGGACCACATATCTCCAACCCTAATATCTCTCCACTGGCTCTCGGTGGCTGCAAGAATCAAATTCAAGCCCCTCTGCATCAGCCACAAGGTTTTCTGGAGCCTGGGACCACGCTACATTCAACTCTCTCTCCCTCAATACCTCTCAGCTAGATTCCTTTAGTCCTCCAGCTCCAACTCTCTGCAGATCCTACATTTCTCCAAACAGAGAGTGCGGGGTAGATCTCTATCGTCGCAGGGGCCTCCCTCTGGAACAGCCTCCCTGCCCCTCTCAGACTTGAGCCGGATCTCGTTAAGTTCTGAAAGTGGCTCAAGGCCCTACTCTTCTCTACTTCCTTCCCTCTCCCCTCCCTTGCTAAGGCCCCCGTCTGCCTGCTGTGACTGGTGGTCTGGTCCCTTATGAGTCCTACAGGGCACCAGGTCACCCTCACCCAGTCTATCTCAGTACCTGCCCAATCTATCACTGCCCTTCTGGGCCTCCTACCTGACCAGCTTGGAGGGTTGGTACCCCTCCTGAGTCCGGTCCACCCCTGGTGATCCCCTGGCACTTGCCCTCCTGGGCTCCCCTTAGCACCTTCCTAACCCTGAACCCTCCTTCCCCCTGTCCTCCCCACTCTCATACCCCGTCCCTACTCCCCTACCCCCTTCCCCTGCACTTCTTACTGCTGCACTTGCACGATCTAAATGTCACAAGGCCTAGTAGGACCGTTACTGTTTTTTGTATCTTCTTGTTTCCCCTCCCCCCGCCTTTTTTGTCTTGTGGCGCCTGGAAACTCATTGTGTATAGGCACCTTATAAGTATGCTATTAATAAATAAAAGGTCGCCTCTATCACTCCTTCTGTTGAACTGATATATTCCCTTCATCTTTACAGTCATTTAACAATTTAACATCTCAAATGCATTTAATGCACAGGTTTATATCTACATTTCCAAATCCCCAGAGCAATATTCCCAGCTGGGTTTCTCTGCCTGTATCCCATTCAAAACTAGACAGCCAAAGGTTGGCTCCAGCTAAACTGGGAACATAGGGTAATTCATATGCTGACATCAGGCAACTATATTTGAAGACTCGGACATTGCCTCTCCATCCTTCAAGACTGGATGATTACAGTGTACCTGAAACTCAGCTCAAAAGAGACAGAATTCATCTTCCTTGACAACAACATGAAACAAGCAAAGATTCACATGGTGTTTGATTTGAGGCATTTAAAAAATGCACACAAGGACCCACAAAATAGTATAGAGACGCAGGTGCCCCAAAAAAGTGTAGCAGAGTAGAACATCCATCAGAAAGGGCCAATTTGTCAAAAAGGGCTTTATAAAATGTTTTAAAAAAGCATCTAATATCCTTATTATCTAAAAAGGAAGGTTTTTAGGGCTCTTTGAAACTGGTAAAGCGATTCAAGAGTCCGAATTTCTTGGGGAAAACTATTCCACAACTTAGGGCCATAAACAGCACATTTTCTGTCTCGACTTGTAACACAGCGGGTCCAAGGAACGTTCAACAACAGTTGATCCCCTGAGCGTAGCAACCTAGTCGGTTGATATCGACTGAGTTTGTCTGCTAAATATGCTGGAGCAGACCCATTCAAGCTCTTAAAAATCAAACAGGATATCTTAAACTTGATTCTGTCATCCACTGCCAGCCAGAGGAGGGTCTGGCGGACAGCCGAGAGATGGGCATGTCTGCTCAGACAACAAATCAATCTGATGGCTGCATTCTGAGCCCTTTGCAGTCTCTGCCGCTGTTTAGCCGGATCTCCAGCAAGACGGCTGTTGCAGTAGTCTAAGTGTAAAATAATTAAAGAACCCACTGCAACAACATGGTCACTGCTTGGAATAAATGGCAAGACGTGTCGCAACAGGCGAAGGGAATAGAAAACTGCCTGAACCTTGGCACTGACCTGGCTTTCGCTGCCAAGATTGTCTTGCCATATAGATCCACGTTTTTTTTTATTTTGGAAGTAATTTAAGTTCAGCCCCCAGGAAACGCGAGTCTTGGTGACGCTTCCCAGCAGCAAGAAGATGTTTCAGCCCAAAAATGGCAACCTCAGTCTTAGCTGGATTTAATTGCAGCTGATCTGCCGACATCCAACGACTAACTTAATCAAGACATTAATCAAGACTCAGTTTTGATGAACACCTGGGTGTCATCAGCATAACAAATCATTGGTAGGTTTAAGCTGGGTGGTTAATAAATATACTTCATCCTCTGATACTGGGCTCAAATCAAAAGGCACTGTGCATTGGAGGACCACCAATTGCCGTAGGGGACTATGCCCAATCTGTTTCTATTTTTTCCTTTAAAAATGTAATGCATAGGTTAGCCTGCCTCAATGACCTTTCCATACAAGAGGAGGTGCACCTTGTGTGACAGGGATTTGAAATAACTGGAAAAAGCTCTCTGGGTTGATTCTGAGTCATTAGGCAGAGATTATCTTTTAGCATCTTGCTTCAGCAGAAAAAGCCGAGCATAGTGATCTGACCAATGAACTGAAAGCGTGTCAGTCAGGGCCACCCTATTCCCTCTTAACAGTAGAATATCCAAGCAATGACCATTGATCTGGGAGGGGCAAGTGGTCAGAGATGATAGGCCATGCTTTCGAATGATCTCCCAGAGTACCTTGACTTCCAAATTAGTCTGATCATCTAACCATACGTTAAAATCCCCTAAAAACAAAATATCTCTATATGTCCTTCCTAGTAGGCAGAGAAACAAGTCTAACTGTACTAAAAAAGCCTTTCCTGGCCCAGGAGGTCTATACCCAAAGATGATTTTCAAAGGGGAAGTGGGGGTGGTTTATTACCCCAGTTACCTCCTCTCCTGCACACAGTTTCCCTTGATTCCTGCAGTCTCTCAGAGGGA
This sequence comes from Ambystoma mexicanum, assembly GCA_002915635.3. Classification (NCBI taxonomy): domain Eukaryota; kingdom Metazoa; phylum Chordata; class Amphibia; order Caudata; family Ambystomatidae; genus Ambystoma; species Ambystoma mexicanum. The sequence goes on along the minus strand of CM010927.2, from coordinate 269,890,184 downwards.
AGCACTCGGAAGTTCCCGTGGTCCCCAATTAATAGATATTCAACAGTGCTTTCATACTACTGAGTACCTGTTGATTGGGGGCCACGAGACCCCGCTGCTGCTGATTCCCTCGCGGATCCCGTTGACCTGGCTGGCGATTCTTGTGAACATGGCACTTGTGAACATTCGCCCAATAACCTCTCTGGAAAATTGAATTTAGAAATGTGCCCAGTAGACGCTGTGCGAAAATTGCATTTAGAAGTGTACCCAATAACTTCTGCAAGAGTTACACTTAGAAGTGTGCCCAGTAGCCTCGCTGATAAATTGAGTTTAGAAATGTTCCCAATAGCCTCTGTATGGAAAATTGTACTTAAAAGTTTGCCTAGTAGCCTCTCTGTGGAAAATAGAACTAAGAAGTTCGCCCAGTACCCTATCTGGGAAAGTTGCATTTGAAGTTTGCACACTGAAAGAGCATATAACCATTCATACCACACCCCACGCTTACTCTCTCCTTTACATCACCACTCAACTAGAACACAGGGATACTATGACACCATTCGGTATAACTGTTCTCATACGAACATCCGCCGCTTACTCCACATCATTCTATGTAAACACTGCTGGTCCCACACCACCAGCCAGGCGTTTTCCCCAGGCCTAACGCAGCCACATCCGTTCCGGATTAATCCTGCCAGAACGAACACATTCTCCTGATCTCTCAACCACCACACCTACCGATAAGAACCAGCTATTACACGTGTACCGCACGAGCTGCACACATATCCGGTGCACACACGCACCTTTTGACTCTCCCTTCTCTCTCTACTGATCTGAACTTCGGTTCCCAAGGGCGTTCAACCTACCAGTGCCTTCAGACCATACCAATGGTATATAAGGCGCTATATAAGTGCAAAATAACAATAACAATAACAATAACATGTCAATTTCAGCTTGACAAGGGATTTTCAATGGAAAATTCTTTGTACCCCAAGCATCTTCTTCAAAGGGGCACTTTAACTCCAGCAGAATTTGATGTGTAGCAGGGTGTTGAGTGAGTAGGGGTGTTCCACAGGGGGTTGCCAGACACAGGGAAGGAACCAGATGATGGGATGAACATCACAGCTTGAAGATGTGCTGGGGAACATTGGGATGCCACACGTCTTCTCCTCCTACCGCCTTCCTCATCTGCAAATCCTAAACATGGGACTCCATCAAAATCCCCTGAAAGACTGAGAAGTACAATGGCAATATCACCCCGACCCTAAGGGAGCAACATTGGCTGTTTCTAATGATTCGTATCACCTTCAAGATACCTTGAATTAAACTCTAATGCCTAACACCAATCCCACTGCTTACCTGGCCAACAAAATGACTACCCCTTGAGCCCAATGCAACACCAGAAGCATTGACAACACTTCAACATGGAAGGGGCCAGGGAGCATGCATCCTCCAACTACTCACCGAGAACATGGAACAACACCACCTGACAGCCGTCTGGCCCCCACTTACCTGTAATGCAGATAAGGGCTGAAGACACATCTCTTCGAAGAGCATCTAACACATCGCTAATCTATGGAACGCGAGTAAGGATAAGCTGTGGTTGGATCCCTGATGTTAATGGGGCTTGATTTGACTGTTGTCACATATTGAGGTGATGCCTGTGGGTGGGTGGGTTCATGCAATCGCTGCTGGACACAATTAGGTATTCATGTTGCTCATTTTAAATGGTTGTTTAAGGGGCAATAGGTTGTCAGGGTCTTGCAAACAGGTATTGGTACATTTGCATGATGAGAAAAAGTCAACACGAGTTTCGACCAGGGGTCTTTATCAAGGTTGTGATAGGGTGTAAGCACGGCAGAGCATGGTGACAGTGAGGTGGGTTGCCGTGGGTTGCGGGTTGTGGGTTGTTACTTTACTATATGACTGGTAGTTCTGGCCAATGTTAATGAAAAACATCCTTTAAAATGCACAATTTGCAACACACTTTACAGAAAAGCGGCCCTCGGGTACTACTCTAACAGTCTGTCATGATAGAAATAAATTGCCATATGCAACTGTCCGAGGAGAATAGCGCAGCAGCAACGTGCTCACCTTGGAAACAAGAAGACACAAAGCAACACGTGTTTGATCCCCGGGTATTAAGTGCGTTATAAATACTCAACAGGACATTTTCCTGTAACAGCACCTCGATGCCCCTGAGCTGTGTGAGCGCTTTAAAAACTGCAAATAAAAAAAAACTGTGGACCACTTTTGCATTTGTGCCCGAGCGAATGTTATGCCCCAGTCTGACCCTGGCACCAGGATGGTTTTAACTTCTGCATTGAGACCGGAAACTGCGGCCTCGCCACTGCCAGACTATGGGAAGATCTCCCCTCCCCCCATGTGCTGATGTCTCTGCCACAGGGGCCCTGAACTGTCACTGCTTGCAGGCATTGAACTGCAAAAGGTTATAATGAGTGTTTGTTGATTATTGCAGACGGAGAGCGCAATGTCTCAAATTGGCTGCTTTTCTGGGTCTAGGCATCCAGGCATTGGGGGTGAAGCCGCTCTGTGGAGGGGGAAAGTAACCGTGGTTGATGACCCATCTTCCGTCTCAATGAGCAAGACTCGCTGCCTTTCACCTCTCTGTCTCAACTGTTGGGTTTTCCATCCATGAGCAGCGCATTATAGAATATATTATTCGTGTCATGGGGGTGGGCTGGACTAGTGAAAGAAGAGCCACAGGTTGCCTGTGCCTTGGAGATGTTGTACCCATATGGAATGTAGACCACTGTTCACCTATTTTACTGGCATGGGGACATTATGACCTAAGAAGTACAAGCATATCTCTACCGCAGGCGCTTTAACACAATGATCTCTCTTACAGGGATTGAACATACATCGACATACTTTCATTTGCTTTGATCTTTTTATCTTAATACTTTTTATTTTAGTGTTTTGATTGTTAATTAATGACATTAATTTTAAGTACCTTTTTAGAAGTGGCTGAATGCATGGATTTTGAGGTGGGAGTATTTTACTCCCTATTTTTAAACTTTGAGAGTAAATGTGATTTTAAGAGAGTAAAAATGACTTTTCTCCTTTGCAAGAGAGTAAACTGTATGTGACATCCAGCGGACGAGTGCATAAAATGTATGGAAATCATTGCTACGAGGCAGCTTTCTGCATTGTGACAGAATACACATTTCATTATTTCTCTAAGGTGTAGCCATTTCATCTCTCCTGTATATATTTAAATGGTGAAATCACAAAAACCTAGCCAATTACACAATTATATAGTAAAGCAAACATGAATTTTATAGTGTGTTTTGATTCGAACCTGCAACCTACAGATCACACACAGATTGCAGCAACGAGTGCTCAACCGGCTGAGCTATCTTATTGGCTAAAATCCTTCAGAGGTCGGTTAACTGAATATCGACTGAGGTATAATAATCACAGTACTTAGATGTTGGACGAACCATTTATGAAGCACTACATAAAGTTAAATACTTATCTGGATTATCACAGGGACAGGTTTTGCTGAGTTTCTATTTCAATTACCAATGTAACTTTCATTTGTTTTTGAACTTGCACTTCCAGGAGAGTCAGGTTTTGGATGTTTTAATTGTAGTCTTGAAGATTTGAGAGGCTAGAATACCTGTGTTTGGTGTAATGACAATCACTCACCCTTGAGCAAAGACCATTTATAGTAATGTACCCCATTTACTGCAAGGTTGAATGGATGTAAACTAAACTGTTCATAGTCATCATTTTGCACAGTTTTTATCATTAGTGTAAATTAAATTCTAAGTGTAAAAATGATCTGCCTCCGCATGATTATGCACACAGCACCGAAATTAATTCTCAATTGCAACTTAGTTTACATCTTATTAATGATACAATGCTAAAATTCTAGGAAAATAAATACGCACAGTGCTTCTGTTTGCTACATGAGATTCAACACAGCAGAAGCCGAATGGAAATAAACCATTCCTTTAATCACAGTATGCAGTTTCTTTTTTTGAAAGGCTTCAGAGAAATACATTCTGTTTCAGAGATGGCTTGCAATTATATCCTTGTAGATCGAAATCAAAAGAAGCCTTCTGGTTTCTCTCAAGTAACCTGACCTTTGCAATGCCCTCTTCTCTAAACCTGTGTGTAAATGTACACAGGAAAATAATAAAGCTGTCGTATTTACAAGATTTTCTTGTGTAAAAAGGCCGAGTACGCACCTTATCTAGAGGCCTGGGTGTAAGGATAGACTGTAATTTACCTCTCTTTTTCCTTCCTTGTATGCATGCATCCAAGCTTAGTGTGTGCATTCTAGCAGGCATTTATTTTTTTTTGGCACATAAAAGCACCATCTTGTGGCCAAAACAAGGATACAGAAACGAGAGAGGAAAAAGGGATGTTAAGTTGTAGTCCATCGTCTTCAATACTGTTGCTCTCCTTCATCACATTTCTTCTTCATCACAATCCTTCAGCACAGTCCTTCTGCTTTGTTACAGTCCTACTTATCAGTCCTTTATCACTAGCCGTTCATTAAAGTACTTTGTCATAGTCATTCTCCTTGTTCAGTCCTTAATCACAGTCCTTTTCCTTTATCACAGGCCTTCACCATAGTTCTGCTTTGTTACAGACCTCCAACACAGCCATTACCCGTCATCCCAGTCCTACTTCACTGCAGTCCTTCATCAAATACTTTTCTTCTCATCCATCACAGTCCTCCATCATCACAGTCCTTTTCCATAATCACAGTCCTTCTCATTTGTCACAGTCCTTCTCCTTCGTCACAGGCTTCTCCTTCGTCACAGGCTTCTCCTTCGTAAAAGTCCTTAATCACAGCAATCCATCTCAGTCATTCTCCTTCTTCACAGTCCTTTGTCACAATACTTCCTCATTATAATCGTTCTCCTTTTTTCACAGTCCATCTCCGTCATCACAGTCCTTAAATACAGCTCTTCTCCTTCGGCAGAGTCCTTCTCATTTTTTACATAGTTCTTCTCCTTTGTTACAGTCTTGTCCTTTGTCAGGCCTGCTCATTCATCTGGGTATTTCTGCATCACAGTCATTTTTCCTTCATCACAGTCCCTTCCTTTCATCACAGTCATTCCCCTTCATCAAAGTACTTCTTCATCACAGTCCTTAGTCACAGTCCTTTACCTCCATTACAGTCCCTCACCACAATCCTTCTCCTTTGTCATTGTCCTTCTCCTACTTCACAATTCTGCTCTTTTTGTCATTGTCCTTCCTCACAGCCCCTCTTTATCACAAGTCTTCATTATCACAATTCTTCTCCTTCGTCAGAGTCCTTCCCCATCATAAGACTATTGTCACAGTCCTGCTCTTTCATAATAGTGCTCCAACCGAGTCTTACTTTGTCACAATCTTCCTCCTTCTTTAATGGGAAACCCTTCATCACAGACCATCGCCTTCGGCACAGTCCTCATTTGCTACAGTCCTGTATTTTGTCAGTCCACATTCATCACAGTCTTTCTTCATCACATACCTTCAACTTCATCACAGTTTTCCTTCATCATAGACCTTCTTCATCACAGCCATTTGTCAAAGTCATCCTTCATCAAATTTCTTGCTCTTCACCACAGTTGTTCTTCTTAATCTGTGCATCACAGTTCTTCTCTGTCTTCACATACCACCATTGCAGCTCTTCTGCTTTGACATAGACCTTCTCCTTTATCACTGTCTTCCTTGTTCATCGCAGCCCTCCTCCTTTGATATAGTCCTTCTACTTTTCACAATCCTTCTTCATCATAGTCATCCCCTATCACAATCCGCCCAGTCCTTCTCCTGTTGAGTCATTTGTCAGTCCTTCTTGTCATAGTAATTTCCTTTGTCACCTTCATTCTTTATCACAGTCCACCAACAAGTCCTTATTCAAGTCTGTATCCTACGTCATAGTTGCTTGTCACAGCACACTTCCATCACAGTCCTTCATACTGTTCTTCACTTTGAACAAAGTCCATCACAGTTCTGCTCCTTCATCGCATTCCTTCTTAGTTGCAGCCCTTCTTAGTCACGGTCCTTCTCCTTCATCAGTCCTTCATCAAAGAGTGTCTGCTTCGTCAGTCCTTTGTCACAGTCTTTCTACTTACTCACAGTCACACTCCTTCCTCACAGTGTTTTCTTTCACTACAGTCCTTCTCCTTCATCGCAGTCCTTCTTCATCATACTCCTTTTCCTTTATCACAATCCTTAGTAAAAGTCCTACTCCTTCATTACAGTCCCTCACCACAAACCTTCTCCTTTGTGATAGTTCTAATACTTCATAATCTTTCTCCTTTTCTACAGTCCTCCTGTATCACAGTCCTCCTTTGTCATTGTGCTCCGCGATCATCAGAGTCCTTCTCCTTTATCACAGTCATTTGTCACAGTCCTTCTCCTTTGCCACAGTCCTTCTCCTTTGTCGCAGTTCTTCTCTGTCATCACAGTCCTCCATCACAATCTTCCTTCATTGCAAACCTTCGGCTTCATCAAAGAAGTATTTTGGCACAGTCTTTCTCCTCCATTAAAGTCCAGTCCTTCATCACAGTCCTTTGACTTTATTATACAGTTCTTCTTTGTTACTGGGTTGTCCTTTGTCAGTCCTACTCATTAATCACAGTCTCTTCATCACAGTCATTCTCCTTCCTCGCAGTCCTTCATCACAGTCCTTCTCCTCCATCATAGTCCTTCGTTTTTGCCCTAGTCCTTTCTCATAGTCCTCCTCTTTCACAACAGTACTTTGTCACAGTCATTCTTCATGAAATTGATTTTTCTTCATCACAGTTATTCTTCTTAATCAGTCCATCACAGTTCTTCTCCTTCTTCGCAGTCCACCATCACATTGCTTCAGCTTTATCATAGCCCTTCCCCTTCATCACAGTCTCTCATTCTTGATAGCCCTCCTCCTTTGACATAGTCCTTTTCCTTTACGACTGTCACAGTCCTCCTTCATCCCAGTCCTTATTCACCACAGTCCTTCTCATTCATAACATTCTTTCATCACAGTTCTTCTTCTTCGACATAGTCCTTCTGTTGTTGAGTCGTTCATCACAGTCTTTCTTGTCATAGTCCTTTATTAAGAAACATGTTGCTGTAACAGCACCTCGATGCCCGCGGGCTGTGTGAGCGCTTTAAAAGTGCAAATAAATAAAATAAATAAATAAGAGTAGGAAGTGCACCAGGGGCTCAACAGTCTTATCACAGAGTCCAGCCATAGGCACCTTGCTACACTTAGCAGTTGGATACCTCTAAGGGAGAGATCCAAATCTAACTGCATGAATAGCATAACGGGATTCCTGGCTGTCTTTAGTATAATTGAGGCCACATCATCCTCCAAACTTCCTATATACTCATATTTCAATGGCCAGGACATCATGGTCTATTTGTGTGGGTCCCAATATCACATCCCTTCACATATAGCAAAATAACGCATCCCTAGTATCTATAGTTGGAGACTCCCACAGGGTACCAAAGCTCAAATGAGCAAATGGATCTTCATACAAGCATCCAAGCCTAAAATACCTTTCAAAGTGGCTTGATACACTCCAGCAGCTGGTTGCCTTACACCCTAATCCAGTGATCCCCAATGTGTAGCTCCCAAAAAACATTTTGCTCTCCTGACCCTAAAATGTTGCTCGCCAATTGCTCTACCCCATTGTGTGGCAGCCAAGAAGAAGGACATTCAGGGCTGAAATATTCATCGCAGTGTACTCTGAGCCAGGTTTGCATGCGAAGGCTAGCCAATCAGCCTGCTCTTTTTGACAGGCATGACATACTGTTAGTTGTTGAAGCTTTAGCTGTGGAGGGATCAGTAGAGTGGTCTGATTGGTGTGCAAGTCCTGATGGGTGCAGGGAGCAAGTGGGTGGCTATGGAAATGAATCTCTTGGGGCTTCAGATGAGATGGTGCCCAGTGATTGAAGAGAACCTGAAGCACAGAAACTAGGCTGCCCTGGTCATCCATTATAATACCCACTTGTTACAACAGTGTCAGTCTTCTGCACCAAGTGGAGCTATGGTACACTATGACATGCACCGCTGGCTGAATGAAGTACAGAATCTACGAAGAAAATGTTGCTACGAACTGAGCCTTCACCTGCTGCACTCAGTTAGACAGTAAAGAGGTGTTGCCAAATAGTAAGGAAATAAGAAAATAAGTGACTTGAATACCCAACAGTCAAGGAAGTACTAATACGTTTCTTTTGTACATGTATTATTTGCATTTGGTGCCAAAGTGCAATTTGTTGGCCCAAAATGTTCCACACTAATTGCATCATCTTTGTGAAGACATTTTCATCTTCTGATTCTTAGTCCAATTATTGAACCAAATGCCTGTGTTTGTGTTCTGATAGCAATTGCCAACTTATGTGCCAATGTCTGTGCTGGAACTTGCAAATTGGACAAATAAGTGGCACCCATGCCCAAACGTTCCTTCTAAAACTATTTTCTTATGCCATTTTCTTTACATGTGAAGTTTGTTTTTGTGGGACCCATGCATAATAATTGACCCAAATGTAACATACTACTTGTATTGAAGTGCCTGGTGCAAACATTTTCTTTGTATGATGCTTTGCTTATCTGGCAAGTGGCTAATGGGCACTTAAGGGGAATGAGTTCCAAAGTTTGCTCAATTAATTAGTGTAGCTACCAATTGCAATTCACTTAAGTTTCTGAAATCATTTCTTAGAGACATAGTCATTATTTCTACTTTAGTATAGTGTTTCTTGCTAGATTCTTCCTGCTTCTAAATCCTGCTTCTAAATCCTGCCCATTGTAATGTACTGAATTCGTCCACCTCGAAAGATGCACGGCTAAGTCGACCCTGCCACAGGTTTGAACTAGCGAAGTGCAGGCTGACCCCATGTCAAGGGTGAGCACTTAACAAGTATAAATAAATAATGTGTACAATATTAAGGGAAAAAACGCACCCGCTTCTGTCAAGTGGTCTTCAAAACTTCCAAATTGTGACCAATGTTACTGACCCACTAATATGCTTAAAAATGCACCACTTAAAACTGTACTTCCCAGAGGATTGCTTGGGGAAAGAGTACCCAAACCCAACCGAAAAATGTTTTTTGTTCCTAATTACTTATCTTCAATGTAACAAACCTAGAGTGCTTTAAAAAGCACTATTCCAAAGCCTGGCTGAAATGATCTTTACATTCTACCATATTCTGTCCACTGTTACTCATCCTCTGCTCCTAAAAATGCACAGTTCCCTGCTAAAGATCCAGGCAATCCATTTGGGGGTTAATGGGGCACCAAAACGAGCCTTTATATTTTGGAGTCAATGTTACTGTTCAAACAATGTCCCTCGTAAAAATGTCCTGTGAGGGAACTCCAATTACTCAAATATTTTGTTACATCCTGCAATGTTTTTGAATATTTTGCACGACTTATGCAAAAAAATACACCGTTTGCCACTTAATTTACTAAACATTGGGCCTCATTACAAGTTCAGCAGTAGACTTGTCGGTAAAACCGGCAGGCTACCGCCGAACTTGCGAATTTTACCGGCGCCCGAGAATGGGCAATTAACGGGTCATTACGGCCCCGCCAGACCCGCTATTTGCCCATTGCTGGGCACTGGTAAAAAATGCTCCCCATTCCCATTTGAGCACCATAGGGCTCAATGGCAATGGGGAGGCCGGATGCACCGGCACCATTCAGAATGGTGACTTACTGTCAGACTCTGAAACGGTAAGTAGTACTGGTACGTTGAACGTTAGAGAACTATGCCCCGGGCCAGTGGCTGGACTATGGACCAGTAGTCCAGCAGCCGCAGTATGGCCTCCATTCCCATTAGTCTCAGCTCCCCCATTCTCTCAGGTTCTTCTGTGGCTCCCTCGGCGCTTACTTCCAGAAATAGGCCCATGTGTGCTGTAGGCACTTGGGCGACTAGACCGTAGATACACATGCAAATTTTCCAACATGTTTTAAAAGGCTGATAGTGCTGAGCTGCAGTCTCACTCGGAGCCCACCCGGGATCACCGACGCTAAGAGTGATAGGGCCTCATTATGACCCCGGCTGTAGCCATGCCGGTAAAAACGGCATGGCTGCCGCCGCAGTCATTTATTTTCCAGCTCCGGCAGTCCCAGTAATTCCCCATTGCCGGGTGCCGGAAAATAATACCCCCCATTCCCATTCGAGTCCCTTTGGACTCAATGGGAATGGGGAGGACGGTAGCACCGGCACCATTCATAATGGTGCCGGTTCTACCGTCAAGGTCTGCGAGCGGGTGCCATTGGTGGGCAGGAAGACACCCGTATGTAGAACTCGGAGTATGCCGGTCCGATAACAGCATACACAACCGGCATACTCATAACGAGGCCCATAGTCGCTCTCATCTGTTGGTAGTCCATAGTCGGCCATGCTCCATCATGTTTCATATGACCGGATTAGGTCTACACTCTCTGTCTGAGATCGCAGTATCTGGCTTGCAATCACTCCTGCAGATTTGCAGTCTGTTTGACAGCATTGTTGTTGTAACTATTGAGTCATTGGCACATTGTGTGACAACCGAACACTGCTGGAGTGAGGACTAATGAGCAGATCTCCACGCTATTTCACTCTGCTTCCATTACAGCGCACTCCTTTGTGCCTTCGCTTTTACAGGACAGCCGGCCTAATAACAGCTTGCATCTTAGATATGCACTTGCTTACTCCTTAGTAGAGTGTGCTTCAGCTCGCGAGCTTGCATACGGTGTACCATAACAACCGGACTATTCTGCGTGTCGATGTCCACAAAGTGCCTATTCTTGTTCTTTGCAATTCTTCTCTTGTTGCTTACTTTCTATAACGCACGTTGACAACAGACACACTTGTAATTATAACAATGCTGTGATTTGTTTCAGGGATGTCATTTGGGGGTTGCCAGTGGTAGCACCTGCTACCCCTGGCTGTCCCTCTGCTATTCTCGGGAGGATAGCTCAGGGGCAACGTGCTCGCCTTGGAAGCAAGACGACACAGAGCAACACAGGTTTGATCCCGGGGTCTGCGCTTAGAAACCTCTGGGTATTAAGCGCATTAAAAATAACCTATCATATCATTCCTAAACCTGTCCTTGTGACCCTGGGCCACTGGACAAAGGCAGTGCCAACAGCACATATATGTGTCGCACCTGAAAAGGGCAGTTGTAAATGAAGCTAAATGTGTCTCAGGGGCAATGCACTTACTTTGGAAACAAGAGGGTGCAGTGCAACATGGGTACAGTTCCTGTTGAAGTGTCTAGAAGCAGGAGGAGGCTGACATTAAGCACCATTTAAAGGACCAAGGAAAATAATAAAATGGGCCTTTTCTATGGGTGATGTCATGGAGCTGCTGCTGCTTGCATTTTTAAATAAAAAGAAACTGCAATTTGTGTGATCTGCAACGCATCTTTCCTCTCTATCTCCCACCCAACACAATAAACTGTGGGTTACTTACCAAATAAGCAAATCAGAAAGGTGGTGGATGGAAGGTTTCAAATCATTCAGAACCACTGGCACAGCTCTGGGTTTGAGGTGTGTGCTTGAGGCTCAATGTTATGGAGGCTGATACTGGAGGCTTAAGATGTTGTACTACTACATACAGATGTTGAGAGTGTTTGAGACATAATGTGTTGTAAGAGAGTTGAAATGCATCGAATGCAGATATAAGATGTGTGAGGGTAATTGAGACCCACACTGTTGGGGTGTTGAAGGAGGGTGCTGGAGACGTAAGTTGCTAGTTTGCTTGAGGTTGATGGTATTGTAAAATGCTGAAGACTTAAGTTGCTGGAGGGTGGCACTGTGTAAATATGAGGTGTTGGAGCAAGGAATTGGAGGTGTAAGGTGTTGGAGGGCGGGAGTGGGTGCCAAACAATTAAAGCTGTTGACGGAGGGCCCTTAGCGACTCGTATTGAATGGTGGGGTGCCTGTGGTAAAGATGGTTGGGGGATGTTCTGGCTCTGGGTGACTGATATGATATGATTTGGTATTTATAACACACCTGTAAACAAGTGTTTCATATGTGGGGAGTGGGTTGCTATGCATTGGTTCAAAATGCTCTATTGACAAGAAAATCCCTGCACGTATAGTCCAAGTGTAAAAGCATGAAGTGGTACAACCTCTCATTGTCTTCTGGTTGGACTTGTGTTGGTCAGTTGCTGTTTCCAGATTGTGGCCATAACCTTGGAAGGCACTGAATGTCTGTGATTTGGGGTTGAGGCCTCTTCAAGATGCTATGTCTGTTTACAGTTTAGCCCGAGTGAAGCACAATAGTCGAGGTTGTTGTGTTGGACGTCTGCTTACATTCACAGTAATTTTGTAATTTAGGCATAAACAAACTGATATTATCGCTACATATGGTGATCCATTCTTGTATGAAATGTATATCATCATACAGTGATATGGTAACCATATTTCTTTTAGTGTACCGAGGGACAATGTTATGTGATGCCACTTCCTGTTTTGTCAAGGGGTGAAAGCTTGGGTGTCATGACTTCCCGTGATGTCAGTTGGGATGGGGTCAAATGATGTCACTTCCTGTGATGTCATCAGATGTCAAAGGTTGTGTGATTTGACTTCCTCTACCCTATAACGTCCCTGATTGGTCTGTTCTTAAACTTGCTCTAATTGCAGTCCAGGTGATGTAACTGAGGCCTGTGAGGGTCAGTACATATGTCTGTGTTTTCCAACACTACTTGTGAGTGCACAATTAATGCACAGGGTGATTTATCGCTTGTGGCAAACAGCATCATACAGTATCCCTTTGCATACCATATACTGTAAATTAACAATCTGTCACATCTGCTATTTTCATTGCTACTCTCTCTACCTGGCACCTCTCATGCCTATTCAGGTAATGTATCAGATAAGAGCACTCAAACATCACAGTTAGCTGCGGTTAGATGCCATCAAGTGGTTTTGCTCTGGATGGACATTTAAATGTTCATAGTCATGCATTACAACGACACTGCAAATAATTATTTCACATTCACAATTATTTAGAATCACAATTCTAACCTACTGAACTTTCAAGATGGGTTCTCCACATTTCATCTTCCATGTCAAAATTCACGAGATTTCATGTTCCAAGCATGCGAGGTTGTAATCCCAGTAACATAACATCACTAACTGCAGAAAGCATATTTTGATAAGGCTCTGTCCTGTGACTTTGCAGCTTGCTTATACAGTAAATGCTTGCAAACTGTTCCCCTCAATGCTAGAGAGAGTGACGCTGTGTTCCAAGTATCTCGCTAACTGTACACAAGTGCTCAGATGTGTGTATCGACACGTATGCAGCTACATATGTGTGTGTCTCTATAGTGCTTCCTGCGTCAGGCTTGCAGCCTCAAAGTACGGAAGGCAGGTGTTATTGTTATTCCAAATCAATGATACATAATGATGGCGAAAGTAAATAAAGCTGTGGACACTGAAATATTGACTCTTGCTTCCATTATGCTTTTTGCAGCCCAAGCTGCCGTTTTAGGCTTTGCACGTGAGCGGAATTACTGCCTGAGGACTTTCCAAGCACATGCTTGGAGATCTGTGGCCCAATTGAATAGATAGCTAAACCAGTCAAATAAAAGGCGTGTGCAGCTCACTACCTGATCAGCATTTGTTTAGTGGTTCTCCTCAGTGCCGAACAAAATTCTGATCAGTCCCTCCCATCTATATTGAATTTTTAGCCTGGCATGGTAGGAATGCTTTTTATGCCTCAGAAAGCACTGCTTCCCTTTTGTGGCTTGTGAAGAAGTAAATGGCTTAAAACGTACTTCCACGAGGCATGAAACACGAACAGACTATATCAGACTGCGCTGCAGGAGAACGAGGACATTCCGATTCACATTTCAATGCATACTGTCATGACCTTGTATGCCATCGGACCCAGATCAGGACAGAGCCGCACCAGGGGAGACTGCGCAAGCAGAGCGCCGTAATTAAGCATAGAGACGCAAACCAACCAACCAACCCTACTAACCCTACTAACAATTCCCTTTCTGCATACACCTCTCAAACTCCAAACCAAACACAACCAAAACCTACAGAACAACAAACCGCACAAACTTCACTACATTGCAACAACAAAACAAAAACACACATAGTCTTGCACAACATTACACAACGACTACCGGCCGCAAACACCCCAGGCCCAGCCAATGGACCCACCGGGCTGAGGCCGCCAACAGCACATCACTGCTCTCTTGCACTTTTCCTGCTTCCTCCCACTAACTCAACCTCCCCTCCTCTTTCAGAGCCGCCAGAGCGCCAGGGGACCACTCCGGTGGTGATAGTGCGCGGTACAAATGTCCTTTAACATTAACATTAACATTAACATACGGGGGTGCTGCATAACACATGTAACCCACACAGACAGGCACTTACTGCTTAGAAGTGTTCAATAAAAAGAAAGGAAGGAACAATCCCCAGTAAAAGAAACTACACATTATCGCACGCCTGCTTAAGATTATCATCATTTACAGTACAAAGGCTCCATTAAAGAATTGCATTTGATGTTATAATGATGTGTTATTTATACAGCGTTTTCGCCAAAGTGTTTTAGATAGGACATATTTACATATGTTACGAAGTTGAAACTCCTCCACCTCGGATGAAATGCTGAGTTGGTCTTGCCGGGCTTTGAACCTGCAAGTCACATACGGATCACAGCCCCTTTGGGATGCCTGCCGTTCCTCCTCGGCCTCGGTAATGGTTGGCAGGCCACAAAGGGTTCTAAGTTGACTAACCATCTGTAGCTATCCTCAATATAAGCTGCTGTAAAATACACCATCACACTTGCACACGTAAGAATCATGTACCATCGTTAGTAGCTAAAGTCTAATGCTTTTTAGGTCATGTTTGTGCAGATTTGGACAGTAAATTGCACATTTTGGAAGCCATGTTTCCAAACCTTTGGTGGGGGGGCGGGACCTCCCTGCAGCCCCTTGATGTGAGTGGGGCTTGCGCACGCTGAGCTTTTAAATTCGTCCTGCTAAATTTACGCCCCACCAAATTTCAAATTCAACAGCCGCCACTGACTACCCGTAAACGTTTACCATTTACAAAAAAACCTCCTCCTGAGGCTCATCACCATTGCCTTTGTGTTACTCTCATTAATGAACAGATTCTTGTGAATTAAGTAATTAAAAAAGGTGCCCAATAGGTTAGGTATCGATAGTTCCGTTCGGTTGAGTGGCACCATACCAGCCACAAATAACAAGAATGGAGCGGCCTGGCCTTCCAGCCTAGGCACATCCAGTTGTAGGCCAAACAGAACCTCCTCTAAATCATTCCAGAACAGGCTAAATATGGTGGGGGTTAGAACACGCCGCTGTACGACACCCATCCCCACAGAAAAGTGCCCTGTCGTTTCTCCATTCAGACCGTATCTGACTCTTGCCACGTTACAATCGCGAAACACCTCCAGTACCACCACCCACCATCCCCTCAGGTTTCCCCTCCTCAGTGACTCCCACAGCAATTCCCTGTTCAGGGCGGCGAACGACAGTTTTAGATCTCACACCTCTCTTGCTCTTCATCTCACTGGGAAGCGTGGTGCTGGTCGAGAGAGAAATAGTGTAAAGGGAGGCTATTAAAGCATTGTAGGCTGTTTGGAGAGTGTGTCAGGGGGCAAGGCGCTCTAAGCATAAATTATGAAGACATTTACAAGAAATGTGTTCCACTCTGCTGAAATTACACAGCAAGCCTGCAAATGAGCGTGTGTCTGCTATGCCTCCATTTTGCAACTGATTGGTTGGAATTATGCATGGAACTTAAGCTCTGTTATGAAGTGTGAAATTAGCAAGCAAGGGCCTAGTGGAGCAGCTAATCCTCTTTTTTCAGTAGTAAATTGAAGGCTTTCGCTGCCAGGAATGCGCATTGACATACACGCTACCGGAGCTTCCTTACACCACTTATAATGAGCATGTCCACATGAATGTGGATGCATTGTTGGCCTAGATGAGACTGATTATGTAGTCCTGGGTTGCAACACCGCCCGATAACACATCTCAATTATTATGTAATGATGAAAATGTGCTATTTTACATAGTGGTTTCGCCAAAGCGCTTTACAGACAATATATTTACATACAATATCACCCAACCGAAGTTGATACTCATTTATCAACCTCGGGCGGATGAAAGTCCGCGTTGGCCTTGCTTGGATTCAAACCTGCGACTTCCAGATCACATACAGATCGCAGCATTCAAGCGCTCAACCCACTAAGCTATCTTACTGGCATATCTGTATATCATTTTGGAGTGGTACAGTGCTACTTTCTGCCCCTGTATCAAACATATTGTTAGGAGTTACATTGTTCTTTTGTATACAGTTTACAGCACAAGTAATTCGGGAAAAACAGGTGTGCTGCGAAATTGACGATGATGTGCTGGATGGGGAGGATATCAAAAGCATGTTATGGGCCTTCATAACAACCTGTGCAAGCTGCAGGCTTCATGCCTCAGCTGCTGATCTAAAATGCTAGACATGTTTAGATCAGCCAGCACAGGCTAATAGCTCACTTAACCGTAGTCACTGGATAACAATCACGTCTTTGATCGGCATCCATTCTTTTTAGGTCCAATAGAAATGCATGCCTATAAATGTCAAATGAAATGAGCTTTACGAAGGCTTTGTGACAAAGCCAGTACCATGGCCTTGTCAAGAGGGGACAGGAACCATTCTCTGCCTGGGGTGGGAGGCCTAGCAGGGATAAATCTAGTCCTAGTCCTACCCATGCGGTGGATGGTGGAAGTTGAGATTGCCCCGATTCCTGCCCCACCCTTATGCCACTCTTTTTTTGCACAGTCCACCTTTTCCTCATACCATTCCTCCTTGACAAGATAATTGCCAGTGTTTTCTGGTTTATCATAGTGCCATCATGAAACCACTAAGAGCTAGCAAGACACACTCAGTGAGCAACCCGACCACCAGTATCCAACCCCTCAGGACTGTGTGATTCACAACAGAAAGAGACGGGCAAAGCAAAAATAGAACCGCAGCGCCACCAGCACATGACAGAGAAGCCGTGTGGGGCTGCCATACAACGAGGATTAGCCCCCAAAGTCTTTACCAAAGCACCTAGACCACCAGGGACTAATGCAGGTTATTCAAACGCCCCCTAACAATGGAACTTACCTTTGGGACACAAGGAACGAACTTGAAAATGCAGCCTCCCAGGCCACCATTTTTGTTCCGCAGCAGGCCTGTGCGGGGGAAGTGGCCCGGGTTTATCCCACTATTTGTAACTTTTGCCACCTACAACACACCAAGGGTAGGAAATACTGGGCCAGATTGGCCAAGGACAGAGAGCCACCCAGGATAGGGGGAGGAGTATAAAAAGAGATCACAGGAAGCAGGAAGTGTGGGTTATTCAGGTGAGGTCAAAGGAGGAGGAGGAGGTGGAAGAACAAGAGACCAGGCGGAGGGAGGAAGGAGCAGCAGAGCATGGAAGAAGTTTCTGGAGAAAGGTGAGGTATTGGCTAGTGAGTAGTACTGCAGCGTGAATGTGCGTGTTAGTGTGGCAAGTGGAGTTTGGATAGTTAGCGTATCGTATTGAATGATAGGTGAATGTCTGAAAAGTAGTCATGTGGAGAAGGGAGTAGTAGTATGGAGGACGGAGTAGTGGTGTGGAGGATGGAATAGTAGCGAGAGGAGGGAGTAGTGGTGTGGAGCAAGGAGTAATGGAGTGGAGACGGGAGTAGTAGTGGTGTATGAGAGAATAGTAACTTCAGAGAGTAGGTAGTAACATCAAACGGTGGAGGCGCACGAGAGACATCATAGGCACAGGAAGTGAAGGGAGGAGTGTGAAGAAAAGGCAGAACTGGAGAGAGGAGAGGGAAAGACAAGACATGAGAGGGAAGAGTAAACGTGAACAAAGAAGACCGAATCAAGCAGGGATTCTGTAAGGAACAAATCCCATACCCCTTAAGACCACTGACGACCGGCAAGAGTAGGGAAAGTTAGGAAGTCCTCGAGGCGGTTTAGAGCGATACGGGCAAGAGTCCTTAGGTTAACATCTCAGCCTATTTAGCGATTAGCATACTGAGGTAGAAACAATTGCTATTTAGTAATTTGGGGCTCAGGACGCCTGGGTTAGGGAGGAGGTGCCTTGAGACGAGAGAGGAAGGGAAGACCATAGGGCCCCTTGGCATTTCAATTAAACCCCTAGAACTGGAGTGATTTTAGTGCCATCCATGACAGGTTGTCTAAATATATTTTATACCTTTCATGCCATTTCTCTCTGGTAATGAATATATCTACGGTATATGCTCATCTTTTATTTACATAGACCACGCCTCTTCTAAAAGTTCCTTACTTACACAGCCCCACAGCCCTCTCAGACTCCTCCCACAAATAATGTCCTGAGATTGTTAGGGAAGCCCCAGCCCCCAATGTAAAGTCCCACTTTAAGCCCGAAGGCCTCTATACGTACCAGTGGCGTTGATAGGGAGGGACTGGGCCCCTCCTCTGAAATCCTGGGCTGCCCTTGGGCCTCCCCTATGTCAGCTGAGCTACTCACTCTGCTCTGTCTGCAGTGCTCTGTTCGCGCACATGGCACACGCACAGTGACGCAATCAACAACGAAGAGCTGTTAAGTTCCCTCTGCCGTCAAGACCTGCCCCTCCAATCAGAATGTAGCCACAAAACTGTGACTTTATGGTTTGGTGCCTACATTCTGATGTGAGGGGAGGTGCAGTGGGGTCTGGTAGTTTGTGTGCACCCTACTTTTGTCTTTGGCCCCTCTGTGCCCCCTCTAAATTTGATTTCTGACGACGCCACTGATACATACCGCAGGCAATGGAAAACGGAGAGCAGAGCAAAATTAGATCACACTTCCCTTTCCCCAGGCCACACTGAGCTGAGGTTTTCATCACTCGTGTTCTTTTCCAGAGCTCGCCATTTCAGACACAAATGTTTGTTTGATTGCTTCCTTTGTTGGCTGTTGGGATTCTTCTTATCCTCGTTCATTACAGTAATGTTCTTGTATGGTTCGCCATCATTGTTTTTGTTTGTGCTTCCAGGCATTTATTATGTTGTTTCAGCATATCTTGGCGTGCAACAGTAAGAACTGCACAGGGCGTGCAGCGCCTCCTTGTGATGCGACTTGGAAGAGCCTAAAAGATTTACAAAAAGGTTCAACTCTCTCCGATCCCTGTTTGATAGGATCACTTAGCAAATCCATATGGCCGTGGAACGGTGGAAGTCAAACTAAATGTCATCGTTTTATTGTATTCGTATGTATCGTTTAACAAAAGCACTCGTGTTACACAAGAATACAAAGTATTGTGAAGTGGCGTGGCCACTTTGCCCATTGCCCCATCCCACTTCCCCCCACCTTTATGCCAGCAGCATGATACTTTGCAAGCTAGGACAGGCAGTTTTGAAGTATGTGACGGTTTTCTGCTCCGAAAAAATAAGCATCGGCAAAATCAATAGTTGAAGGTCTTTAGGCATTGTTTTCTTCTGCCATGTGCTCACTACATGGTATGTGCCAATTACGATCTAATTTACTTTTTTCAAATTGTTATTTGAGATTTATAAAGCGCTTAATACCAGCAAGCGGTTCCTGAGCACCGGGTCCAGATTAGAACATGTGTCTTAGCGTTGTTAAGTTTTTCAAGACACACGCATTGCCGCTGAGCTATCCTTCCTCCCCAACCACCAAGGAGCGGGGATGTGGGGGGAGTCATGCCATATTCTAAGTATTATCAGTATTTACCAGTTAATCCCTTCAAAGTCTCAATGCTCAAACCATTTGAAAGGGTTCTTGTCTAAAATCCAAGGTTCTCATTACTTTCAATTAGTTATCCCCAGGGAATCTCACCCGTTGCTAAGGATATGCATAGTGAGCACTAAGGATATGCAGGTGACGACGAGAGACACGAAGAAAATGGAGGAGGCATCCCAATAACCCGGGCGGTGTCCTCCTCTTTTCTTCCCCCCCTGGACGAGGTGGGGGTGTTGGCAAAAAGCACGGCAGAGAACGAAAAAGCCTGCGAAGGGCTACAGAGAAAAGGGGCGATGCTACCCCTTTATAATGGACGGGCTCCTTACTGCAAGCATCATCCAGCCTCTACAGAAGGACGCCCGCCCGTATTGCCAAGAAGTGGATTTCGTTTTGTTTTTCTGCAGCTCTCACTGCGTCTCGAAGTGCTGCCCGGCGGGAGTCTCGGTCGGAGACTAGGAGCGGAGCAGGAGCGGGGAAGGAGCAGCGGAAGGTCGCTGCAGCAACCGAGGTGGACTGAGATCCGGGAAGGAGCAGAGCAGCCACCGCAGGAATGAGGAAGGCCGCCGCAGCGACCAAGAACCACGAGCAGACGGAGAGCAGCTGGCGGTGAGAGGGAGAGCAGCCGGCTGTGGAGCGGGATAGCGGAAGTAGGAAAGGACGCGAGAATTGCCATCAGGCGGAAGCATCGGGACAGCCAGAGGCGCAGGAGGACTGTAGGCGGAGCTCTGAACAGCGGAGCAGTGCGGAAGGAGACCCCCCAGCAAGGAGCTGGTGAGACCGGGGGGAAGCGTAGGACTCGGCCTAACAGGTGAGGCAGCCGCGAGAAAGGAGCATGCAGCGCCCGGCTGAAGTCAGGCATACCGAGCATAAAGGCAAGAGAAGCCCGGGCCCGCCTGGGTGAATAACACGGGTTCAAGCCCCGTACTGGCCACCACTCGTGAACACACACTGACTCGCGCTTGCCTGGCAGCTCAGGAAGAAGCAAGTAAGGTGCTTGGATGTACATAGCACATGAGCTAGCTGCATCCCCACAAACACAGCTGGCTGAGGAGGAGTAGTGCGCAGGTGTGCTTTATTTGCTCAGCAAGAGCTGGGAAACCTAGGCCACAGAAGCAAGTGTTGGACAGCCCTTTTTGGGGGGACAGTTTAAACATGGATTTGGAGGCATTTTTGGCAATGGCCAGGCAGGCTGCAACCAAACACGGGCCCAACTGGATGGAGGCCATGATCCCACAGCCAGGAGAGGAACAGGCTGAGCCCAGTCAGAGGCCAGTTTCTCTTTTGATGTTCCCAGACAACGAGGAAATGTTGACAGAAGTGCAAGGTCAGGATGGCGAAGAAGAATCAAAAGAACATGGCGAGGAAGAGGAGAAGCCGGTCACGAATAGAAAAAGGACCATGACACAGAAGGCGAAGGCTAGCAAGGAAGAAGCCAGAACTGGCAAAAAGCCCAGGGCGAACAGGGCAAGAAGCAAAGTAAGGGCACAGGAGGTTGCAGCCGTACCGGCACCTACACCTGTGGAGGATCCAGGGAACCATGGTCCACCCAGCACACCTACAACCAGACCGGTGGTCGTGACTGAAGATGGGCCTGCATCCTTGGAGGCAGTAAAATGTATGATAATGCAATGTATGCAGGCATGGGGCAATGGGGGCAAGGGGCAATTATTGAGTGGTAATGTGAATGCTTTCAACCAAATTGCAAGTGAGGCTGCGGTAGTCCAGCAGAGAGGGGTGACTTTGGGGCCAGGAGGGCTGGGCTCAGGGGGCTACCAGGCAGGTAATCCGCCCAATACTGGTTTGTCAGGGGGGTAGGCCAGGGGGCTGGTAATTATCTCAACACTTTGTTTCCTGCGGGATGGTACAGTTTCCTCCGCGACAGCAGGTCACAGCACTAGCCAACACAATCTCCAAAGGGGGGAATTCAATGATCCGGGAAGGTGCAGTGCTGACGGAGGCAACTCAGGCTCCAGCCTGGTGGGGTCAAGGGGCAGCAGGGCCAGGGGTAAACTCAGTTACCAATGCCAATGGCGGGCCTAATATGACACAGTACGGGAGGTCGATGCCAGGTTTTGCCCCGGTCCGGGTGTCTGTAAGCTCCTTAGCGTGGCACATACCCGGGGCCACCAAGGAGAGGGTGTGGAGGAAAGAATTTATAGAAATCTTGGATTTTGTGGGGATGGAACCTCTGGATATGATATATGATATGATATGATATGATATAATATGGCATTTGTAACGCGCCTATACACAAGTGTTTCAAGGCGCGACGAGGCGGGGGGGGGCCACAAGGGGAGACAGACAACGATCCTACTAGGCCAGGTGTCATTCAGATCGCGCAAGTGCAAGGGTAGAGGGGACTGGGAAAAGTGCAAGGGGAAGGGGAGAGGGGGAAAAGTGCTGTACATGGTTAGTAGAATACAAGATAAATAATAGGGCCAGCTGGTGGCAAGTGCAAGGAAAGTGCAGTACATGGTTAGTAGAATACAAGATAAATAATAGGGCCAGCTGGTGGCAAGTGCAAGGTAAGTGCCGGGAGAAGGGGCTGTAGGATACAGAGACAGTCCCGTAGTGCAGGTAGGCAGTGCAGGGAAGAGTGGTTGGGCCAAGGACTGAGATCGGTGAGTGGCCCAGTAGCAGATTCAGTGCAGGTTCAGTGATTTTAGCAGGGGAGAGAGGGAGAGAAAGCGGAGGCAAAGAGGAAGGTTTTGGAGAAGGTATAAAGGACTTGTCAGAAAAAGAGAAGGAGAAGAGGGACAGGGAGAAATCCAAGGTGTAACCATCCATACACAACTGGCTAAAGGCTTTCAAAGTGTATATGTCAATCATGTTAGAGAAATATCCTCAGGATGCATTGGCAATGATTGCGTATGAACAGTATATCCACGATCTATATCTGAAGCATGGGGGGGAAGGATGATTACAATATGATCCGGGTTTCGTGTTGAAAATGCAAGTGTGGCCAGCTTTGTCTTGGGATGAGATGGACATTGGGGGATTTTTAGACAAAATGATGCACGCAGGAGAAGGGGGAGAGAAGGCCCCAGGGGAAAAGTCTCAGGTTTGGAGGGGCGGGGGAGGATACGCACATCGGGGGAGGGGGTCTTTTCATGGGTACTCCTCCTGGAACAACAGAACCAGCTACCAGGGGGAGCAAGCGGAATGCTGGAGGGTCAATACTGAAGGGGTTTGCCCCTTTGGCAAAACATGCCGCTTCAGGCACCAACGGGGTAGAGGTGCGGGGGACCGCAACTCCTCAGTCAGTGAGTGGAAGCGGTGGAGCAGCCCCAAAGCAAAGGAGAAGGTCAAGAGGGAATGAGGTTAAAACCAACATGATACAGGCAACATGCCCACGGATGTATAAGAATATGATTACAAATTGTCTACCCACACCGGTTAGCCTCCAATCAATGACTCCCTGGTTAAATACATATCACAACTGTGGTGATGCAAAACTGCTGTGGGAAGGTTTTAGGTGGGGTTTTAAAATCCCATGCACAGAGGTTAAGAAGGGCAAGGAGGCTCTTAATTTGCGGTCAGCACTGGGATGCCGGAGGTGGTGGCACTTAAAGTAAACAAGGAGGTCAAGTTGGGTAGAGTTGCCGGTCCATCCACGTATCCACCAATGAAGAATTTGGTAGTTTCTCCTTTGGGTCTGGTCCCTAAGAAAGAGGAAGGTCAGTATCGCCTAATCCATCACCTCTTCTTTCCCGAGGGTGAATCAGTAAACGATGGCATTGCCAAGGAGCTGTGTCGATTGCATTATTCATCTTTTGAGGATGCAGTGGATTTAGTGAAGGCGGCGGGAAGGGGGGCCCTGATGGGGCAGGCCGAAATAGAGTCGGCATTCCGGTTGTTACCTATTCACAAAGAAAGTCAACACTTGTTCGGGTTCAAGGTGCATGACCAGTATTACTATGATAAATGTTTACCTATGGGGTGCGCCATTTCTTGTGCCTATTTCAAGGCTTTAAGCAGCTTCCTGGAGTTTGTAGTCAAGCAGGAGTGTCAGGAAGGGGCTTTAGTTCATTACCTACATGATTTCTTGTTCATAGGCAAACAAGGGATCAAGGAGTGTGGGTACCTCATGAGTGCATTTCAGGGGTTGATGGGAGTGATGGGGGTCCCTCTAGCCAAAGGTAAAACAGTGGTCCCGGTGAATTGGTGGACATTCCTAGGGATAGAAATGACTCAGTCAAAGGAGAGTGCAGGCTCCCGCAAGACAAGGTGAGGAAATTGAAAGAGACTATCAAAGGTTTGAGGGGTAAGAATAAAGCAACCCTGAAAGAACTCCAGTCACTGGCAGGTAATCTCAGTTTTGCAGGGAAGGTCATCCCGGCAGGTAAAGTGTTTACAAGAAGCATCAAGCTCAAACCAGTGGGGTTGCAGCATGCGGGGCAACATGTCAGGTTGGGGACCGAGGTACAGGAGGACCTGGGGATGTGGGACAATTTCTTGGACAAATTCAACGGGATACTACTTTGAAGGGGGGATTGGAGTACCAACGACAGGCTCAAGCTATTCACAGACTCATCAGGAGCCATGGGGTTTGGGGCAATATTGGACAACAGCTGGTGTGGCATGGCGTGGCCCGTGGAGTGGCACCAGCAAGGTATCACCAAGAACATCACGTTGCTTGAGCTCTTCCCCATAGTGATAGCGTTTAAGCTATGTGGGGAACAGCTGAAGGACAGAAAGGTGATGCTCTGGTCAGATAACCTCGCAGTGGTCCAGATCATAAATCAAGGGTCAGCCAGCAATACAAGGGTGTTGTGTTTACTGAGAGAGCTCAACAAAAGCTCGCTGGCACTCAACATCGAGGTGCGTGCGAGACATATACCTGGGGTCAAAAACATAGCCGCTGATGCTCTCTCTCGTTTGCAGTGAGAAAAATTCAGAGGGAGTTGTCCAGGAGCAAACCAGGTGATGACCCTGTTCAAACCTCAGTGGTGGGATCTGATTGGGGCAATCGGAGTTCCCTGATTCACACGGCGCTAGCACCGGGCACGGCAAGTAGATACAAGGCATGCTGGGAACGGTTCTTGGCGTTCCAAACGGATGTGCTGGTGGAAAGGCAGAGGGAGCTGCCGGTAAGGGCCTTTGTGGGATGGTGTTTGCATGAGGGGAAGACCAGATCATGGCTGGCCTATCACCTGGCTGCAATCGCCCATTATTTTAAATTGGAGGGTAAAAGTGACCCCACAAAAGAACACTACATTGTAATAGCCATGAAGGGATGGGCCAAGCAGGGGGTGAAAAGGTCAGATGAAAGTCGGCCCATAGACATCATTAAGCTGCACAAACTGGTAGGATGCTAGCAAGAGGTTTGCCGTGATGGATTTGAGGTGGCTTTGTTCAAGGCGGCCTCCACATTAGCTTTCTTTGGGGCATTCAGGGTGAGCGAACTGGTACCAGAGAACAAGGGGGCCAAGGGGACGGTGTTCCTACAATTGGGTGATGTACACTGTTCAGAAGGGCAGTTAACCATGTTTTTAAGGAAATCAAAAACCGATCAGGAGGGGAAGGGGTGCACAGTGGCTCTACAACCCATCGTAGGGAGCATAATTTGCCCAGTCAGGAACTTGATGGGCTTTCTCGAGCAGAGGCCGCCTTCGGGGGGGGGGACTCCACTGCTCATTCACAGGGATGGGTCCGCACTGAGTCCCTTCCAGTTTAGAAGGGTTATTGTCATGATGCCTACCCCCGGGGACCCAGACCAAGTCCAGCAACCCCGGAAGCAGGCATCAAGTTATCCTAAGCAAGCCCAACAACCCCTGCTAGGGGCTATTTGGGTCCAGTCCTGGTGCCTATGGTGCCAGGCTCATCTGGAGAGTCAGTCCTGGCGCCATAGGCACCAGGCTCGTAGATTAAAACTTACCTGATGCAGACCATGCTGCAAACTTACCTGATGCAGACCATGCTGCAAGAGCTCCAAGCCAAAAGAGGCTTGGAAGGGACTACTTTACTTAGGGACTATTTTTTACTCGGGAGGGAGTGGGGAGGAATACTTACCTGGGACTACTTTGGAGGCTATTTAAACCACGCCCGAAGAGCAGCACATGCTTCGCGTTATTCTGCATCCAGCAGCGTAACGCTCACCGTGCCTGCAAGTCTGCATCCAGCCTTCTGCCACGCCCGCCTCGAGTTTGGAGCTCCTAGAAAAAGGGAGAAAGAAGGAGAAAAGGTTAGAACAAGAGCAATACCTTTAACCCTTACCTGAATTCCCGATCCATCGCGCCTTCGAGCTGGAAGAAAAGTTATTTATGCACGTCGCCTCGCCTGCTGCAGCGCCGCGCTGTCCTCACCGGCCTTCGCAGCATCTTCACATATCCACCGCATCCTCCTGCATGTTCCCGCCGCACTCCGGCTCCTAAGGAGAAGACAAGAACAGCAAGGTGAGCCAAGGGAATACACAGAGGAATATTAGTTACCCCCCCATAGACTTACCTGATTTTACCACCGGGGGTACTATTCCTCTTCACGGGTCGGCGCAGCTTCAACTGCATCTTCGCCGAACCCCGGCCCCTAAGGGGAAACAAAAGGACAGCAAGGTGAAACAAAGGGACTAACAAGGGGAACCCTCCTCACCACAATAGACTCACCTGATTTTACCGCCGCAGGTATTATTCCCCAAGACTTCATACTTTCTCTCAGCGCCTGAATAAGGGAGAAAGCAAAAGGTTACATATTGACATTATTTTATCGAACTGTGTTGGAAAATACAAATCCTTACCAGAATACTACCGGTTGCCACGAGGAACTCTTCATTAGGGTCAAGCTGCAAACTGCAAGGAATCGGAAAAGAGTGAAAGTCAGGCATTTGAACTCTTACGAACTTTATACTTACGGCGTCTTGCCGGGAATCTCGGAGTCAATATTGTTCTGGAACTCACCAATTCCTTCGAGCCAGTGAAGCAACTGGTTATCAACGCGCCCCTGCGCTCAATGCAGGATGGATAGCTCATCTTTTCAAACCATCAGGTGAGACTATAAGAGGGGACATCAAAGGTGATCTGTGGGGAGAACAGAGGGGGTGGGGGAAATGGGCGCAACTGCAGGGGCAGGTGCGCAAATTGCTGTGGAAGCAGCAAAAGCCAGACGTATTGGTCATACATCTGGGAGGGAATGATTTGACAAGCCTGGGGAGAGGGGCATTGATGAGAGAAATGATGTTCTCATTACAGGACCTAGCAGGACAACTGGGAGAAACGGAAATCATCTGGTCGGAAATAATCCCGAGACCAGAGTGGAGAGGCGCAGATAATCACGCAGCTGTCGAAAAATCCAGGAGAAAGCTGAATTGTGCAATGGCCAAATTCTGCAGAGGCAGAGGATTTGGGCAGATCAGGCACGGCCTGATTAACTTGAAATCCCCCGAGTATTACCTCAATGATGGGGTGCACTTGTCATCAATGGGGATGGGTCTTTTCTACTGGAATCTCTACACCAAAATCCTAGAAATGTGGGGGAAGGATAAGGGGGAGCCACGAAGGGTGGTAACCCACCTGTGGCGTGGCGGTGTTTGGGCGACCAAGCACAAGAGACAGACTCCGGATGAGCCAGGAGAAAGCCGGAAGGGTCTTCACTCTTCTCAGACCAGTGCCCCTTGGGAGCCTAAGTGGCAGGGGCGTCTGGGAGGAACAACAAGGGCTCAGCTTCCCCCAAGGAAACAGCACTAACACCTGCATGAGCAGGCGAGGCTCAGGCGCAAAGGGTTGGGAGAGTTGGGCCTACACTGGACTTTTGGAAAGAAAGGGGGAAGCAGGTTGTGGGACACGGAGCAGTCGCCACATCTTCAGAGTTATTTCCACTAATGTGTGCAGTGTGGTTTTTTATGATGTTGTGAATAAAATAAATCTGCGGCCACTTTATACCAAAACAAAAACAAGACTCATTCTACACATTTCTGGGGGGAGAAGTGGAATGAGCATGTACTATGTAAAGGGTCTAAATGGACGGATGCACGGGTTATGCATAGTGAGCACGGCAGTGTCATGTTCCTCTATACCCAGTTGGCAAAACAATGCCCAATCCGATGATGGCCAGTTAGCTAAGAAGTACCATGTTCAGTCATGCTCTGTGAGCATAGTAGTGCAGGATTGTATTATGCTTATGCAATAACAGGTTCCATTGTGCATTAGCCAGGGAATATGGAAAATTGGTCTCATTTGGGTTTGTCTCCATGCGTCTGACAAGACACCTAACCATCAGATGTGATAACCAAATATTTCAACACACCATTCCCCTCTTCTCCCACATCAAGAATCGACTCATGTCTTCCTATCTCACGACCTGACGCTACTCACATGATCAACGCTCGCCCACTTTAGCAAGTGGATTACAAAGATTTCACGTGTTTTTAATATGCAGCAATTTTTGCCGCGTCTGTTGAACCATGGTGTTTTCACGTAGCCGTTTTGGGGATAAAAAATGGAATTGGGGAGCTGACCACCCATGCCAACCCCACCTCCTCAGCCACCCCCCAAACTGCCACACAACATATATACGAACTTTAATTTTTAAAAAAAATTTAAATGGACAAAATGGCAGGGCTGAAAACACCACAGTGAAAACAGACGTGGCAAAAAAGTGCCCCTATCTAAATACAGTAACCTCATACAAATATCCACATTAACTGAGCACTCCTCTAGGCCCATCGCACCCCCCTGCGCACACCAATGGCTAAGCCGGCGCTCACAGCCCAGCGTTCACGTCATCTAGCTTGGGCTCCCATTTCTGGATGGTGCCACTGCCCACCTAGAGTCCCACAGACACTGAGGACGCTGGTACTTCCAGACTGCAAGCATCGGCACCACAGGATTTGCATCTCCCTTCCCTTCAATCCTACTAACAACCCCTCCCCTGTCCTCTCTGCTTGCTTAGCCCCACCTAGCGAGGCTGCCAGAATGGCAGAGTTGTGCACTGTGCAAGGCCACTTTACATGGCACAATCTATGCCCACTTAGCACAGTGAGGCACCTTTTCAGTAGTGTTCACAGTAAAGGCAGATATAGAAATTGTGACCAGCAAGCATAATGGGTTCGAGACTCCATGTGGGCGCTATGTGTGCAGTGCTGTGGGTAGAGTGTGTGTGTACCATTCGGTTAGAACATATTAACAGTATTGCATTTTACAACATTTAGAAAAAGCTGTGTCACGAAGTTAGGAGACCCGTTGGCCTTGTTATGTGGGAGGGACCAGTTTGGGGTGTGGGGCAGGACAAGGGAAGTGACGTAAAACAGGAAAGGAAAAGGCAGTATGTTAAAATACAGATTGAAAAAGCACACACAGTCTCCAGCCGCCGTTATTTGCCAGCCCGACCCGTATCCCGGGGTTGTGGCCCAGGAGGGCAGGTACAGCCCAGGGGATCTCACACGAGGGAAGGGAGCACATCTTGCTCCAGGGTGTCAATGCTGCACGTGACCAGAAGGGCGCACAACCATGTCATCAGATGACATACCAGCCACTGTCCCAGACCGACCCTCAGCGACATTTCATATGACCCAAGGCAAACCATCCCATGGCAAGTGCAAGTGGCGTTCGATCTCATCAACACAAGCTATCCAGGCCCAAGGTAGGCCCGGCGGGCAAAGGGTTTCAAAGTATACATAGGTGCCATGGGGTATGTTGAGGAGGAAACAAAGAAGAGCCTGCTGACACTAGCAGTAGGCGCAGCAGTCTGAGGTATTCTTTAGGAACTAGTTGATGAAGAAAAGGTCACATTCCAAGAGATCCAGGAGACCGTAGCCACATACTTTGCCCCACGCACAAATGTTGATTATGAAAGACATGTATTTCACACAATGACCCAGGAAGGCAGGAGACAACATCTTAATGAGGTTACAAATCTGCATGAAACATTGTGCCTTTCGCCGCTACTCCAACGACGAGGCATTATGATCCCAAGTAATATCAGGGTGCGAGTCACCAGAATAAAAAAAAAAACACTACAGAAACAAAGGTTGCTGGATGAAATCCTGGCCATGGCCAGATCAGACTTTGCCAAAACCTACAAGTCCAGAACATGGGGAACCTCAAAATCATATCCTCAACCAAAGACCGCAAGTCTGTCCAAAGGTTATCACCCACACAAGGGAATGGCACCAGTAATCTAACATGACATGATATTGGTGTGGTTATGAATGCCAGCATGAAGGCTCGTACCCCGCCCTGGGACAGAAGTGTGCAGCCTGTGAAGGAGAAGACCACTTCCGAGCAGTATGCAAAAACGCACCACACCCAATGCAGCATAATACGTCACTGCCAGGTGGCAGGCGATCCATGAGATACGCCAACACCCATGACTCCAAGAAGTACAGACCTACAGATGGGGACCATGACAAGCACTATGAACGGAAGTACCACAGATCTCTGGAAAGGAGGATATTGCCCCACCTGTGATGATATATGAGACATGTGGCTGCAATCCAAAAGTGATTTGTCAGGGTCATCAAGTGACCAGTGGAAGAGAGACTGCGTGTGGGCCTTACATAAAACCACCGCCAAAGAACATAGCCCAACACTCACTCTGCAAGTCCTCAATGGGTCAACAGAATTCCTCATCGACACATGGCCGACCGTAAATGTCATGAACGAAGAGACCTACAACAAGCTTCTGAAGCCCCCCAATGCACTGCAAGGGGGCATTCACTACAATCACACATGGCCTGCACACCCTGGATACCTGAAGAATACCTGAACTATGTCATCCACCAAAAGAAACCGTTCCCGATCCCATGGACAATGCTCCAGCATGAATCGGAATCTGACCAGGCCCTGAACATCGTGGCTCAACGCATCTGGGGGGCGGGGGGTGAGGCATGTCAAGGTCATGGCCAAACACCTGGAACAACAAATCCTAGATGACATACAAAGCCTGTGTTTGGTTCAAGAAGAGCTCACTGTCACAGAAGACAACATCATCCTCAAGGGCTGCAAAATCCTGCTACACAGGTCACTATGCCAAACGGTTATTGATCCCGCCGGTGAAGGCTTTAGAGGTACAGCGTCAATGAAGAAGCTACTCTGCCAGAAAGTATGGTTTCCCCAACTTGACAGCAGGGTTGAAACCACGCTACAAAACAGCGCCATATTAGTAGTGGCCCCCCTGCCAAAACCTCACCCGCTACAGATGTCCGACTTGCCCTAGGGTGTCTTGGAGGAACTGGCAGTTGATTTGTTTTATCCCATGAGAGATGGATCCTATGTACTTGTGTTGATTGATGAATACTCACGTTTGCCAGATCATACCCTCTATGGCAGCCACGGTGGTGAGCCCCGCATTGGACTGAATGCTCACAGCATACAGCATCCCGAAGGTCATCAGGTTAGACAATGGACCACCTTTCACGAGCCAGGACTTTGTACGCTTTGCAGGCAACATGGGGTTCAAGAATCCCAAGATAACCCCACTCTGGCCTCATGCCTATGGCAATGGCAGAAAGATTCATGTCTAGCATCCAAAGAATCTTACAGATTGCTCAAGTCACCGGAAAGCCATTTGAACAAATGTTATTCCAATTCCAAGAGAGTACAGACACACCCCGCATTCCTCCATTGGCGAATGTCCAGCAGACATCATGTTCAACCAGCAGATCAGGACACGACTACCACATAACCCTCAGTGAAAACCTGGAACGCCCCGACGACCGTGTGATAAAGTCATGAGATGCGGCCGCAAAGCAAACAATGAAAGAAGTGGCTGACGCGAGGAGAGGCCCAAACCATCGACTTTGGATGTTGGGAACTGGGTCTTGGTCTTGGTAAAACAAGCTAAGTAAAAGAAGGAAGACTCCTCTTTCATTCCCAAGTCCCTTACCGTATCACACCAGAAAGGAACTATGATCGCGGCGAATGATGGAGAAGGGTGGTCCATCACCTGAAATGTCTCCCACTTCAAGAAAATAAGGGATGAAGCACGAGGGGAGAGCAGCACGGATGAAGAATCTCAAGAAATTCTGATGAGTTCTATTGGGGTGACAGTGAGGAGTCGGAAGAAGAGTGGGACACGACGGAGGACACTTGTGAACTCGCTACAAGGACGAGCCCTATAGACCAGTCATCAGGGCGGCCTGTGAGGGTCAAGATAAAGCCTACAAGACTGATTGAAGAAATGGACTGAGCCCCACTTCGTGTTTAATA
The DNA here is from genome assembly GCA_002915635.3 of Ambystoma mexicanum. Taxonomy (NCBI): domain Eukaryota; kingdom Metazoa; phylum Chordata; class Amphibia; order Caudata; family Ambystomatidae; genus Ambystoma; species Ambystoma mexicanum. The sequence continues at coordinate 269,858,389 of CM010927.2, read as the reverse complement.
AGGGGGAGGGTGTCACGATGTTAGGAGACCCGTTGGCCTTGTTACATGGGTGGGACCAGTTTGGGGTGTGGGGCGGGACAAGGAAGTGATGAAGAACAGGAAAGGAAAAGGCAGTCTGCTAAAATAAAGATTTTGAAACACACACAGTCTCCAGGCTCCGTTATTCACCGGCCTGACCCATATCCCGGGTGGCAGGCAAGGTAGAGCGGGGCATCCTTAATTACACTCAGGAAAGGGATGAAGGAAAGTGAAAACATTAAACCAATTCAGGTCATTTCCAAGTGGTAAATATTGATCGTCATTCAGTATTTTGGAAGCTGTTTAGTGGCAACAAACAGCGGGATGCGGATATGGTAGCTAATATGATCCCAAGCAATTGGGGAAAACACTTCCTAAACCTGTATGGAACGGATGTCCCATCCAATACCGAGGGTGCCAGACCCCAAACCTGGGACAGAGGGGATTCTATAGCCCCAATCCAATTTGATCTACAAGAGATTAATAATGCTATTTGTTCCCAGAAATTGGGAAAAGCCCCTGGAGCAGACTTCCTACCAATTGGTCTCATCAAGGAGGAACCAATGGTCTGGTGCCTGTATTATGGCACCTATTTAATACTATTCTTAGAGTGAACAAGGTCCTTGGCAAAATGCCACAATAGTTCCCATCTTTAAAAAGAAGGGTGGGAAGATCTGGGGAATTTCAGACCAATCTCCCAATAGGATAGCATGGGGAAAGTATTTGCCAGAGCTATCTATGAACATCTCCAGCATGGGTGGCTGAGGAAAATATGATTGACCATCTCCAGGCAGGGTTCCGGGCAAGAACAAGCACTATGGACCAAGCATTCCGACTACACTTGGTCACTCAGAAATACACGGTCCTGAAAAAGATTGAAGTGTTTTCTGTGTTCATCGATCTCGGGACCGCTTTCGACTGTGTGTCGTGGGAGCTGTTGTGGATCATATTGGTAAAGAAGGGGGTACCAGCCAACTTGCTGCACATCATAGTGCAACTCTACTCTAACAACAGCACTACTGTACGTTGGGGATTAGGTGCCGAACTAACCAACCCCCTTGGGGTAACCAGAGGAGTGAGGCAAGGATGGTTCCTTTCCCCCTCTTTTTCCTGCTATACATTGACATGGCCATACGTTATGTAAGATTGAATTGCCAGGATCACCCGAAAATAGGCCATGAAGCGATCCCGATGATTCTCTTCACCGATGATGCGGTCCTTTTATCTACTCGGCGAAGGGACTTGCAACTACCCTCAACGCATTTATGGAGAAATGTTCAGAGCTGCACTTCGAGATCAACACTGGTAAAAGAAAATCACTTGTTTTTAAAACATTTATGAAACTTGAGTTGAATATTAATGACAGCCCCCTGGAACAGGTGCGTTGTTCGATTATCTTGGGGTTAGATTCAATGACCAGGGAACTTGACATCAAAGTTGGGGGCAATATGGAGATTCTTCGTTACCCATCCTCAGGGTGCTATTTCCCCGGCCGTTAAAAAATATGTAACACAGGCTAAATTGGCTGCCCTGTATGGGGCAGAGATCTGGGGCCACTCAACCAGTACCAAATTGGGCCCGGCTGAAAGAGCTTTTTTGAAAAGGTTGCTTGGGCTCCCAACAGCGTGCCCGTGAAACCCTGTTTATTTGGTCCTAGGCCTCAGAGAAATTCAAAGAGATGCCACCCTCAGACCAGAATCCTATTGGCTTAGACTTTGGCTAACATCCGAACTCAAGATTGACCGTGAGGCCCTAACACACATGCTGGAAAGCTAGGGTGGTAGATCCCTACCCTGGATCACACATGTTAAAAGATCCCTGGTGGATATGGATATGGGAAACCTCTGGGATAACCCTCAGGGCACCACCTCGGGCGATGTAGAAAAAGTGAAACGAACCTCACGGGACATAGCAGAGGTTGAATTAGGGTATGCCTGCAGTGAGCTGGCGATGGGCGTTACCTATATGGGGAGCAAGCCAGTTCTGGGGTTAGAAAATTATCTAGACCTTGTCAACCCCGCCCTGGCACACCCTCTGTATTTGAAATTCAGGTTTTCCCAATTGAATCTAGCTTATCGCACCAGAAAATTGGAACCAGCTTGAAATGACTTATGGTTGGTGTGTGGCCTTGGTAAGGAATCTATTGGCCATTTTGTGTTCTTTTGTCAAGGCTATCGAGTGGCCAGGTGCAAGGTCCTCAAGACAATATGTAATGCTCAGGGCATACGTCGAAGACGCGACGCCCTACTGCTCTTTAGGCAAAGCAACAACATGCATGTAGTATTTTTTGAAGTACGCTTTATTCCCCAAGCATGGTGTATAAGAGCACACATTCTAAACGCTGGGGAACGTGGGATCTAATAAGTAACTATGTTAACACTCAGACCATTATCCACGAAAGCCAGCATGCATCTTATTGCTTTTTATTTTGATCATGCCGCTAATATCTAGCCATATGCACTTTATGCAATTTCTGCACAACTTGCCAGAATCGGGCACAAACTTGGACATTCCTCTGCCCCTATTGTTTTTGCACTTTAAAAAATGCTGATTATATCTTGTCCAATGCACTTTATATAATCTTTGCACAATCCGCCAGGAATGGGCATAAAATCGGATACTTCTCTGGCCTCACACTCCGATGACGTGGCTAACAAATTAACTAATGCACATTTGCATATCACGTCAGGTCCGAGCATAACGCTAGGAGGTAGCAATGCTGCTTTGACCTCCCTGCACAGACGGTTCCATTTTGCACCATACATTGTAAAGTATAGTTTTAACAGTTTTAATTGTTTTAGAATGTTGTTAATTTTTTTTATTCATTCTCTGGAAATATGACACTATTCTATGTGTAATATGTTGTATTGATCACTATATTATGTCCGTACTCATTTTGTTCCTAATCCCCTTTTAATTTGATTGTGATCTGTGTTTTTGGCTAAATGTCAAAATGTCGAATAAAAACAGCATGAAATTAATTAAGTAAACATATTAGCAGGAACTCAGCTTAACAGGACCGTGCAGCAGAATAGCCCAACCCGGAAGGCCACTCCCGGAAGTCCCAGGGTGAGAAAACTACCTGGAATGTGAGATGCCCAAGAGGTCAGAAAGTGATAAAGGCTGCCTATGGGGTAACATATATTATCTAGAGTAGGGTTACTACACAAAGGCCAGGGGGTGCGCGATGCAATGGATATAGACATTCATGCCATTCAGGAGTCATAGAGAGGAAGGAGACGCGCTTTACTTGCAAAGGAGGGCAGCTAAATCAACGTTGCAAGATGGAGGCGTAAGAATAGCAAGACACAGGAAGAAGCCTGGGTGCAGATTATGGGGGGAGGGGATGAGGGTGTCACTTAAGGGGGAGGGGAGATGCAGAGGTGCGAAATTACAGATGAGAGATAAGGGGATGCAAGTGGGCACCAAAGGCAAAGATAGTGGGGAATACCAAAGATGAGATCGCAAGGGTGAGATTGTCCTCGCGTGGGACGAGTGTTGGGGGTCTCTGGGTGCCCCCGCTGCGTGCCCGCGAGCCCCAGCATGCACAGATGGGACACCAACACGTCTGCACGCTTCGGGCTCCCCGGTCGCTCTGACGCGGCCGGGAACGCCCCGTTTATTTAAGGCGCACGCGGCGACGTGCAACGTCACGCCGCCGCGTGCGTATCCCCTCACGGGGCAACGCCACACTCCTCCTTTTTCGGGGAGGAACAATAACAACAAAACACATCAAACATATTACTACACACACTGGCATGTATAACTCGCAAGCCCCAGGCCCCCTTTTATTAACAGCCTCCCGGATCCCCTTCACTCCGGAGCCCAGTCGATCGGCCCCAGCACATAGTCTCCGAGGTAGGCAGGTTTCCCTCGCCCAGCCCTCTGGGGGTACCTCCCACCTACCTCAGTCGCCGGACTCCCGGCCGCCCCGGTGTCTCGTGCAGGTGACCCCACGAATTCCCCCCGGGGGGTGTCTTCATCCGGGAGGACCGTCTCATCCGGGTCAGGCGGGAGTTCAGTCCGAGAGTCCCCCAGTTTCTTGAAGAAGCTCACGTTTCGGGTGACGGCCGACTTCCCATCCGAGGCCGTCACCATCGACCCCTTCACCGCCACTACGTCCAGCGGCTCGGGCTCATATGGAAGCGAGAGTTTCCCATGGGGATGCCGGTTCCTAATCAGCACTTCGTCGCCCGGTTCCAGCCGCTGCGGACGAAGGCCCCTCCGTAGATTTTCCTGATTGGTCCTTGCCAGTCGCTCCGCTTCCACCCGTTGGTCGTCTATTACCCCGGGTACCTTCTCCTGCACCTCCGGGAGGAGACCTCGGGGGCACCTGCGGAATAGAGCCTCAGCCGGGGCCACCCCAGTTGACGCGTGTGGGGTAGTGCGGTACACTCTTAGGAACTGGTATAGCGCCCGCTGGAGAGGCTGACCTTGTCCCTGAGCTATCCGGAATGTCTTGTTTAATGTCCTCATCAGCCTCTCTGCGTCCCCGTTCGCGCGGGGCCACAACGGGGACACCTTCCGGTGGGCCACTCCGCAGCTCTCGAGGAATTCCGAGAACCTCGCGCTCTGGAATGGGGATCCATTGTCCGAGCACAGGGTCACGGGGAACCCATGGGTGGCAAAGATCTTCTCCACAGCGCCCACCACGTGCTCAAATGCCACCGACTCAACGAATTCCACCTCCGGGTATCGCGAGTACTCATCGACGATGGCTAGGAAATGAGTACCCACGGCCGTGGATCCGAAGTCCGCATGCACAACTTCCCATGGGCGGGTCCCCCGTGGCATTACCTCGATCTCGGGCTCCCGTTGTACTGGGGAAGCCGCCTGGCACCATACACAGGCCGCTACGAAGTCGTCCACCTTCCTCTCCAGCTCGGGGAACCACACCTTCAGCCTCAACCTCGCCTTCGTTTTGGCGGCCCTTGGTGTCCCTGGTGTGCCAGGTTGATGACTTCGGGGACCTGGAGCCCGGCACCAACCAGGCGATCACCCCGCAGCAACAGACCCGACTCCGTGAAGGACAGTTCATCCCTCACCTTCCAGAGTTGCTCGAGGGTCACCTTGGCCTCCTGAGTGCGCCCGGCCACCAATTCCAGCACGGTCTTCCAGGACCCCGATTGCATCGAGCTCCGCAGGATGCGGAAGCATTCGTCATTGGCTGCGGCGATCTCCAGTTCGGGCAGCGGCATCGCATTGGGGTAGCACTCTCGACCACCATGCTCACGTGATCATCGGCCTCCTCAGCACACGACTCTTGTGCGGGCCCATCCCTGCCCACCGGATGCCTGGACAGGTAGTCCGCCGCGTTGTTGGCCCCTGGCCTGTAGATAAGGTTGACGCCATATTCTAGGAGGGCCAGCATCCATCGCTCGATCCTGGCTGGTGGTTTGGAGGAGGATCCGGCCATGATTGGGATCAGAGGTTTATGGTCTGTTACCACTGTCACAGGTCTCCCCAGCACATATAGCCGAAAATGCCGGCAGCCCCACAGAACCGCCAGGGCCTCTCGCTCGATCTGAGAGTACCTCTGCTCGGTCTCGGAGAGGGCCTTGCTCGCATAGGCCACGGGCTTCATTCCTCCGTCTCTGCTCACCTGGGTGAGGACCGCCCCAAGGCCAAATGGGCTGGCGTCCACAACAATCTCCGACTCCAAGGCAGGGTCAAAGAAAGCCACGGTGTCCTCTGCTGTTAGTGCACCTTTAATGTCCTCGAATGCCGCCTGTTCTAATGGGCCCCACTGCCAGACGGAGTCCTTTTTCGTCAGCGCCCTCAGAGGTTCCGACCTCGAGGCGAGATTCTTGATGAATCGCCCGCAGTACGTCACCATTCCGAGGAAGCTCCGCACCTCTGATGCGGACTCAGGGGGTCGTGCTGCCTTGATGTCTTGAACCTTCTTGGGGTCAGGAGACACCCCGCCCTCCTTGAAGATGAAACCAAAAAACTCAATGGTCGGGCGGAGGAACTCACACTTGTCCTTGTGGAGGGTGAGCCCCAGCGATTGCAGCCTCTCGAGAGTCCTGGCCAGGCGTTTCAGGTGGTCTGATTCAGTCCTCGCAAAGACCAGAATGTCGTCGCTAATGTTCAGGACGCCCTCCAGGTCTGCGAGAGCGCCTCGGATTAAGTTCTGAAACACCTCAGCTGCAGACGACACTCCAAAGCTCAGACGCTTGTACCTGTAAAGTCCCCTGTGGGTGGTGAAAGTCGTTATATAACGGGACTCTGGGTGGAGAACAACCTGGTGATACCCAGCCCGTAAGTCCAACTTCGAGAAGAAACGGGCCCCTTGCACTTCCGCAATGATGTCATCAATCGTCGGGGTCAGGTGTCGTTCTCTCCTGATGGCCTTGTTGGGCAACCGCATGTCCACACAGATTCGGACGGAGTCCGGTTGTTTGGGTTTCCTCGCCACGACGATGGGGGATACCCAGGGTGTGGGGCCCTCCACCTTTTCAATTACGTCCAGGTTCACCAGGTTATCGAGTTCCCTGTCCACCTGGTCCCTTAGATGGAATGGGATCCGCCTGTGCTTCAGGGCTATGGGCTGTACCGACTCGTCGATGTGGAGCCTCACGGGGTCGCCGTTCATCCTCCCGATCCCTTTGAAGATGTCAGCATACTTGTCGAGCAGGTCGTTGATGTCCTCCAAGTATACTGAATAGGCGAAGCTGACTATACCAAGGGCCTCCGCTGCCGCACAGCTGAGCAGGTGTTGCTGCTCACCGGAGTCACATAGAAGCGGGCCCTGATCTTCGACCCGTCGTGTTCCACCTTGGCAACGAACACCCCATCGAGTGGCAAGGGCTCCCGCCCACCAAATGCGAAGATACGGGCCCTTGGCGTCGCCAGTCTCGGGGCTGGGTCGAGCGCAGCATAATGTCCTCTCGCCATGACATTGACAGAGGCTCCCGTGTCGACTAGCACAGGGACTGGCGAGCAGTTTACCTCCACGACACACCTCGGCTGTCTTCTGCTCCTTCCCTTGAGGACCTCCATGCTGGAGACGAAGAAGATGTTCTCCTCATCCTCCTCCTCCTCCACTTCTTCCGCCAGGGCCTCCTCTGGTTCCACCTGTTCCACCTGAGCTACCCTCGGCGGGCGGTACTGCCGCGGGGCCCACAGACGGGGCTGCCCTCTCGGGATAAGTACAGGCAGAGTCGCCCTGCACACCCTCGAGAAGTGGTCAGGCACCCCACAGCGTCCACAAACTTTCCTTTGGCCATGCACTCCGATGAGTGGGGAGATCATATCCGCATTTCTGGCACGATTCTACCGGCTTCCCGCTCTGTCTCTGGGAGGTATACCGGGTTTTCGCACCCCTCTGCCGCCCGCCAGATGGCGCACACCTCCTCCGGTTTCGCCGGGCGGGAACCGCCTCCATTTTGTTGGCTCGAGCCTCCGCCACCTCATGGCACCTCCGAGCTCCAGGATCCTGGCCAGAGTGAGTCCGGGCTCTCTTAGGACTTGTCGCCTCAGCTTGCCTGACGAGCATGCCTGGATCAGCATGGTCCTTATCATGTCCTCCGCATCCCCCCACGCACACCCTTGTGACAGGCGGCGCAGGCGGCCATAGAAAGTGTCAAGCGTCTCCTCTTCCTTCTGTTTGGCCGACAGCATGACGAACCTTTCAAAGTCCACGTTGGCAAGGGGGACGAAATGCGCCAGGAGTGCTGCTTTGGCCTGATCATATGTGTTACCCGCTGGAGTCAAAGATTCAAAGATCTCCTGCACAGTCACCCCTGCGGAGTATAGCATCGTGGCCACCATGCTGTCATCGTCCGTGACTTGGGCGGCCCGAAAGTACATGTCTAGCCTTGCAATCCATCTCCTCCATCGTGGCCCCAGGCTGGATGGGGGGCCCGTAGCGTCAAACTCCGGAATTGGCTGTAAGGCCGCTTGCGCCCTGGCTTGGGCCATGGCCAGGGGTGGTGGTTGGATCGGAGGGGGGGCTGCACCCACCGGTTGTATAGGCAGTCCAGACGTCGTCGAGCGTGGGATGTGCTGTGGGGGGTTCTGCTGGAACAGGTCTGTTATATCTTCATCCTGCGACTCCTCCGAAGCCGTGGCAGTCGCACCCTCCAGGGCACCAGGATCACTCATAGGCGCAAGCGCACAGGCACCCTTGTTCCAATTCTAAGGGCCGCAACTTGCACCACTCCCCACACTGCCACCACCCACGTGATGATGAAAGAGTTGAAGGAGAGTACCTCAAGGCGCCTGGTGTCCACGTGGGCCGCAGAAACTGGAGCGTCATCCCCCACGTGATGATGATGAAGGGGTTGAAGAGGGTCCTGAAGAGGATCCGTGGACAAAAGTCTCCAAAAATTGAGCTATAAAAAGGAATGGGCTGAGAAGGCCCAGCCACCTCAGTCCATCTTCCAGCTACAACACGACGTCACCGCCTGAAAATTCACCAAAATGACAAAATTTTGGCATGGGCCTGCAGGTTATACTGCCTGCAGTCAGTTGATCCAAAAATTAGGTTTGGATGGTCTTCCTGCTCCAAACCGGAGCCGTTAGAAGATTCTCCACCTCGTGGGCAAGATGGCCGCCAGCCGCGTGTGGTCCGCGGCCTCGGCGTGATGCGAAACATCCACGGATGTTTCACTCGTAATGAAAAATTATTCCGGGATCGCGCTCACCGCCGGGCCCGGGCATCCGACACTCGTCGCCACTGTTGGGGGTCTCTGGGTGCCCCCGCTGCGTGCCCGCGAGCCCCAGCATGCACAGATGGGACACCAACACGTCTGCACGCTTCGGGCTCCCCGGTCGCTCTGACGCGGCCGGGAACGCCCCGTTTATTTAAGGCGCACGCGGCGACGTGCAACGTCACGCCGCCGCGTGCGTATCCCCTCACGGGGCAACGCCACAACGAGCAGCTGAAATTGAAAGAGGACAACAACATGAAGAAATAAACTGTAACAGAGCAATCAGCGAACGTGTTGCCTAGAGAACGGAATCAGAAGCAGGCGTTTTACAGAGAAGAACCGCAACATGGGACATCATATATCATTCATGGATTTCATGCAGCCGAAGATAGCAGACGCCTGCAGCCGGGATGTTTATTCTTGCAACCGTGGGAATTAAAACGTGAAAATATTCTTCTAGAGATACCCATTTGAAAAGATCAGATGTTAAAATCATGTTAGTTTTATTAATGTCAGCACACTTTTAAGGCAGGCTCAACAATGTGGGCATATGGCCGATTGATAATGGATATTACAAAAGCTTGGAGGGAGACCAGCCGATCAGGAATGTTAAATCATGACCTGGACCCGAGGTGAGGCCCCTGACATCATCATGAGTGGGCTCGAACTCACTAACATGACCAAGATCCACAGGCTACCGGTGGACTGCTTTCTCTCTGACCACTCTTTAGTCAACTTACACAACCTGCCTAAACAAAACTACGCATCAGGCCTCATCTTCCTCTCCTTCCCACCTTAGTCCTGTCTTCTCTCTGTGGACCCCTCTCCTATAGATCACTCCCCCATTCACTTCACCATCACTGTCCCCATGCAAGATCTCTTTCCCCTCCTTCATCGATCACTAAAGATAAATCACCCCAAGCACGCATCTCCACCCAGGTCCCAAGTAGAATGGACCACTTATTGCTCTAGTCTAACCATGGGTCACCTTTCTTCTCTGTCCCACCCCCAACATAAAACTCAACCTTGCCATATGCACCATCCACAACCTACCTATATCTTCTCGCACCTCTGCATTCTACCACCACGCCGGTGGTGCTCTATGGCAAATTGCTCCCCCTTCATGTTTCTGCTCCTTATTTTCCAATCTTTCCTTGACATATCCCTCAACTGTCTAGTTGAATCTATTTCTCTGCTCAACCTCTCAGACTCTGTTGTCATTTGTACCCATTTAGACGCCCTACCTATGTCACTATTTATTTCATGCAACCCTGTTTGTACTATGTATGGCGCTTCTGGTTGAAGGAGCAACCCTATTACTCTAATACAAAATGTTAGCAGGAAATGACAGCTCTCATATTTTGAGGATTTAATAGTGATCTGCTATTTGAAATCAATAAATTGGATGACAAACACCTCAAATGGCAAACAATATGGCCTCCCCTTGCGCATCACACCCCAATGATGATGCTTTGAAAGAAGGTGGCTTCCTGGATATTATCCCTGACTTCGCTCTGCATGACCACAAATGTTGTTAAAACAGGATATGCAGAGACCACCATGGTGTGCGGGAAAGATGACTGCGTAAATGGCACGCTCTGACAAAGAACGCCTTGTTCAGAGTTTCATCTTGCCCTCATGCGATGTGACTGCATTTCTCCAAGAGGGGATTGACCCTACTTGCCGTGGTGTGTCCCAGGGGCCCACTATTTGTGTTGGCAGGAGTGTGAAGGATTGATGTTGAAGACCCCTGGTCACCGATAGAGAAGGAAGACCGCTTTGAACTCAACAAATCGAATTGAAGGCCATCGGCCTTCCTGCAATGTGGCGTCGTCAGAGATGGGATGGAAGGCGGGCCAGTGGTTGCACAGCCCAGACCCTAACCGTGCGCTAGTCTCCGAACACAGGGGTCACTGAGGTGCTTGTGAAAATGCATGGCGAGAACCCGGCAGGGGTTGGGCAGCGACATCCCACAACATCTGTTGAGGAGCGGCCCAGATCAGCTCCCGAGCAGAGAAAAGACAGAGGAAGGAGCCACTAGGAGAGATCGGAAGGGGACTTCAGTATGTGGTGCAAGGGGCACGCTGAGAACACTGAGTGCTGAGTGTTCAGGGGCCCCTTCATTCTCCCCCCTGGAAAGACACCCTATGCCCCAGAGAAGATGTTAGGAGGCCGTTGAGCCCTGCATTTGGTGAACGGTGGGTGATCTACATGTGGAAGAGTTTTTGATGGGCATGCCCAATGTGTGGAATTGTGGTTAATGTGCGTGGATTCTGACTGCAGACTTTTATTATTGTGAATAAGTTGCCCAGAGGACGCCCTCTCAATTGAAGTATTGGTCATATTTTGAGCTCTGAACTGGTCTGCACTGTGATATCAGGGCTTTTCCATAGGCCTCAAGATGGTGGCCCCCAGAAGGAAGGGGCTTTGGAGGTCCTGCAGTCAGATGTCCTTAGTGTTTTCGCAGAGATAGGCGTTCTCAGTAGTGAGGTGCAATTATACATGGAGGCACTAAAGGAAAAGTTGGACAAGGTAGAGGATCCAGTTGAGGCACTGGAAAGTAATTAACTCCTCATTGCCATCTGCAAAACCAGCAGGATTTGTGAGTTAAAGATCTTGAGCAGAGGGAGAAGGAGGTTCGGAGTAAGGTTGATGATGTTGAGAACAGGGAAAGCAGGAACAATATCAGACTGTGGAGTCTGCCTCTGGCCGACGGAGAAATACTCAGGAATTTGGAACAAACCAATGTTCAGGGTACTAGTGGAGACAGACGATTCACGATAATTTGCATTCAACAGGATCCACCGAAGAACGGGCTCCGGTGAGGGGGCCCGAACAGTGGCTTTGAAGTGACACTATTTTAGAGATAAAGAGGAGCTCCAACTCAACGCTAGGGAATTGATGTACTTTGAATGGGAAGGTGCCCTGATTCCGTTATATCAGGACCTCTCAAGCTACACATTGGAACAGAGATGAGTCAGAGTTCCGATATCGCAGGTTTTATCCCATTGCGCTGTCTTTTGCGGTGCGTGGGGAACAGTTTGTTATAAAAGATGGTGACTTGGCTGAGCAGTTATTGCAAGAACTAAAGGGGTCCCAACAGAACCCAGTGAGTGAGGGTCAAGTACAGCTCTCAACCTGTGGAAACAGAGAAATCGATATGAGGCCGGGAAGCCCAAAAGGAAACACACCAACACAGGTTACAAAGGACATACAAAGCGCTTTATTTCAAAGTTACAAAGTTACCAAAGTCAATTGACATACGGATAGCTATTCGGCCCTCTGACTAACAAAGCGAACCATCAACGTAGTTTTGCAATGAAAGTGGGAGAGACCGATCGTCGGGATGCTTGGGTTTTATACTTTTGTCCTGCATTGGCCAACCCTCTCACAAGTTAACCATCTCGGAACAGTGGCTAGGTTCGTAGCCAGGTCGAACACATAATTTACATAGTTTGATCAGTTCCGCTGAGGACAGTTACATATTTACACACAGGTTAAAGAGAGGGACAAGGTCCTAGTTCGCGACCCTAACAAGTGGCCTGCGGACATATTATTTATTCACGTGTTGCGGACGTCACAACGGCCAGAATCTTACTCGAAATGTCATCGGCCTCCATTTTGTGGTTCAGGGTGACTTCCACACTGCAAGAGTACCTAAAATGATGGCTTAATCCAAGATGGCGGTTTGCACAATACATTAAGGTCAAGACCTTGCCGCGGAACCTATGTACATGATATTCTTTTAGACAGCTTGGCGTAGGCCAACATACATTTAAACAATGCGATTAGAGGTGCAATGTTATTTCGATTTCCACAGACCCTCATTTTGGCCTATGCCAAGTGCTAAAACATCATCTCTAATACTTTCGAAAACGATTGAAGGTATTATCATCTATAGGTTCCGCATCATTGTCTGTAATGTCGATAGCCATAAGGTCGTTCATAAGAACCTCTTGCAACATGAACTCTTTGGATGCTGTCTTCGGGGTATATATCTTTATGTCCTATTGCGCTCACTACCTGAGCACAACACCCTCCCATCATTCCACATATACTCGGGAGGCATTGAAAACAACAACAAGGAAATAACAGGATCCCTAAAATAACTAAAATGACAGAAAGCACCTTCCAACCCCAAGATCGTAAAGAATCCCAAAACCAAGTACTAAGGTTCCAGTCTCCTACAGGGATATGGACTTCAGAACTGAGGGTATGCAAGTTCTGAATTGCTTTGAAAATTGTTGGCGAGGAATCTGGTACGAAAACACAACAAGCGGACCCCACTAATTTATATACTCCACCCCGTTCTGCCAAGATGACATCTAATGCCATCCGATTTTGAAGCGCTACCAATCTTATCGCCTTTTGCTCTAAGGTCATATTGTAGAGTATGTCCGTGGTCCGGTTGATCGTTCTCTCCAATACCCTCGCTAATCCCCTAATGTTTTCTGAATTTGTTATTTGTCCCCAAAAGGGCACTACTGATTTGGCTATATCTCCAAACACTTGGCCTGGGGTATCTCCATTACTGTCTCGTCGCGGGCGAGCCTTAGATACCTCCAAGGTACTGGCTATAAATACTCCGGGTAACAATATTCCTAAATAGCAAGTCCCTTGCCAATCCTTGGGTAGCCAGGGAAAGGCTAAGCTACCACAAACAAAATAAACGGGTCCCCCTACATACAGAGGCCTATTTTCCCCGGTCAAGTTTACAATATTTACACAAGTTTTGAAGTCTCCCATTGGCCTAGTGCCATTTTTTTGTACACAGAAGGGAACTGAGTCAGGACTATGATTCACAGAGTAAGAAGGAGGCATGGCATCCTTATTGCCTATCGGAGCCATCTTAAAAGAAACCAGATTTTGAAAAGGAAAAGATAGTTTGTCAGACGGCCTAATAGAAGCGACATTAGGTCTACTTCTATTTGCGAAAAGCGAGCATCCCAGGGGAGTCAATTCATGTTTCTCAAATTCATTCAAATTAGTCCCATCGAAGTTCCCTGAGATGCTGTCATTCCATCGGCCAAAGAATAGTGCTCTAAGAGAGGCATAGCAAGAAGTTGTTAGAGGCAGAGGATATATATACCATCCCAGTCCCTTGTTCCCATGTTGCGGTAAGTGAGTGCAAATCCAACAATTACTCTTATTGAAAATGGCATGTGTAGCATTCATCACTATCATCAAGGTGTTATTATGATACTTTTGTCTATGTTGGGAGTCCCTAGGGGACAGAGTGTGAAGGTGTACAGAGGGAGTCAAAACAGTTGGTACGATTTTGGTCGGTAACAAAGGCTTCAAAGGATAGATTTCTTCAAAATACCAAAGTCCTACAGCAGCAGTTGCAAAAATAACAATAATCAAAGTGAAAGCACAACAGTACGTTTTCGGGGCCCAGGCACATTGTTCATTGTTCGATGTCGTCACCCCCTTATCTAGTAGTCCAATGCGGGGAGCAGCGGTGAAGGCGGCAGGCATCATGGTTATCTCGATCGACGGCCCCAATGTTCGTTGCTGGCGACACCTCGGCCATCGCGATTTCTTAGTCCTTCCCAACCCTAGCCAACAGAAGCCTCCTTTTGTTCAATAAAGCAAAACAATACTTCAATCACTTTTTCCTCCAGGTGCACGACACTCGTGCTGTAGTTCTATTTCCGTGGTCGAAGGTTGTACCTGATGGTACCCAAATTTGTCGGATCCGAAAGCAAAGTATCGTCACTTCCTGAGGGAAGCGACGTGTCGGTGGCGACGGAAGTCGCAGAGCTCGAAACAAGATTTTCCTGAAGTGATTGATCAAGAGAGTGCGGAGACGAAATGGACGGCTCCCCAAGCTCCTCAGGCTCAGAGAACTTCTCCGACGCACTCACAGCGCTGTCTGCTACTCCGAGATCAGAGACTGTAGCGTCAGCGAGGGGTTCTGTTTCTTCTGTAGCGTGTGGCGTTGGGTGAGGAAGTTTCTTGACGTGTGTCGCGTGAATCCAGTTCTTCTTTCCCGCCACCCACACTGCTGTCCCGGTGACCAACAGCACTTGGTAGGGTCCGTGCCAGCGAGGCGCAAGGCAGGAAGACCTCTCGTAGGCCTTTATGAGGACCCAGCTACCGGGCTGTATATCGTGTCCTGGGACCGGTGAACCGTACAGGGTAAAGCAGCATTCACCTGGTGGTAAATGAAATACAGATTTTAGTTAATTGGTTTACAGTAGTCTACGAGCAATACATTGTCCACCTCCCTCAGGGCTTTAGGTTTAGGGAGACCCCAGATATTAGCAGGCCTTCCCATTACCACCTAAAATGGAGAGAGCCCAGTTCTAGTCTGGGGTGTGGTGCGCATAGCTAACACAATAGGTAAAGCGTCTGGCCATTTTAGTTTAGTATCGGCACATGTTTTTGCAAGTTTGTTCTTCAAAATACCGTTGTGTCTCTCTACCAACCCAGCGCTTTGAGGATCCTAGCTGAATGAAACCGTTTCTCAATCCCTAAGGCGACACAATTTGTAAAATTACTGCTGCGATGAAATAGGGGACCATTGTCCGACCAAATTATCCTCGGGAGCCCAAATCGAGGAAAGTACTCTTTCACCAGGATCTTTGCAGTGGTCATCGGCGGTAGCATCTTTGACGGGGAAAGCCTCGACCCATTTGCTAAAAGCACAAATAATGACAAGAACATATTTCAAATTATTACATCGCTCCATTTCAATAAAATCAAGGTGAATGGTTTCGAAGCGGGACAGAGGGGGCCCGAAACTTCCCCTTGGAGTCACTGTCCCTTTACCCACATTGTGTTGTAGGCAAATCATTGCAGTTCTGAACATGTCTCTTCGCCAGTTTCCAAAATTTTTATCATTCACCCAAACCTGCTGTAATATCTTCGGAATTTGCTGGGCACACACATGCGTAGGACCGTGTGCCATTGTAATCATTGCTAATACATAAGAATCAGGAAGCAACCATTTCCCTTTGGATGTATCCACCCAACACCCTTCGTCATCCAATTTTCCCATACCTTCAGCCCACTTTCTAGATTCTTCCACTGAGGCATCAGTCTGAATATCTCGTACAGACCCGATGCCTTCGTCTATTATACAAACATCTCTCACTTCCCTCGAAGTATACATGTCTGTGCTAAGGTCTGTGGCCGTTTGTCTGGCTATCAAATCTGCAAAAGGATTTCCTCTGCCCACATTATCTGTGACCTTACGATGTGTTGCACATTTCATAATCGCTAATCGTTTAGGGAGTGAGAGCGCTGAAAGCAGTTGTACTATTAAGGAACCGTGCTGAATCTTGGTCCCATGTGAGGTCAGAAACCCTCTTTCCGACCACAGTTTTCCGAAGTTGTGAGCCACCCCAAAGGCGTACTGGCTATCCGTATATATATTGACTCTATACCCTTGGGAGAGTTCACAAGCTCGGGTCAACGCTATAATCTCTGCGGCCTGCGCGGAGTTATGCGGAATTCTTTTAGTTTCAACAATCTTATTCAATGTAGTAACTGCATAAGCAGCTGTAGATGTACCATTCGGAAGTTTGAAGCAGGAGCCATCACAAAATAGCTCCCCTTCCGCATTCTCCAAAGGAGTATCTAGGAGGTCTATCCTGCCCTTTGTTTCTTGCTCGGTGGCATACAGGCAGTCATGTGATCCTTCATCACCGCAAACAATGTTTTGCGGGAAAGGTAAGAGCTCAGCCGGATTGAGAACACAACACCTTTTAATTTGGATATGAGTAGCAAACAGAACTAATTCATACCTTGTTAACCGGGCAGAGGTGAGGTGTTGTGTTTGAGTTTTATTCAATAGAATATCAACAGAGTGAGGTACCATCAAATCAAATCGTGGCCTAGGACCATCCCCTCACTCTGCTTTACAGACGCAGCGGCAGCAGCAACAGCGCGCAGACATCGCGGCAAAGCGCATGCAACAAGATCAAGGGCGGAGGAGTAGTAGCCGCACGGCCTATTCTTTCCTCCATGTTCCTGCGTTAACACAGACAAAGCACATCCATCACATTCATGCACAAACAACACAAAGGCCTTGTCGTAATTTGGTGTACCCAGAACCGATGCTGAACATAGCGCGGTTTTGAGAAGCTCAAATGATCGTTGATGTTCCGATTCCCATGGCAGTGGCAGAGAAATGCCCTTCTTCGTCAAAGCCAACATCGGTTTTACCACTAGTGCGAAATTCGGGATCCACAGTCTACAGTAAGACGCCATCCCTATCAGGGCTCTGACTTCCTTCTGCGTCTTTGGGACAGACATGCCAGAAATGTGCTTTATATTCGTTCAGGTGTCAATCTTCTCCCCTCCTTTGACAGGAGGTAGCCTAAATAGGCAACCTCCTGACAACAAATATTGAAATTTTTTAAGCGAAGCTTTGTGACCATTTTTTAGCTAGATGAAACAAGCAACAATATAGTGCCTCTTTACAAGCTTTCTCAGAGTCTGCAGCCAAGAGCAAATCGTCAACATATTGAAGCAGCGTGCAAGTAGGTGGCAATTCAAGGGTGTCGAGCTGCTCCTTTAAAGCTCTACTGTAAATACTAGGACTTTCCGTATACCCTTGAGGTGCCTTTGTGAATGTAAATGAGCGTCCCCCAAGGTGAACGTGAACAAATACCTGCTCTTCTTATGTATCGGAATACTAAAGAAGGCGTTTTTCAAATCCACAACACTAAAGTGCGTAGCCGCTAGCAGGGATCATTGTTAGGATCGTCGTCACATCGGGCACAATTGGAAATTGTGGGGCAACCACACGGTTAATAGCACGAAGATCAATTATAAACCGGTACGGAATTGCATTGTCGCCTTTCTTATATACTGGCCAAGATCGGGCTATTACATAAGCTACCTGTAATCTCTTCGATCACCCCACGATGTACAAAATCGGAGACAATGCATTTCAGAGCACGCTCACCTTCAGCTGAAATTTTATATTGCGGAATGCGCGGTAATTTACCCCATGTTTCAAGACTATCTTAACGGGCTCAATGTGCAATATTCCGACATTCATTGTCATCTACTGCCACAAACATTCCGGAACAATGCTAAACTCGGGAGGTAGAGGTCGGATCAAGTACTGGGAGTTAAAAGGTTGCTGTGGTGAAACCGTTAACCTTAATTCCGTCAGAGGAACAATGAATTACTGCGTTCCAATTTCTTTAACAAATTCAACCCTTAGCAAATTTCCTCCACAGTTCGAAGTAAGAAGAAAGGGCACTGGTCCGTGAAGGGACCCAAAGAAACAGGTACCGGTGCAGAAACCGGACAAACGGTTGGTTATACCAGAAAACCCTACAGAAAACTTTGTTTGCCCTGACAGTGGAATGTTTGGAACCCTAGAATGATCAATGGAGCACTTCTGTGCTCCAGTGTCAATCAAGAACTGATGTTTCCTATTCCCTACTAACAATTCAACGTAGGTGCCTTTTTGAATAACGGGAATAGATAAAGGTTCCAAACACTGCTTCGGGCAATCCTAATAAAACAGAACCTCGTCAGAAGGAAGTTCTTCGGAAAGATAGGCGGCAGAAGGGTGATCAAATATATTTCTCGAGTCCATACTCGAAGTCTGATTTTCCCGTGAAAAAGGTTGTTGGGGATCTTGTAGAAGCTGACCCCTATCAGGGCCCCCTGCTCCGGGGCGGCCCCTAGGTCGCCTACCCATACCTCCAAACGTACCACTTGACCTCTGACGAAGCGCAGGGCACTGTGCTCGCCAGTGACCTTCCTGGCGGCAGTAAGCACACTGATTTATATTTATAGAATTTGGAGGAGTATTTCCTCTTGGAATGTACTGATCTAGTCTGTGTCGTACCTCCTCTGGGGTTTCTAACAATTTGCTGCAACAATACCTTAGTCTTCAAGTCACCCTTTCTCTTTTCAATTTTCTCTTTTTCATTATTAACCCGATTCTCATAGTATTGAGCCATATGCAAAACCTCAGACTGAGATTTTGCCTGCCAAGCGCTCTCTGAGGACATAATTTGTGACTGGATGTCGGGCAACAATCCACGTACAAATTTGTCCACGAACAACCTCTTCTCTGACTCTGTACCTAAATCCTGTCCACTGAAGTCAGAAAATACCTGTTCAAACCTATTGAAGAATTCAGTAGCGCCTTCAGTTTTACCCTGGACGCAGGCCGTAAGCTTGTCCCAAATAATCCTTTTTTCTGGGATTATAGTTTTTAATTTAGCAACAATTCTATCAGGTAAAGTAAGTATTACCTGGGGTGGTTTTTCACCAGCTGGTCGTTCCCCATCTATTCTAATCAGATTTACCCATGTATCACCCAACCCCGGCACATCATCTACTGTCCGTACTTGTTTCCATACATCTACTGGTAAAAGCACGGGAAACAAGTCAATGTCACTTAAGGTGAACACAGAAGATTGTAAGACGGACTCTATTTCTTTATAAAACCCGTCGGGTTTTTCCTAATATCAGGAACTGATTGTCTAATCGTGTTCACTTCCTGTCGAGAGAACGGGACGTGAACAAACTGTGATACATAATGTGCAGGGATATCCACCGCGGGAGCACCAGTCGCCGCGTTGGCGGGGATTTCAACTTTTGGGACAAAGGTCGGAGGAACCTCTCTCATAGGCAACTGAGATATAGGGACCTCCGACCGCTTACTAAGCAATAAAGCCAAATCGAGCGTTAAGGCAGCTGTAGAAGTGTCGGGCGAAAAAGCTCTTTTACAAATACTCAATAACTCTAAGGGGCAACCAACCTTCTTCCTTATACATTCCTCTTGCAAGTGCTGTACCATCACTTGAATTACTTTTCTTTGCATCTCTACCGTGTATTGACTATATGTGTCGTACACTTCATCTGGCGGTATCGATGAATCTGAGATCCATCGAATCGCATCTTTAGTACAAATACGTACTTCCTCAGGTGCTGTTCTTCGGCATGAAAGGAACCGTTTCTGTACGTATATTCTATCGTCCTCATCATCCTCATTTTGTAACCTTTCAAAATCTCTTCTAAACTCGAACAACCTATCAACATGTCCATATACTTTCTGCTCTGTGTCCCTCGAAAGCGCCAAAGCATTCAGATCTCTCACCCCTTGTGGTAGATCTGAAGTTTTGCAATCTACCCCACATTACACATAAATGAGTCCCCAATCCTTCAATAAAAACATTTTTCTCGGGTAAAATCGTGCAAATTAGATAATGTAGATAATACATCAGTTTGATCACCTTTCTCCATGCAATGCTTAGCCCAAGCAAATAATTCCTGTTTCCTGCCCGCAGGAACAGTACTACGAGTCACGATTTTTGACCCTGCACCAGGATCTGTTTTGATAAATACAGGGCTACTCGGGAACGAAATTGTAGGTGAGCTTAACAAGGGTGTAGGTGCAGGGGAAAGGGGCAATGCAATAGACGGAGGAGCGACAACCAAAGAACTAGGAACAGTAGGCTGCGCAGGGGGAGCAGGAATAGCAACAGGAGCAATAGCAGGAACGGGCAAAGTGCCCAAAACAGGAGCATACGGAGGTGGCGCTGAAGAATCAGGCCTTCGTTCATTCAATATTTTCTCAATAAATTCCTCTGAAACATGGAAATCTTTAGAGGGGTAAATTTTCTGAACCCCAAGTGAGAAAGCTCTATCCATATTCTGAGCTTCTTCTAATCGTTTCTCCTTGTCATACAACAATGCCTTTTCGGCATTTGTTTTATGACGACGTGCATGTTTATCCCTACTTTTGAGCTGCTGCAATGCTTCTTTTTTCCAATTCTGTAACACATCAAAGGCTGCTGGCCTAGCCTTTTTCTTAAGCAAGATCGATTCTAAGTATTCAATACGGGGGATCTCAAAAACTACCATTGATTGGCCACTGAAATTCGGAGGCATTTCTGGTCTGTCTGTGCCAAATGTCATTAAATACAATACTACCAATGCCATACTTACAGTACATAGTACACGCTGGCGACCCCTCCTGTGGTGCCGGACGGCTAAATTCCAAAGATTGTCGATCGCTGCGGAACAGAGCCTGAAACAGCTAGACAATTTCCCAGGCATTTCTCAAAGAATTGGTGTTACCTGGTTCCAATAATTGTGTCTGCAGATACAATACGCCAAATTCAAATTGTCAGGGTTAAATTAAGAGCCGGGTCACGACTGCACCTGACCAAACCTAAGGAGGACCGTACGGTTTACAAAGGACTTCAACTAACAAATTTACCTGCGTTCGGTGGTTTCGGCAAATCTGCCCGCCTCGAATTGGACCCTCGTCAAGATGCCGTGTCAGACCACACGACTATCGTCCAAGGATCGGATCGTGCAGCGCTGCCGAGGTATCGCGTCTCGATCGGTCGGCCCGCAGAATCACACCGTCCGATCCCGGTTCGATAGTCTGCGTCAACCTTCAATGATCCGGCATCAATCTTGAGGGTCCCTATTCGGGCGCCAACTGTGGAAACACAGAAATCGATATGAGGCCGGTAAGCCCAAAAGGAAACACACCAACACAGGTTACAAAGGACATACAAAGCGCTTTATTTCAAAGTTACAAAGTTACCAAAGTCAATTGACATACGGATAGCTATTCGGCCCTCTGACTAACAAAGCGAACCATCAACGTAGTTTCGCAATGAAAGTGGGAGAGACCGATCGTCGGGATGCTTGGGTTTTTATACTTTTGTCCTGCATTGGCCAGCCCTCTCACAAGTTAACCATTCTCGGAACAGTGGCTAGAGTTCGTAGCCAGGTCGAACACATAATTTACATAGTTTGATCAGTTCCGCTGATACAGTTACATATTTACACACAGGTTAAAGAGAGGACAAGGTCCTAGTTCGCGACCCTAACAAGTGGCCTGCGGACATATTATTTATTCACGTGTGCGGACGTCACAACGGCCAGAATCTTACTCGAAATGTCATTCGGCCTCCATTTTGTGGTTCAGGGTGACTTCCACACTGCAAGAGTACCTAAAATGGCGGCTTAATCCAAGATGGCGGTTTGCACAATACATTAAGGTCAAGACCTTGCCGCGGAACCTATGTACATGATATTCTTTTAGACAGCTTGGCGTAGGCCAACATACATTTAAAGAATGCGATTAGAGGTGCAATGTTATTTCGATTTCCACAAACCACCCAACCGTCAGTGCGTAAAATGATGGTAACATGATGGCAAGTTCCAGAAAAACAAATACTCCCTCATCTCAGTTGGGAATGTGACCTGTCGGATGACACTGGATGGTGTCAAATTCTATGAGCTTTCTTCAGGTTGTCCTGCTTGGGGTGAACTATCTATGCTAGTGTTGAGGCATGGGGTCACAACAAATGTTTCATGTAGTTCTAATTGTTGGCGTACAGCAGATGGAGACTAGTATTTCCTGGTGGCCTGGTTTAAACTGTGTATCTCAATGATTCAGGGTCTGTGTGTCCTCATTGTATTGCAGTTTGTGTTCTTTTTGGTTGGCAGGGAAGGGACGCGGGGGTGGGTTGGGAGGCGGGTAGGGATGTGGATGAGAGTCATTCTCCTGTTCAGGGCCAGGGGTTGTTGGACAATGTTCGGGGATCTCAAAGTTGCACGATATGTATGAAGAGTGTTATGGCTTTTCTAGACCATGGTTGATATTAGAATTGCAACATTGAATGTAAAGGGATTGAATTCACCACACAAACGTTCCCTGTTTCTTAGAGAATTCAAGAAACAGAGGCTCTCTGTGATGTTTGTGCAGGAGACGCATTTTAGAAAAGGATGTGGAATCTCGATTGCTTGTCAAGTCTGTGGGTCAGTTCATTTGGTCCTCAGAGAGGGAACAGAAAAAAAAGGGGAGTAGGTATTCTTCTTGCCAGGACCTTTGGGCTTCATAAGGTCCATATTAAACAAGAGATGGAGAGCAGGTTGCCCATGGTTAAGGGCACTTTGGGGGCACACTGTGTTATCCAGGTTACTCTCTACATTTCTAACCGTGGTCACATGTATTTTCTTGAGAAAGGGCTGGAGATGGTGGGACAGTAGTCTGAAGATATTACCTTGTTAGGTGCTGATTTTAATATGATTCATTGGGGATTGCATTGCATTGGGGATTATGTGGCTTTCAAAAGCCTTATTGAAGACTATGGCTGGTTGGATGTACTGAGTTGTATGCATGGGGAGCCTTGGCAGATATACTTTTTGTTCAGCCCCGCACGACTCCTTATTCCTGAATTTACTTGTTCTAGCAGTCTAGCAGTCTAGGGAGTGCTCCCGATCTGTGAAGGCTGTCCAGGTGGAAACCTTAGCATGGTCGGACCATGACATGATGCATATGACACTATCCTTGGAAGGGGGACAGCAGGTTTGTTATCTTTGTCGTGTAACAATTCCCTGATTAGAGACACAGTGTTTAGGGACAGTGTTATGGAACATGAGCTCAAGTGTTTCTTTGCAGTAAATGATACGGGTGACGTTCATCGGAAGCATTTGTGGGAGCCTGCTAAATCCACCTTTAGAGGCCTCATTATTTCAGAAGGGGCTACAAAGAAAAGAGAGAGGAATCTACTGGAATCTGGGGTAAAGAAGGACATTGATGATCTTAAGGAGCAGCTGCCTCGGGCTGAAGGGGAAGGTAGTGAGATTTCACACTCCATTCGGGATAAGAAACAGGAATTACACCCCTTATCACTGGGACAAGTACATAGGAACATGAAATTCACCAAGCAGAGATACTATGAGAAAGGGATAGGGTTGGCACCATGCTGGCCAATTGGATGCATGCTGTGAGGAAGGAAATTCGGGTAGATGGAATTGTTAATAAAGAGGGTCAGATGACGGGGTCCTCTGAAGGGAATTTTTATTGCTTCGCAGAATTCTAAGAAGCCCTTTATAGTCGAGAAAACAAGGTGCCAGAGGCTGAGACTGAGGGATACCTGAAAGATGTGCTGCTTCCTTCCATAAATCCGGCTGATCGGGATGCCTTAGAGGCTCATATTTCAGGGGCCATGGAAGGTTAAGAAGGCCATCCTTCCTGGGGAAGGCTCCAAGTACATATGGCATTACTTCAACCTTTTATAAGTTGTACGTGGATCTTCTTGCTCCTGTCCTGGTGGCAGTCATCAGTGATGTCAGGAGTGAGGGGGATATTCCCCCCTCATTCCTAGGGGCCCTCATACTGGTAATCCAGACGGAGAGTAAGGATCCAACCCAATGCACAGTGTATAGGTCATTTAATGTTGATGCAACACATTTTACTATGGTCCTTGAGTATATACTGGATGCTGTACTACCTAAACTGGTCCATCCTTACCAGGCGGGATACGTCCGAAACAGATAGGGGTCTGATAATCTACAAAAAACTCTGGATCTGTAGACATCTGGTGAAGTTGGTTTGGAGGGAGCCCTGGTCCTATCCCTGGATACCGAAAGGACTTTGACCGGGATAACTGGTCATTTCTCTGGGCTGAACTGCGAAAAAGTGGTATGGGGAGTAAATGGATTGGATGGTTAGCAGCGCTGTACTCAATCCCTTCTGGAAAGGTTGTGGTAAATGGGGAGGAGTCTTCTGCATTTGCCCTATGGAGAGGTACCAGATAGGGTTGTCCTATGTTGTCACTATTGCATGCATTGGTGATGGAGCCTTGGGCGGTGTGAGAAACCTAAAGGTGTTTCACCCGCTAGTTCCCAGGAATCTGTCATCCAGGTAACCAGGACACCGTCATCACTTTTGGATCCAGTTCCTGGGGGTGGACCAGTGCGGGAGGATCACCTGGATGAGAGGTCTTCGGAGAGTGGAAGTGGGACACCGACAGCTGAGACACGGCAACCCCTTCCCTATAACACCTTTTCCCCATCCTACCTCTAGGATATTCAGAAACTCCATCCCCTCCTTTTCCAACACAGACACTTTCTTACACCAGGAAAGACAACAGACTAAAACCATGCCCGTTTATCTGACATGTCGCAACACAAGGGTCAGGTAGAGTCAGGCAATTGACAATAACTACACACACCTGACAGCCCTTTCCCTTCCCCAACGGATAACAGGTGGCGCACAAGAGCACACTGGGAGCAAGGCAAATGCACCAGGAGGTGGCTGTTACAGGAGGGAAATTCAAAAGAAGGAGAAAAGCAGCGAAACCTTAAAGATGACAAGGGGGGAAATTCCCTTGCCCCTTTTGACCCAGACCAACAAAACCTCAGTGAAAGAAATCATAAGACCGGGAACGAAAGCTTGCGTGTTGTGCAACAGATGTCAATGGTGCACGGCAGCCTCCCACCCTGATAACCATGATGGAGAGAAGGGCTTACTTCTGTGCTACCGTCCTTGACTCCAGAAACAAGAAACATCACGGAGTTCAGCTCAGCCAGTGAGTCGGAGGGAGAGCTGATAGCAGACCAGGCTGCGTTGAGCGAAGGGTGTAAATGGCAACATGATATGAACTGAAAGAGCTTGTGAACAAAGAACTTGTGTGTCTTAATGAACTTTTGAAAGCTAGGGGAAGACCAACTGCAGAGCAGTCCGGTGCCACGGGGTCACTTATTTGAAAGACTCTGGTTGGTCCCCTTTCATTGAACTACAGAAAGCAGGAGGCCCTGGGAGAGCCCGACGTAAGAGGTCAAAGTGGTCATACAAGGGTTGAGTAAAATCCCTTGTACCATTGAAAGTCTTTGACCCGTAACCACGAGAATAAATAAGACCCCTAAACTTTGTGAGGACAAGCATGCACCCGAGTGAGGGGTGTCCGCAGTGAGTTGAGAGTCTGAGCCTGATCGAGGGCGGGGATCTCAAGGAAACAAGAGAGAAAGGGAAACCCAGAATAAATATAAAGCAACTACAAGTCCCTAAAGGCATTGGGACGAAGGTGAAAACATGTACAGTTCAAGCCCGGCTGAAGCGTACAAAAGGAAGAAAGAGAGCGGAACAATGGTCAGAGTGGTCAGGCTGGGGTTCCCGTAAAGGTCCTTTGCCCACTTGAGAATCTCTGACCCAGCAAACATTAGAAGGCCAAGCGGCTCTAGCCCAACAAAGGGAAGCCAAGGCGCAAAAGCCACTGAACAAGGTTTGAGCCCGACAGAGGGGAACCTTATGTGATACCCGAACTGTGTGAACATGACTGGAGGCTTAAGAGAAAGCCTGGCTGTGGGCTTAAAGGAACTGTAGCCTCGTGCTGAAGAAGCCAAGGAGTGCGCTGAGTCCCATGCTAAAAACGTGGGGAAGAGAGACTCCGGCCATAGCATCCTGACTTAACATTTTTGTGAACACCTTTCTTTTCTTGTGAACACTCTCCCACACTATTTTTGTAAAGTTAGCGGTAAGGATTGGCAATAGGAATTTTTTAGCATAGGACGTTTTATTTGACAAGAAGCCACAAGGACTGCCTTTAAATTATTTGATGGCTGTAGCTTGCTCCCATCTTAGATTTAGATTAGGTGTTTTTCTCACCTATTTATAACATTTAATAAACACCCTTGAACTTTGATCACTTGTGTCTGTCTTTACTGTTGCCACTGTGAGTTCCTTACAGTGGTCAGTGTCAGTGGTGATGGATTTTTTAGAGAGTTGGAGATCCGGGGCAGATCCTATAAATTGAGCCTGTTCACGTATGACATGTTACTGTATGTGGCAGATCTGAGGAGCTTGCCGGTAGCCTTCCCGGCAGGGCCAATATATAGTGCTGATTTAGACTATGTTCGAGTCTAACGTTTGTTGTTAACAATGAAGGGTTTCGGTATCTAGGGGTGAATGTCCCACATAGGCTGCACAATTTATTTAAGGCTGATTATTGTAAAGACGGCGCTACTGCCTACATTTTTATCACAGTATTCAATGCTCCTGATGGTGGTGCCCCAAACCTTCTAGCGCAGGTGCAAAGGGCTCTCTTAAGGTTTCTCTGGAAGGGAGTAAGGCCGAGGATTGCATATAACACTCTCATATTGCCTAGTGAAGCAGGAGGGTCAGTTTGCCATATCTGGGTAGGTATTATAAGGCAGCCCAACTACAGGTAGTGGTGGATCATATTGATCTCTTGACTTCCAAGAAATGGGTGAGTATTGAGAATGCACTGCTGGCACCAGTCTCTTTGGGGGAGTGGTTGTGAGCCCCTAAGTCGAAAAAACCAAAACTAATTTTGGAGCATCTGGTTTTAGCCGTGTTGTGGAATGTGTGGAAAGAGGTCAAATGAGATGGCTCACAAGGGGGCCTCCGCCACTCAGCTGCATCTGCGCCCCTCCAATATGGGATGTCAACGAGAAGCACTTGAATTTCCTGAGATGGTTTGAGGCAGTTTTGGACAAGGCGCGACAGATGCGGGAGAAGGGACAATTTCTGTCTTTAGAGCAGCAGCAGGAGTACCTTAACATTGGTAGTATCTCAGTTTTTTTAATATCTGCAGCTGAAGTGTGAACTTACTGACTCGGGATTGGGGGATAATGTATGGAGGGAACTCCTCCCTTCACAAGCATTCTGATCCGTAGGACAAGATCTAGGGTCTTAGTCGCCAGCTTGTATACAGAATTGCTCTTGGCGGAAATGCCCGGTACAAGCAAAGCACGGACGAAGTAGGAGAAGGATCCCGATAGGAATTTTTCGGATAAGCTTTGATCCACCATTTGTCATTGAGTGTCTCACTCAACAGCATCTCTACAATATAGATGTCAGGCTGTTAAATTGCTACATAGGTGGCACTATCACCCTACCAAATTGGCTAAAATATACACCCTGACTGTTGGAAATGTGTTTTTGCCAATGTGCATTATTGGCACACGTGGTGGGGCTGTGAAGAAATTCAGAAATACTGGAAGGATGTACTCTCATGGATATGGGAACTTGAAGGTGTAGTCAGGGGTCACTCGCCAATGTTGGTACTTTTGGGAGTTGAAGATGAACGCAGAGAAAGTTAGGGGTTGACCCATATGTCCCCTACTCTATTGGTAGCAGCCAGGGGATGTGTCACACAGCAACGGAAGAGGTCGCCTGCGACAACGAAGTGGGAGTGGCTCCGGAAAGTTCTGGATATATACTGCATGCAATATCTAACACACTTGCTTGACGAGTCTAAGGAAAACATAGAGTCCGGGTGGATCCCTTTTTTCGACAAGTATGGTAACTTGAATGGCTTTCTGTGAACGTTTTGTGCTGACTATTGGGTTCTCATTTTTGTTACCCGTTTGGTGCAGAGAGCGAGAGGAGTGGTTTCTGGGTGGGATTGGGGAAGGTGGTGGATAGTATTGTTGCAGGATATGACATGGGCCTATCAAGCTGGAAGGTTTTGTTTGTAAACCCACTTTTCTGTAAGTGCACACAGTAATAAACTTCCATTTTGAAAAAATATATGTAATACCTGTTATGGGGGTCAGGATGTATTGGTATTTTTTAATAGAATATGGATAGTGTGACTGTATTATTGATTTTTTCGCTGGCACAACCAGGTTCAGGTCACGGATGATCTTTAAAAAACAAATATAATATTTCTGTTTGGTCTCTGTGCACAAAAAACCTAAATTACTTGACCAAAATAGTGTGTACAATAGAAGCTGACACACCAATTGCACTACCAAGTTGCAGGTCACGCTGCGAAAACAGAGAGCTGCCTTGCGGCTAAATGACCCATTCTGATCTCCATGTGAAATAAGAAAAGTGTCTTCCCGTGATAGAGCAGTACTCTTCATATTCTGTATCTTTATAAACATGGGCACAATATGGCGTGAATAAGAAAAGTGTGATCCCGGGATGGCACAGGACTCTTCATATTCTGTATCTTTATAAACATGGGCACAATATGGCGTGAATAAGAAAAGTGTGATCCCGGGATGGCACAGGACTCTTCATATTCTGTATCTTTATAAACATGGGCACAATATGGCGTGAATAAGAAAAGTGTCTTCCCGGGATGGCACAGGACTCTTCATATTCTGTATCAAATAAGAAAAGTGTCTTCCGGGGATGGCACAGGACTCTTCATATTCTTTATCTTTATAAACATGGGCACAATATGG
Source organism: Ambystoma mexicanum (assembly GCA_002915635.3). NCBI lineage: Eukaryota > Metazoa > Chordata > Amphibia > Caudata > Ambystomatidae > Ambystoma > Ambystoma mexicanum. The sequence goes on along the minus strand of CM010927.2, from coordinate 269,829,770 downwards.
CGTGAATAAGAAAAGTGTCTTCCCGGGATAGAGCAGTACTCTTCATATTCTGTATCTTTATAAACATGGGCACAATATGGCGTGAATAAGAAAAGTGTCTTCCCGGGATGGCACAGGACTCTTCATATTCTGTATCTTTATAAACATGGGCACAATATGGCGTGAATAAGAAAAGTGTCTTCCCGGGATGGCACAGGACTCTTCATATTCTGTATCAAATAAGAAAAGTGTCTTCCGGGGATGGCACAGGACTCTTCATATTCTTTATCTTTATAAACATGGGCACAATATGGCGTGAATAAGAAAAGTGTCTTCCCGGGATGGCACAGGACTCTTCATATTCTGTATCTTTATAAACATGGGCACAATATGGCGTGAATAAGAAAAGTGTCTTCCCGGGATGGCACAGGACTCTTCATATTCTGTATCAAATAAGAAAAGTGTCTTCCGGGGATGGCACAGGACTCTTCATATTCTGTATCTTTATAAACATGGGCACAATATGGCGTGAATAAGAAAAGTGTCTTCCCGGGATAGAGCAGTACTCTTCATATTCTGTATCTTTATAAACATGGGCACAATATGGCGTGAATAAGAAAAGTGTCTTCCAGGGATGGCACAGGACTCTTCATATTCTGTATCAAATAAGAAAAGTGTCTTCCGGGGATGGCACAGGACTCTTCATATTCTTTATCTTTATAAACATGGGCACAATATGGCGTGAATAAGAAAAGTGTCTTCCCGGGATAGAGCAGTACTCTTCATATTCTGTATCTTTATAAACATGGGCACAATATGGCGTGAATAAGAAAAGTGTCTTCCCGGGATGGCACAGGACTCTTCATATTCTGTATCTTTATAAACATGGGCACAATATGGCGTGAATAAGAAAAGTGTCTTCCCGGGATGGCACAGGACTCTTCATATTCTGTATCAAATAAGAAAAGTGTCTTCCGGGGATGGCACAGGACTCTTCATATTCTGTATCTTTATAAACATGGCCACAATATGCGTGAATAAGAAAGTGTCTTCCCGGGATAGAGCAGTACTCTTCATATTCTGTATCTTTATAAACATGGGCAACAATATGGCGTGAATAAGAAAAGTGTCTTCCAGGGATGGCACAGGACTCTTCATATTCTGTATCAAATAAGAAAAGTGTCTTCCGGGATGGCACAGGACTCTTCATATTCTTTATCTTTATAAACATGGGCACAATATGGCGTGAATAAGAAAAGTGTCTTCCCGGGATAGAGCAGTACTCTTCATATTCTGTATCTTTATAAACATGGGCACAATATGGCGTGAATAAGAAAAGTGTCTTCCCGGGATGGCACAGGACTCTTCATATTCTGTATCTTTATAAACATGGGCACAGAATATGCCGTGAATAAGAAAAGTGTCATCCCTGGATAGAACAGGACTCTTCATATTCTGTACCTTTATAAACATTTGCAGAGAATATGGTACGAATAAGAAAAGTGTAATCTCGGGATAGCACAGGAATCTGCATATTCTGTATCTTTATAAACGTGGGCAAAGAATATGTTGTGAATAAGAAAAGTGTCATCCCGTGATAGAACGGAACTCTTCATATTCTGTACCTTTATAAACATTTGCAGAGAATATGGCACGAATCAGAAAAGTGTCATACAGGGATAGAACAGGACTCTTCATATTTTGTATCTTTATAAACATGGGCACAGAAAATGGCGTAAATAGGAAACGCGTCATCCCATGATAGAACGGACTCTTCTTAATCTGTATCTTTATAAACATAGGCACAGACTATGCCGCGAATAAGAAAAGTGTCATTCAGTCATGGATTGACATTTTTCTTATTTTACATGGAGCTCAGAATGGGGCCCTCAGTTAATAATTTGCCCTGTGTGCGACCAACTTAAAAGTCGCTCACCCGGGAAAGACTCTGTGCAGAAAGAGGCACATACGTACTGCCTCATTGCTCTTGAATATTGACGAGACTGTCCCAGCAAGTGCGCCTCGTTGCAAACAGTAGCGAATGCGGGGACGAGGGCCTGGGATGGACAACAGGATTCGGTTCCTGCATTTGCTTCAGGTTGGGAGAGCACATTGCGACCACAGCCACATAAAGAGTCGGCAGTTACAGTACGTAACCATGTGACTTCATGACAGCAAACATCGAGGGGGCCAGCAACAGATTCTCGAGACCCCTGCCTCCACCCTCAAAGCTCCCAGTAGCAGAATTCACAGTGTAAGCATTCCTCAAAGTACCGCTTACACACTGTGGGGTGTGCAGTAATAAAAGCGCAGCAAAAAAGTCACCTGTAAAATTAATCACAGCAAATATGATGTGGTGTTGCATGGTAAAAATGTACACATTAGGGGTGCTGGGTTTGAGGGGGTGTCCCCCTGGCCCCTTAAATGGTATAATTGGTGCAAGGGCTGTGGGGGTGTCCCCCGCATCTATTACATGGATTGCGGCGGCAAAACCACAGCCTTTTTGCAGTGATTTTTTGTGTAAACTGCCTTTTTTGCTGTTATTTTAACACATGGAACCCGTTATGGATGGTCGCTGCCGGCACTGAGCCCTCGGTAACCAATCAGTGGTTTGCGACTGTAAGAGTGGTCGCTAGTGGCGTAGGCAGGCTGTGGGCTGAGGGGCAAGGCCTGCCCTCTTTTCTCCATCCCCAACCTTTAACATTGCATGCAGGGGTGAGGCTGATTGTGGAGTGGGAGGCTGCTTCTCTGCATGAGTTAACAGGAATATTGCTCACAGTGAGCTGATAAATCAACACACTAAAAAAAGGAGTCAAACACAATCTAATAGGGAAATACAGGAGGGAAATAACCCAACAGAGCCCTGTCTGCAGCCGTAAATGGATGTAATTGGAGCGTGGGCACAGCACCAACCACACATATAATTGGAAAGTATTTTCCTTCTCTGACTGCAGGGTGTGTTAGAAATGTATTCTACAACATACACGTGTGCACAAGAGCTTCTTATCCATGTTACAAAGCCATTCCCATATGGATCCCTCTGCTATAAAATCAATCAGCAGGCGCCTCTGTAGAAAGAACCAGCTGCTAAACCAAACACGAATAGGGCCCAGTAATAAAGGCGCTATTTCCAGCACATACCCAAGTGAGAGGCTTTGGCTGAGAGTCTGTTGAAAGGAGTTACCACCTTTTATTTATAGAGCTGCAAATGGCATATACACTATACGTCGCACCAAGAGACTTCTCTTTGCCAAACAATGACTATATGCAGGTGATTGTCGCATAGGGTTGTGTGTAAGTCTGTAAGCAATACAGCCATTCATAATGCCGTTTGTAAGGATCTTAAACTTTGCCATATCAGGTGTGAAGTAATAAACCAGTCTTTGCTTTTGGGTTCACATCACATTGCATCTTGGTAAATGTAGTCATGCATTTATTACTGTACTGAAATACAAAATGGCATTCAACACAAACGTCAAGATGGATAGCAAGCCAGGTTTGGCCTATTTTTAGAAACCAGACATGTGCATTAAGGCTTTTGAATTCCCATCTTCAGCCGTTACTTACGGGTGCGCATCAGAAGGCAAAACATGCATATGCTTAAAGCCTGCCAAGGCTAGCACTTTCTTTCATGTTTGCACAGTTGATAAAATGAATACCATTTAGGTAATGGTCGCATGTATTATTAAAATGGTGCGATGCTACTAGTATTCACTGGCAACCAGTGCATGTTCCCCCTTTGCCTCTGACAAGTTGTTCTAGTAAGTGCTGATGTTTAAGTGATTTGCACTTGGTCCATCTCGACTCAAAGCCCCATCCCCAAACTCTAATTAGCAATCTAATCCTGCAAGAAAACAAATTGAATAAAAAAGTAAACCCCATTTTTTAAAAATCTGATTTGTTTCTATAATGTCTGCTTGCTAGACATACATAAATGCTTTGCTTTTTCTTTTGGTTGCACCTCTCATCTTTCATCACATGTCACACAACAACAAACTCCCTCCCTTGTCTAAACAATGACTAAAAGAAGGTGATCTTATCACACAGCTTCGTTTGTTGTGTAGCTTGAAAGCACAGTAGGGAAATTCATAGAGATTTTTCCACTTCATCACTGTGTTCTGGTACAATGGAAGTGCGCATTTAGTTGAATTGTGCTTTAACGATTGTATACAATAGCCTAGAGCAGGGTATTCAAACATTTTCATACCAATCACCCCGTCCTTTTAGTTTAAAAATATTGTTTCTGGGGCCCCGCCTAGGGGTTGGCCTCACCTATGGGACCCAAAGGATGTCCAGGGCAGCCTCAGGATTTATAAGAAGCTTTTCTACTGTTTATATTTTCTATTAAAAGCAAGCAACTTCATCCTTTTTTATATTAAAAACAGTCATCTTAATCACTTTTCAAAGAGTCTGCCCCCCGCCCCCAAGACATCCTTCGGACCTTCAAGTTTGAAGACCACTAGCCTAGACTATAAACAAGAATACAATAGCCTAGAATGTTTCAAACTTGAGCCTGGTTCAATGGAGCATGCTAAAGAAAACATCTTGATAAAACAACAATATCGCCTTTAGGGGCCCTGCCATTCGACCAAGTGTATAATTCAATGAATTTCCTTGTGAGTGGCCGAGGCAACATCAGGTTCACACTTCCTTCTTACTGCAACACACAAGGGTTTGCAAAATGAATATTGTATTCAGACTTCCTAGCTGCGGACGCCAATACTGTCCACTCTGCTCTTGCATTCACAAAACTGGTGCTGCTGCATTGAGCTGTTTTGCATATTCAAAATAATTTGATGTAGTCAGCCGTTAGATTAGAAACATGAAGGCTCATTATGAGTGTGCCGGTCCACAAACAAATACCAGAAACAATGCCAATAATATCGTCTCTGGCATTTTTTCCAGACGGGCACACTTGAAATTTGCCGGCAAATAAATGGCTGAATCACTGTTATTAATGGTGCCAGTGATTCAGGAAAACCCAATCCTATGGGACTCCATGGGAACTTACTGGCTCTCTGCCAGTCTAATACCCCTGTAATATTTCTGTAATACCGGGATATCGAGCGGCAGAGACGGTAAGGGCAGTTTGCCAGTGTGCCACCGGAAGCACCAGCGGGATATCGTCAAATTTAGCACGTGGGCCATTGTGTGCAATCTATTTGAGTATACCATTTCTCATAATGCATAACTGAGCAGTGAAGTTAATTATTTCAGCTTTCCCCAAATGTATTGGCATTGGAACAGAGGCCACCTGTAGTATCATTTGTCAGTGCATTTTCCAGAGATGAACATATGTGTTATAGGTAGGGTGCCTAGAGGTCTTGCTTTTGGGGGGACAAACCCGTTGTTTAAGAACACTCCAACAAACTTGTGCAAAACACACAAATGCCTCAGTATGAAAATAAGGCTTTAAAGCTAGATATGTATCAGTTCACTTTTCTATGCAGGCCGAGTTATAGCCTAGTGATGTGTGAGGAAAGGGACTGTGTATACTTCAGCAACACTAATTTCTGCCGGAATAGCAAATGCTGTTACAAGAGATTAAAGACATTGGGCCTCATTACAAGTATGGTGATGCAGGTATAAAATGGGGGTAACAGAATAGCTGCCACTTTTCTTGCACTGCCATACTACGAGTATGGCCCTGTAGTAGGGGATTTATCTCCAGCATCATGCTGGAGAAAAATCCTCCCACTGTCTGCTGAAAAATCGTCAAAAATCGGCAGAATTACCATGTCGATAAATGGTGGTAATTATGCTGAAAAAGTCCCATACAGTCCAATGGAAGGAAACGTTGGGATTTACTCCCCCACCGCCCACTTGTAATTCTGCTAGACCAAGTGGCGGTAATGATAATTCTGCTGGGTGGTATTTCAGCAGATTTACCACCAGAATACCGCCCAACTCGTAATGAGGCCCCTTCTGAAGAAGTGCTGGAATGGAATATAAGAAAAATGCAGCTATTTATTTATTTATTTATTTATTGCATTTATAATACGCCCAAATCCTGGGGTGTCACAGCATAGTTACAGACATCTTTGCATGAATGCATACGTTAGCAATCAATACATTTGCAGGCAGAACATTGTGAGAGGATACAGTTACAATAGTACAAATTCAGTTAAGACATTGGCACCTGGAATCCCAGGGTTCACTATACATTACGGTCAGACAAAGTCACTTCCTCCGGATGGTGTGCCCTGAGAGTAGCAGTTGGCTGGCTAAAATGTATTAAGTTGCCACGTCTTTAAGGACTTCTTGAAGCACTGGTGAGAGGATTTTAGGAGCCATAACTGAGAAACTGCTTCCCCCTGCTCTGGAACATTTGTAACGTGGAATCGAGAGGTGTGCATATTTGCTAGATCTGAGTGCTCTCTATATCTTATTCAGGGTGACGATGTTGTTTAGGTAGGTCAGTGCCTTCTTTGCTAGACATTTGTGGGTGACACAGAGTGTTTTGAATATGATTCTAAGTTTTATGGGTAGCCAGTGGGCTTCCCTCCTGGCGGTGGAGATGTGGTCTGAGTTTTTGAGTCTGAGGGCTGCTTTCAGGGCTTTATTTTGCAGCAATTGCAGTTTAGCCAATTTAGCATTGGTGTTACCTAGCAATGGTACATTGCAACAGTCTAGCTTTGATAAGATGAGAGCCCGGACTAGGGGGGTACAGTTGTCCGGCGTGTTGTCGGCTTAGTGCAATCAATTTGGATGTGTAAAAGGTGGTAGATGATAGAGCATTCGCATGTTTGGATATTGTCAAGTTTGCATCTAGATACACACCTAGAGTTTTAACTTGCCGTAGAAATGGGATGGGAGATGCATCAATATTTATTGCTGCATACTCGGAGTGGAGGGCATTGATTTTGGCTGGGGAGCCCACAATGAGTATCCGTTTTCTCATCGTTTAGACAGAGACTGTTGATAGCCATCCAATTTTGAAGTATCTCATAGATTTTGTTGATGGTGTCTTGGTCATAGATGCCCGTGATGGGGATGAGGATCTAGGTGTCATCCGCAAAATTCATATAGATAACACCCATGCATCCAGGGCAGCAATTAATAGCTTTGTATATGCATTGTATAGTGTATGTGATGGGATCCTTGTGGAGTTCCTATTGGTACTGGGATAGGGTCTGCGGCTTCCTTGCCAATGGAAACTCGGGAGGTTATCTGCAAGGAAGGATTTAACTGAGGAGGTAGCATCTTGCGAGAACTGAAAGTCTTGGGCTTGTGTGGCAGATAGTTTGTCATGGTCGACTAGGTAGAACGCAGCAGACAGATCTAATTGCAGCAGAATGCATAGTTTACCGTTGTCTCTTATGCAATCCATCTGGATTTTTTGCTACTGTGGTTGTCTGGCTCAGAGGAGGTGTTTTTTTTCAAGGTGAGATTGAATTTGAGAGTAGGCTATTTTGTCAATTATTTTAAGCAAGAACGCTACCGTAGTTATGGGGTGATAGTTCATGGGGACTGTTGTGTCCAGCAATGTTTTTTTTAGCAGTGGGGTCACCCAAGATTCCTTGATGCTGGTGGGGACAATGTTTGTGCTAAAAGAGGCATTGGCACATTTGGTAATGATGGGAGAAAGTGTAAGGGCACATAGTTTGACTAAGTGAGCTGGGTGAGCTGGGAAGCTATCTCCTTTACAGTTTGAAGGTTTAAGTTTGGATATAGTGTCTAACACTTGGTTATGGCTTACTGGGGAAAATTTGAATTGGGTATAAGCGTTGTCATTGGTTCTGTCAATGGTTGGTGGGGGTGAGGTTTTATTAGCCAAAAGCTTTGTTTTGGTGGCAATTTTTGTTTGAAGCACTTGAATTTTAGAAGCAAGAGCATTCAGTGTGGTTGTACACCCAACTTTGCTTGAATTAACCATTGTGGTAGATGGGATGGGATTCACCAATTCTCTGAGCATTGTGAAGTCTTTGGAGTTTGAGGCAGCGTTGTTGATGCGAATATTCAAGGCATTAGCTTTGTGTGCTATGATAGCTGCTTTGTATGTTTGGTTAGCTTTTAGGTATGCATTAGTGGTGTCAATAGAAAGTTTTTTTTGTGGATATGTTCCAATTACCTTTTATTACGCCTAAGTAGTACTAGGTCATCATTGAACCAGAAGTGTGAGCGTTTGTCTGGATGTCGCGTTTTAGTTGTGAGTGGGGCTAATGTCATGGTCATGAAGTCAGGGGCACAGGCATGCAGCGGTCGGATGCACAGGAGACCTGGGTGGACACTGTCCTGGCGCCTTGGGCACCAGGCTCATGAATAAAAGTAAACAAGAACATCCATTTAACACCAAAAAGCTTTTATTATGGACATAGCACTTCAGATGCATTAACCGTGAACATTCCATCCATTAAGCAGGATGCATTAACCTTGAACATTCCATCCATTAGGCAGCCCCAAGTGTATTCTTGGGTGTGGCTGCTAATGGATCGCCTTTGCACGTGCTCACTCTCTAGGAGTGGCATGGTGTGGGTTGTAAGCCAGCCCTAATGGGTGTGCCCATGATCTCAGCTATATAAGCTGTCCCGACCCTCAAGACAGACGCTTCGCGTTATTCTGCACTTGCAAGCAGCGTAACGCTCACTGTCACCTGAGGTCAGACTTAACTTTGAAGATCCTGCTTCCTGGACATCCTGCTTCCTGCCAGCATACTTACCAACTGGGGAAGCTGTTCTTATCTGTACATCTCTTCGGCGAACCAAGTATTCATCTTTACACTTTCCGGAATGCCGAAATCTTCATCTTGGCACCGCAGTACGACACGCTCCATCGTCGACAGCAGCGCCTGCAAGAAAAAACAGAAGAAAAGGATAAACATCGAAAAAACAGTCAGTTTAAGGTTGCGCTCTGCCATACTTCACACTTTCCTTAAACCATCACTTACCTGCTGTCGAACATTGCGGCAGCATCCATCTTCCATCCGACCGCCTCATGTCTCACTGCTGCAGTGAGCCCGCATTTCCATCTAAGAGAAGAAAACAGAAGAAGGACATTATTGCCGGCATAAATAGGACTAACATATAAAGACATTAAACAGAACGAACAGCATCACAAGAGCTCAAGAAAGACTTACCAATCATAAGAAGAAGCATAGTTGCAGCTGGACTGGACTAATCCTTATCAAGTATCAGTGAAGGAACTAGATCCCATTCAACGCGACCCTGCCAGAAGTAGCAGGATAGAGACCTTATTGTCCATAATTCACAGGTGAGCTTTATGGCCGGCGTATGCTCACAGAAACTGTACTTTGGGGTGAAGGGTTCGAGAGGTACAACAATCACAGATTGGCCTACTCACACACTCTTATCTCCATGCAGGAGCAGTATCACCACGTACCACCGCTCACAGCTTTTCTACTGAGGGAGAGGCCTAAAGGGGGTGATTCAAGTTCAGGGAGGGCTGCAACCATGCCCCGACCCTTCCGCAGAGACCAGGTGAGCGTAACAGCCAATGAGTCAATGGTAGTTAATAAGCACTTATGGTAGGTGTCTGCAAGGCAGCTGGGGTTGTCCCTCAAGAGGGTATTAGCAGCGAGGGCTTCTTCCAGAACAGGGGTGATTCTGTCTACGGTTAACTTCCGAGTGTTTCTTGTCTCCACCATGTTCAATGAAACAGGTGTAGGATGCAGCTTCTCGTTGCTAGTTGGAGTGAAACTGATAAGATGGTGATCTATCCAATCAATTGGTGCAATAGAGTCTACATTGATATTGTAAGAGGATTCAATTCAACACTACAGCTAAGTCAACGCCTAGTCTATAATACTGAATGAAAACCCTTATTGATATATCTTTATGTCCAGTTCATGCGTTCTGGATGACTACCCCTATATAACACCCCTCTCTTGGAATCCTCCTGACCCCACTGAGCCAAGAAGTAGTTCTGTTTTGCAAGTTTAAAAGGTTTATTTGATAATTTAGACAATAGATATATATTTCACGCCTTATAATAAATTAAATAATTGAATATCACACTTCATCTGATATGATAAAGATTAACAACAGAGAATCTGGCACTAGCACACTTCTTATGATCACTAATAAGTTGACATGAAAAGGATAAGATAGCACACTGGTAAATAGGGACAGAAAGAATAATGTGGTAGAGAATGCTTTATAGGGTTCAAAGGAAATGCAAGGTTGAATGAATGAAATGCAGTATAGAAAATACTCAATATGATTTCAACAAAACAAGGTAATCAACTTTTCTCTGGCAATCCCCTCCCCCCCTTGATGCATGCAAGAAATGGAAGGGAAGCACACAGTTCTCAGAAAATGCAATCAACTGTAATTCAGTTCAATCCCCCCAAGCTTACACTACAGAAGTTTAAAACACAGGCAAAATGCTTCTATATGTGCTAGCAATGATGAGAAATATGCTGGAAATGCTTTTAATTCCCTTTCAGAGGTTCAGGGTGAGTGGTATCTAGTTAATATTAGTCCAGGCTCACACTAGCAATGCATGGCAGAGGAGATAGTTAGTCAGGTGTTTAACAAGAATATTCTGGCAAATGGAAGGCAAGCAGCAGCATTTTTACATGTGAAGAAATTTGCAAATCGCGGCAAAATTCGCGGATGCGTGTTCCGCGATTGCGGTAAAACTATAAGGGGTAGGAATGCGGTTCTAGGTGCGATTCAAAGCTAAGATTCTAAGCTTTCAAATAAAAGTTATTGCAAGTCTCTAGCACAAACGGTTGCGGAGATATGAGCGATTGAATAAAGGTCGTTTTTCAGATTTGAAATTTTAAACGCACACTTTTTCAGCTTTAAAAATGATGGCAGAATAACACAATTTCTAAGCTGCAGTTCTACTTAGATTAAAATAGGATTGAATTATATTATTGTAACTAAGAGATTGGTTCTGCACAGTTTTCTATGTACTCACACTATATTCTTGAATTAAATGGGCCTCGTCACGGATCTGGTCAGGGTTTTAAACTGGACTCTGGTCTGGTCTGGTCTGGCCTCTGCACTTCACAGTGATCTGGGTCAGCTCTCTCTGCTGGTCTGGGTCTCTCTGGGTACAGCACTGCTTTCTCTCTGGTCTGGTCTCTTAGTTCTGGATAGATTGAAGTCTCTAGTTTGGCTCTCTGGAGGTTTGATGGAGGTAAAGTATGGATTTTTCCGGCAGAGCGTCCCGCTGCAGATGGATTTGGAAGGTCCCTATCTGTCCTGACTCTCTGCTTTTATGTGTTTTTGAGAGTGGGTGTGTGTGTTGCATCACTAGACTTGCCCCTCTCACTTGTCATTGGTCCAGCTTTCATTCCTCCCCTTGATTGGGGAATGAACTGTGAGTCAGAGTGATGTCATTTTATGGCTTGCCAAGAGGGCACTCCCCATGTCAGATTGCACACATTCTATATTTGATAATAAAAGACATATTTCACAGTTACACAGTTGCTTGAAATTACATATACATGGTGTGGCTGAATTTAGCCATGTCTCTGTCCAAATCTGCTGTTTCTAGGAGCTTGCATTCAAAAATGGCAACTTCTAGCACTTTTTCATGTGCTGAACAACATTGGATCTTCATTAAATTTTATACAACTGTTCCTCACATATCTACCCACATACCAATGCATTTTCGTTTGTCTAGCTGAAACAGGGAGTCTGTAATATTAATAAACAATGGGGTTTTGCCCCAGAACATCACACCAATTGGAGTTTGGCCTTGAATTAAAGGTACATTTTTTAAATTAAAGCTCTCAAAGTTATACATTTCTGTCATTTGATTACAAAGAGTTATCAGTGTTTTTGTAAAATATATATTTTCCTTTCAATTCAGTCCTCAGAGTGTTGAGGTCCGCCTCCAAGACTTGGGTGGGTCAGTCACAGATCTCTGCTGGCTGGCAGATCTTTGTTGACAGCAAACATTCAGAATTAACATATTCCTTTCAGAGGAAAGGGTCCTTTGTGTGGTGTCTGGCAAGCTCACATCAGGAGGCCAGGGGGCCACTTTGCATTTAATTAACAGAACCTTGTTATTTCCTGGCTTCTTGTGTTGAGTTCTGAAGTGTCAAGAGTTCCCCAGACAGGCAACCCCTTTGAACCTTTGATGAAATAAGACCCCTTTTCTTTGCACTCATGCAGTTTGCAAGACAGCTCTCCTGTCAGAGTTAGACCGCTAGCGCCACCATCAGGATTTTGTGGTTACTGCATCCATCCTTGGGATTTTTTTTTTTAGATTGATTCCTTTCAGCAAGTGATATTATATGGAGTAGATTGTCCATGTTCAGGACATGGCATTGGTGTGTTTCTGCAGTAAAGTAATTCTGTGCCCATGATTTTGCCATATTTGACATTCAAGAAAAATGAATTCCCAACAGTATGGTTGCTTTGGCAATCAGCATTGCATCTCTGAACTCACAATATAGGCAAAATGGATTTTCCTGTGCATTTTCTGGGGAGCTCTGGCCATTATGATGTTTTCAATGCCAGTACTGCACAGTTTTGAGGTAGGGCCCGGATGCATGGGTAAATACATCCCACAAGCCCCCCTTCTTGCGGTGGCCATCTGATCCTTCACTAATGGGACCCGCAAGATCTGGGATGTAGTTCTCCTCTTCTTCCGATAAATGGCACAGTTCAGCATCTTTTCCTCCATTCCGGTCGGATCGATCGGTTCTCCTCGCCGGTCCTGATGGAGTATTGGGCGTCCACTGGGCCATTGGATCTTCGTTCCCGGTCTCCGATCGTCCTTCTTGGTCATTCTCAAGGTCTTCTTTCTCCTAGGACGACAAAGGAAGAGCGGCAATACCTACTCATAGACGTTTTTCCACCACTGTTGAGATAGTGGGGCAGCATATGCATTTCATCATAATGAAACATTACATTCTTATTTTGAAAAAATAACAGTATAACTAAGAGACAGTTTCATGCAAATCACAGTATTTTTAGAGACTAGATGTGGTATGTTTTATGATTGGAACTGAATTAGTCTGAGACAGTACCCGCTAGGATTCCAGAGGATTCCTCCAGTTTTGCAGAGTGTGCCTGGATGGCAACACTTCAACTGGTTTATGTGGAACCCACTTGTCTCCCCCTCTGCCGAACCGCCTTTGGGATGCGGATCTTGTAGGCACAGGGGAATCTTGTCGATGATCTCAAAGGGTCCCTTCCATGTAGGCAAAAAATTTGCGCTGCTTGGCCTGGTTCCTTTGGAAGTTGTATAGATAGACCCGGTCTCCCACCTGATATTCCTTCCTGGAAGTTTTCAGGTCATAATGGGTCTTCATGCTATCAGCTGATCTTTCTAGATTCCGCTGAGCATAAGCAAAAGCATGTTGGAGGT
>CM010927.2:269615403-269816481 GCA_002915635.3 Ambystoma mexicanum | reverse complement strand
CCATCCGGTACTGATCGATCGGTTCTCCTCGCCGGTCCTGATGGGAATATTGGGCGGTACCCCGGGCCCCGTTGCGTCTCTGCTCCGGGATCTCCGGATCGTCGTCCTTAGGCCCGTCTCCCGGGTTTTCTTTTCTCCTAGGACGACAAAGGAAGAGCGGCAATACCTACTCATAGACGTTTTTCCACCACTGTTGAGATAGTGGGGCAGCATATGCATTTCATCATAACGAAACATTTACATTCTTATTTTGAAAAAAAAAACAGTATAACTAAGAGACAGTTTCATGCAAATTCACAATATTTTAGAGACTAGATGTGGTATGTTTTATGGTTGGAACTGAATTAGTCTGAGACAGTACCCGCTAGGATTCCAGAGGATTCCTCCAGTTGTTGCAGAGTGTGCGCTGGGATGCAACATTTCAACTGGTTTATGTGGACCACTTGTCTTCCCCTCTTGCCAAATGACCTTTGCGGAATGTGGATTTTGTAGGCCACAAGGGAGATCTTGTCGATGATCTCAAAGTGTCCCTTCCATGTAGGCAAAAATTTTGCGCCTGCTTGGCCTGGTTCCTTTGGAAGTTGTATAGCATAGACCCAGGTCTCCACCTGATATTCCTTCCTGGAAGTTTTCAGGTCATAATGGGTCTTCATGCTATCAGCCGAATCTTTCTAAGATTCCGCTGCAGCGTAAGCAAAAGCATGTTGGAGGTGTTTCCTTTAAATTCTCCACATACTCATGAGTAGTGGAGGCATTTATCAGTGTCTGCTCTTGGGTCCTGTAGAGCAAATGCTGCGGAAGCACCATCTTGCGCCCAGTCATCAACTCAAATGGTGACATTTTGGTTGCAGATGAAGGGGTAGATCTGATGGCCATTAGGACCAGAGGTAATCGGATATCCCAACTTGGCCCAGAATCTGCCACAAACTTCTTTAATATGCTCACAATGGTTCGGTTATATCTCTCTACTGCCCCAGAAGAAGCTGGCCGGTAAGCAATGTGTAGCTTTCTCTTGACCCCAGTATCTCCCACATCTTTGTCATTACTTCACTGGTGAAGTGGCTACCTCTGTCTGACTCAATCCTTTGAGGTAGACCAAAACGGGAAAAGATGTGGTTAATCATCAAGGCAGCTGCCGTTTCTGCCTTGCAATTTGGGGCTGGGAGACATTCCACCCACTTGGTAAACAAGCATGTCACAGTCAACATGTACTTATTCCCCCTAGCAGAGCGAATCACAGGGCCTACAAAGTCGATTTGTAAATCTGACCATGGCAGTGTCATCCCCCTCTTTTGGAGAGGCGCACGGTGCGTGAGGGATGATGGCTGAAATTGTGCACACACAAGACACCCCTTCAAGTATTGGTCGAGGTCCTGCCCCATGTGTGGCCAGTATGCAACCTCTCTTAAGATTTCCAATGTTGTGTGAAACCCCCTATGACCGGCGGTGGCCGCATCATGGGCGTGACTTAACATCAGGCTTCGGAATGAGGTAGGAACCACCCACTGATCGTGGCCAGCTTTGGATTTCCTTACCAACAAACCGTCTTGGATCCGGAACATTTTTGGACATTTCATCAACACTCTTAGGTCCTCTTTCCCAATGTAATCGGTATCCGTCAGGGGAAAGTTCTCAGGGTCCTCAAGGTGCTGGTAAAATTTACCAATTATTGGATCCCCCTTCTGAGCAGTAATCAAATCAGCATCAGGGGTCTCCTTACTCCATTGTGGCAATTGAAAGGTCGTTGTGAGCATTGTGCTGGGACCTAGTGATAGCAGTGACCTGGATTTCCCCCAACAGGGACTCAATCTCAATTAGATCCCCTGGATGGCCCCGTTTTGGCCAGCTGATCAGCTAAGTCATTTCCAGTTTTGTCTGTCCTCTACTTTGGAATGACCCTTGATCTTTTCCAGTAGATGGTCATCCCATTCGATGTGACCAGATCATCAATGTTTTGATCAACTTCCCATGTTTCAAGGGTTGTTGTTAGCACATAACATGCCTCTGGTTTTCCAAATTAACCAGGTGCTCCACGAACCCGTTCCGTACATAATCCGAATCTGTGATTATGCCAGTCGTGAGTTGATGTTGGACAGCAGTGGGATGGCCTGATGCAACAGCCATCATTCTGCCACCTGACTACTTCGGGACCAATTTTGAATCCAGCGGAGGGTTCTGGGGACTCATTCACCCATGGGATTCCCTACACCAGCCACCAGTTTCTTTCTCCCCGTTCGTTGTCAACATGGTAAGAGCATCCATCCACATCATACCAGTGGGCATTCCCTCACACTTGTCTTCTTCAATAGACTTTGTGTGGGGAATTAAGGTATGCCTCCATGTTTGTCCTTTATTTTTAGATTTCGTCCTCGAGACAGTTTTCTCTGGCACGAATCATGTAAGTCGCGCAGACCTTGCTCGCGAGGGGACTCTTCTTGTTGTTGGCCATATCTGACCTCCACAGGAAAGCTTGCATTGACAGAATCCAGGAAGTAATTCGGGATTTTCTCACATTTCCGGCCCGGATTCTGTCACTTGGTGATATTGCAGAGGCTGGTGTTGAGGTCTCCACTATGATGTGTTCCCCCTGGATAAAACGGCAGTAATTCTTCAATGCCACCCACACCGTTGGCCAGGAGTGCCTTCTCACAATCGTTGAATTTTTCCTCCACAGAGGATAAAGTTTGCTCGCATAGGAGATTACTTTAATTGACCTTGTCATTCTTTGATATAATACTGCTGTCAAGCACGTATTAGAGAACCCCGTCTCCAGAACGAACTCCTTGTTTCTGACAGGGTAAGCTAGGCCAGGCGCGCTTGTGAGAGGCTTTTTTGAGTTGTTTCTTACTGCCTCTGCGCTTGTTCTGGATCCCCATTCCCACTTGAACCCCCCTTCAGGGAGATGAATCAGGGGTCTAGTGATCTCTGCGTAGCCCTCAATGAACTTTCTGCCTGTAATTAGTCAGTCCAAGGAGGCTCCTTAGTTCCCGCAGAGTTGTGGGTTTTTCAGTTTCTGAAGTGCTTCACTTTCTTTTCCTGGGGACAGAGACCCTGAGGGGTAATCTCATGCCCCAAGAAATTAACACGGTGCTTCTACACACTGTGCTTTCTGAAAGGAAAGTTTTGCTCCGTGCGGCCCTCAACTGTGTCAGAACATAACGATTCTCCGCTATGTGTTCCTCACAGATTGAACTTTTGAGTGAGGACATCATCTACATAAGCCAGGTTACCCTCTGCCCCCAGGTCGGGCATGGCCTTATGTAGGAAAATGTTGAATTCATTGCCGAGTTGAGGTTATTCGAAAGGGAGTCCGGGTCCATGTGTACTTGCTGGCCCCCAAAGGTAAGCCAGTTTGTATTGGTCCTCCCTGCTGACAGGCACGGTCCAGTATCCATTGTCAAGGTCTATTGCCAGTGAATACCTGTGACCCTGCGATCTGGGCCAGCCCTTGGTCAATGTAGGGCAGAGGCCATCGGAAGTATGGACCCGTTTGTTGAGCTCCCTGAGGTCGGCGCAGAGTCTCCACTGGCCGTTTGGTTCAATAT
The DNA here is from genome assembly GCA_002915635.3 of Ambystoma mexicanum. Classification (NCBI taxonomy): domain Eukaryota; kingdom Metazoa; phylum Chordata; class Amphibia; order Caudata; family Ambystomatidae; genus Ambystoma; species Ambystoma mexicanum. The sequence continues at coordinate 269,812,936 of CM010927.2, read as the reverse complement.
TCCCAGCACCGGATTATTGAAGGTGCTGTGGACTGTGACGATTATTCCCGGGACTCAATGGTTCTTAATTATTTCAGTAAGGGACTCCATTGATGCGAGCGGCAAGCGATATTGCTTGCAAAACACAGGAGTTGCAGGGTCCCGTGGGGTTGTCGTGGTGTGGATGTCGGGCGACCACAGTCATATGAGTCTACCGCAAAGAGATCTTGGAAATCCAAGAAACTGGTTTCAACTTTTGCTTTTGTTCCAGAGTCACACAGGCGTCAGCTAGGTTGACTCTCTCTTCGACCATCTGCCTGAAGCGCTGGAAAGACTTCTGGTTTGGCTATTCTCCGCGGCCTCCTCCAGCTGGGTGGAGAAGTCCCTGGTCAGAGTGCTGATTTGGACCCGGAGGCTTCAGGTGGGAAAGGCAGCCCTCACTTGGACCCTGGAAAATCACCTCATCCCTCCTTGAAGTCAAAGTCACATCTTCCTTACCATTATGGGCAGGAAGTGTACACCAGGAAGTTCCCCCCATGCCGGGTAAAATCCTGTCTGTGTTGTATTGTCCTCACTGTCACTGTCAACACAGTCCTTGGGGGATTGGTCCTAACAGTTCATTTACAAGAATCAATGGAGAAATGTCGTCATCGACCGCGCATTCCAATAATGGGCCTGCGGCTAGAGTATACTCTTTAAGTCGCTGTTATCCACCTCTATTAGAATGGTGTTAATGTCTATGTTGACTAATGAGTTGGGTTTACCCCCACCCTTGCTGTTGGAGAGAAGCATTTAGATGTATGTAAGCATCAGGGTTTTTCAACTCTTGTCCCCTTTTAACTTTTCACTTCCAGGGAGAATGTCGGGTCCTTTCTGGGATGGTGACTTCTCTTTAACCTGAATTTCGACTGCATAAGGTAGCAATTGAGCTGACTAAATGCTTTTTCTGGATCAAACAAGCCATGGGATTATCCGCTAATCGGGACAAGCTTTGAAGTTTTATTAGGTCCAAACTAATGGCAAAAGCGATTGAGAATGTCACTGCCTAAGTAAAAGGCGGGCAGGACGTCTCGCACGACCCAACAATTGTGGACTATGCTGTTGTTGCAATGGAGAATTTTGAGCATACACCTGCTTGGCAGGAGATGTTTGGAATTAGGTGCTTCCAGGTCCATTTCCCACTTGTCTATCAGTTTGAAGGTGGGATGGCTGGATCTTTGGGAGTTTGGCGGAACATGGCTTCGCTGGATGAAGCTCTACCGTTGTTCACCGCACACTCGAGCGAGAACAGAGTCCTTCCATCATTTAACTGAACAGGGATGAACAACTGCTCTCCAATTTCTGATATCAGCCAGGCTTTGAGCTGATTTCACATCTTTTGGGACTATAGGAGTGGGAGTTTCAGATTGTGGATTAGTATAGAATTCAGCGTGTTTCCTTCCAGCGTGGAATACCACCTTAAACTGGAAGGAAGGTTGATTTTCAGAAATAGAGAGGACCCCCATCACCAGTCTGTTGTCCTACTGCTATTACTGTCACGTCTGGAATCTGTTTGTTCTGGAAGTGAAATTCTACATGGTCAGATTTTTGTTCAACCATGTGGCATGTGCCGTTTAAACTAATATGGTTGACACTCTGTTTTAATTTTATTGTCGGCTAGTCTGGGTTCAGAGGACCTTGTTTTACGCAATCTATTAGGGGTGACACCCTCTCAGGAGGTCATTCCCTAGTAAACAAGGGGTGCCGTCTGGGTCACAACTATGACGGGCTGTTTCAACTTTGTTCGCCCGCATCTTAATGTCCAAGTCTGCAGTCCCTCAACGGGAATTTCCTTCCCGTCAAAGTTCTGCATTTGTCCAGGAAGAGAGGTGAGAGGAATTTGGTAATTCTCTCCCTTCCTGCATTCAGTTCCTCAAAGGCCCTTCTGGACAGAAGGGTAGCTTGAGATCCGGTTCCACCAGCGCCAGAATTGTACCCTGCCCCTGTATTGTACCGGGGCATAAATATCTTCCTCCTTCTCCTCAAGGGGGCACAGATAATGTACATTTTTGGACAAACTGGTGGGCTAATTTTCTGGTTTGAACATCGCGAGAGAAGAATTTTGGGCAGAATTCTGTGGAGAGTCTTGGGATCTGAAAGAAAAAGTTGGCAACTGGAGATCAGAGCCATTGTGGGTTCCCCTGGTTCCAGTTCTGGGCCGCCCCCCCTTTTTGGAGGCAGTCCCAGGATGGGTTTAGACCAGGGGATTTTCTTGCTGTTGGTTCTGGGATGAGATGGTGGGTGGCGTAGCTCAGTCTCCCATCTCCCCAGTCAGGATTTGCATCCCTAGGGACCCATTTTCTTTGGGAGGAGTTCCCCCCTCTCTGAAGGAGAGATCCTTTTCCCAGGACCTCTGAGGATCCCCTCTCCTCAAATGGAAGATCTGTACTTCCTCCTCAAACTGAGTCTGTTTGGGTCTTTTGTTTCTCCTACCCTCCCTCTGCTCCTTAGGAGGCAGACTTTCAGGGGCAAGAGATTTTGTTTCCAGTTCCTGGGTTTCCAGGGCTGTTTACAAGTGAGTAAGGAAGCTTCCTCCAAGGCTTTACACCCCCCTTCCCCTTGTGCCTCCTCCCTGGGAACCGGTGAGTTATCGGGTGCTGCCCCCGTCATTGTTCTGGAGCACCAGGTCCAGAGTTGGGTGCGTTCTGCGCCGGCAATGCTGATCTGAGGGTTCTGCTGCGCCCTCAGTATATGACCCATATCCCGCGCCATGTTTTGAACCTGGCGCTCTAACTGGGAAACCCGCTCGGGCTGATACGGGGCCCTGTTTTCTCCCCTGGGCTGATCCCGGGAAGGGTAGCTGTCCCTCCTCTGGTAATACCCCGGGTTGGGAAGATTTGGGTACCCCTCCACCCTTGGCCTCCCCTCTCCCGGATTCAGTGGTCTGGGCTCAGGGAATTGGGGAAAGAGGGATGGATGGTTTTGGGGCTGAAAGTCGGGTGGATATCTGGTGAAAAAGTTCTGCCCAGGGTTTGGTAAATTTCTGCCCTCCTGTGGGAAGTTTGGAGGGAAGTTCCCTGGGTTAGATGCTTGGCTGGATCCCCCCCCCTTGGGCTGGAGGAGTCCACACATAACCCAGGATGGGTCGATTTCCCTTGTAACGGGGACTTACATAATCAGGAGAGCGAGGGACCCCATTTGTGGGGCTGCCTCCTTGGCTCCCTGTCTGTGACTGGCCCGAAGACCTTCTGGGCCTAGCATTATTAGGTGCAGGTAGGTTTTTAGGCCCCCCCATCTCCAAATCTAAAACGGGGGTGACCTTTACCTCTGCCACCTTGGCAGCAGCAGGGGTGCTGTTGGCTTTGGGGGTTTTCTGGCATTACTTTTGCTATCTACCGTTTCTGCACCTCATAGATCCGGGTAGCCTGTTCAATGACCCAGTCTAAAGATGTTTTCTCGTAAAATCCCTCACGAGCTGGGTCATGATATATTTGGCCAAGGCATGGAAAAACGTATTAATAAACTCTCTACTATCTGTGCGGCCCTCTTCTGGTGTTTGCGCAAAAGCACGTTTCAGTTCTTGCACAAATTCTTGTGGGCCTGATCCTCCCCACAATTGTAAATTGTAGGCTGCCTTGCGAGCCTCTTGAGGATTTCTGTGAACAGAAAATGTTTCAAGATGGCCGCCTTATAGGTGGACCATCTGAATGATTTTGGTCCTCCAGCCCCGCAAAGAAACTGGAGTATTCCGGGGAGAAGTGTCCACTTTACATATTGAATGCAGCTTTTGGCTGTCCTTCAATGGAAAGTCTCCATCATTTGTTCAAACAACTCTAAGTGCTCCCAAACAGAATACTTAGCGTTCTTATGGTAAGGCGTGATGACGCTCCTGATTGCCTTAATCTGTTTTAAGGGGTCCTTAAGCAAGGCCCTTTTTGCCTTTTGGCCTTTTTGGTTCGGGTAACCTTGTCCATTCGTCCTCGGACTCAGAGGCACTGCTCCCAGAGGTTCCCGTCTGTTCTTCCAGGTTTTCCGGATTCTGCGAGCCTGGGAATGGCTGGCAGAATGTGGGGACCTGGTCTCTGTGTCCTGCGCAGTTCAGAGGAGTCTTCAGATTCCTCCTTGCTGCCAGGATTTGATGGGTACCCCTCCACTGACCTAACTGGGCAGAGGTTTTCAGGATGCCCTTAATGGGCCTACTCTCCTGGGTTCCCCATTGAACTGTACTGTACTTGGGTGCCCATACCCGGATGCCCGCCCCTCCATTCCTGGGTGGTACTGGCCTATGAGCCCCATGCTTCTGGTGGATAGTAATCTGCCATCCCTGTGGCCCTGTGCTCATGTGCGCCAGTGGACATGGGGGTGGCAGAGTCCAGGGACTGAGAGGTATGAGGGCCTCTGGTACTAGGGCTCCTGAGGTTATGCTCCGGAGTTTCCATTTCCCAGCGAACCTCATCTCTATCCGCCCCTGCTCCCTGTTGCAATGCAAGAGCCTGCATTTGTGCCTTCAGTTCCTCAGTTAAGGCCTTACTAGACTCTATCAGTCTCTCCTGCATCGCTACCTGTTGTTGGAGCCTATCGTTGTGTTGGCAGAGAGCCTCATTCTCTCTCTGTGCTTCCTGATTGGTCCTGGAGTACTGGGCCAGTCTTTGCTGCAGGAGGGTTACCTCCTGGGCAATGTCCCTATTGGCCTGCTCCTTTCTTGCCAGAGCCTCTTCCACCCTCCTGGTGTGCTCTAACAAGTTCTGGTTTTCTTTTTGGAGGTCACCCAGCCCCTGGAGGGCCAGGTGATTTTCTTCCATTTTCCTTTTTAAATGGCAGACTTCCTGGCCTATGGCGTCTCATTCCTGACTAAGAGCCTGCATTTGTGCCGCCAGGTCGTCCCTCTGCCTTTGGAAGGCACCAGCTTTCTGGCGCTCCTGGTCAAACTCTGTCTGGGTATCCAGGTCTTTCAGAATTAGTTTGTTGCTCTCTGCCTTCTCTCTATCTAGGTGGCTTTGCAGGGTGACTACCTGCTCAGCACATGCCCTATTGAAGTCTAGCTGTTGCTCCAGCTTTTTCTGGCTTTGCAGTAGGGAGTCCAAACCTTCTTGGTGTTCCTTCTGTAAGGCCAGAAATCTGGTATCCTGTTCTGACTTTTCCTTTTGCAGCACATCCATATCCTCCTTTATTTTAGTGATGTACTGTCTGCTGTCATTTTCTGACTCCTGGCTCCTCTGCAGCCTCTGCTCAGAAGAGACCAGGTCAGATTGGACCTTCTCTAACACCATCTGTTGCCTATTTGCCAGATTTTGGCTTTCAGCACATCTATCCTGCATGTCTCCCATATATAGGTACAGGTATGCTGCTATCCTGGCAATCTTATTGTGTTCCTCTTTGGCTTTAGGAGCCATATATAGTTCACTCAGGGCCACATGTAATGGACCCTGATCTCTCCATATATATGACCCTGTTTCCGTGACCTGTTGCATGATGGCCTGCAACCAGACTGTTTGGTCCTGGTGAGTCCACTCACCTCTCACAAATAACTTATGTAAGAAGTGCTCTCTGGCTATTTTCATATCTACCAAGGTCGTCATTCTAGAGATTGGTCTCTGTCCTGACTTACAGAAGTTAGTATTTTATTTTTGCAGAACAGAACTTTTCTTGGAGTGTCCCTTTTGAGGAATGCTCACAGCGTAGTGCAGCGTGGTGATCCGACCGGATGTATGTATCCCGTCAGTTAGCACACTGTATTAAGCTGCACAAGTGGTATTCTAACCCAGAATCCCGGATACGAGCCCCCACTTTGTAAGAGGATTCAATTCAACACTACAGCTAAGTCAACGCCTAGTCTATAATACTGAATGAAAACCCTTATTGATATATCTTTATGTCCAGTTCATGCGTTCTGGATGACTACCCCTATATAACACCCCTCTCTTGGAATCCTCCTGACCCCACTGAGCCAAGAAGTAGTTCTGTTTTGCAAGTTTAAAAGGTTTATTTGATAATTTAGACAATAGATATATATTTCACGCCTTATAATAAATTAATAATTGAATATCACACTTCATCTGATATGATAAAGATTAACAACGGAGAATCTGGCACTAGCACACTTCTTTATGATCACTAATAAGTTGACATGAAATGGATAAGATAGCACACTGGTAAATAGGGACAGAAGAATAATGTGGTAGAGAATGCTTTATAGGGTTCAAGGAAATGCAAGGTTGAATGAATGAAATGCAGTATAGAAAATACTCAATATGATTTCAACAAAACAAGGTAATCACTTTTCTCTGGCAATCCCCTCCCCCCCTTGATGCAATGCATGAAAATGGAAGGAAGCACACAGTTCTCAGAAATGCAATCAACTGTAATTCAGTTCAATCCCCCCCAAGCTTACACTACAGAAGTTTAAAACACAGGCAAAATGCTTCTATATGTGCTAGCAATGGATGAGAAATATGCTGGAAATGCTTTTAATTCCCTTTCAGAGGTTCAGGGTGAGTGGTATCTAGTTAATATTAGTCCAGGCTCACACTAGCAATGATGCAGGGATAGTTAGCAGGTTAAACGAATTTCTGGCAAAGGGAAGGCAAGCAGCAGCAGTTTTTACATGTGAAGAAATTTGCAAATCGCGGTAAAATTCGCGAATGCGTGTTCCGCGATTGCGGTACAACTATAGGGGTTAGGAATGCGGTTCTAGGTTCGTAGGAAAGCCACGATTCTAAGCTTTCTAAGGAAAGTTACTGCAAGTCTCTAGCCCAAACGGTTACAGAGTTATGAGCGATTTTGTGAAGGTCGTTTTACAGATTTGAAATTTTAAACGCACACTTTTTCAGCTTTAAAAATGATGGCAGAATAACACAATTGCTAAGCTGCAGTTCTACTTAGGTTAAAAATGGATTGAATTATATTATTTTAACTAAGAGATGGGTTCTACACAGTTTTACTATGTACTCACACTATATTCTTGAATTAAATGGGCCTCGTCACGGATCTGGTCAGGGTTTTAAACTGGACTCTGGTCTGGTCTGGTCTGGCCTCTGCACTTCACAGTGATCTGGGTCAGCTCTCTCTGCTGGTCTGGGTCTCTCTGGGTACAGCACTGCTTTCTCTCTGGTCTGGTCTCTTAGTTCTGGATAGATTGAAGTCTCTAGTTTGGCTTTCTGGAGGTTGATGGAGGTAAGTATGATTTTTCCGGCAGAGCTTCCAGCTGCAGATGGAATTGAAAAGTCTCTACCTAAGTTTCAGTGGTCCATTTATATGTTCTGCAAGTGGGTGGGTGTGTTGGTCATAACTAAACTCGCCCCTCTCACTTATCATTGGTCCAGCTTTCATTCCTCCCCGATTGGGGAACTAAGTTGTGTCAGAGTGATGTCATCCATTTATGATCTCTTGAAACAACTCCCCTGTCATCTGTGCACCCAAATCTATATATGATCAAAATCCATATTTCACAGTTACACAGTTGTTTGAAATTACATATACATGGTGTGGCTGAATTTAGCCATGTCTCTGTCCAAATCTGCTCTTTCTAGGAGCTTGCATTCAAAAATGGCAACTTCTAGCACTTTTTCATGTGCTGAACAACATTGGATCTTCATTAAATTTTATACAACTGTTCCTCACATATCTACCCACATACCAATGCATTTTCGTTTGTCTAGCTGAAACAGGGAGTCTGTAATATTAATAAACAATGGGGTTTTGCCCCAGAACATCACACAAATTGGAGTTTGGGCTTGAATTAAAGGTACATTTTTTAAATTAAAGCTCTCAAAGTTATACATTTCTGTCATTTGATTACAAAGAGTTATCAGTGTTTTTGTAAAATATATATTTTACTTTCAATTCAGTCCTCAGAGTGTTGAAGTCCGCCTCCAAGACTTGGGTGGGTCAGTCACAGATCTCTGCTGGCTGGCAGATCTTTGTTGACAGCCAACATTCAGAATTAACATATTCCTTTCAGAGGAAAGGGTCCTTTGTGTGGTGTCTGGCAAGCTCACATCAGGAGGCCAGGGGGCCACTTTGCATTTAATTAACAGAACCCTGTTATTTCCTGGCTTCTTGTGTTGAGTTCTGAAGTGTCAAGAGTTCACAGGACAGGCAACCCCTTTGAACCTTTGATGAAATAAGACCCCTTTCTTTGCCTTTAGACAGTCTTGTAAACAGCTCTCCTGTCAGAGTTTAGACCGCTAGCGCCACCATCAGGATTTTGTGGTTACTGCATCCATCCTTGGGATTTTTTTTAGGTTAATTCATTTCAGCAAGTGATATTATATGGAGTATATTGTCCATGTTCAGGACATGGCATTGGTGTGTTTCTGAAGTAAAGTACTTCTGTGCCCATGATTTTGCCATATTTGACATTCAAGAAAAATGAATTCCCAACAGTATGGGTTTGCTTTTGGCAATCAGCATTGCATCTCTGAACTCACAATATAGGCGAAATGGGATTTTCCTGTGCATTTTCTGGGGAGCTCTGGCCATTATGATGTTTTCAATGCCAGTACTGCACAGTTTTGAGGTAGGGCCCGGATGCATGGGTAAATACATCCCACAATATGAATGTTTGGAGTCAGTAGCCAGTCTAATACTCTACCCTTGTTGTGAGTGGGGGCATTGATTAACTGTGAGAAGTTCATTTCTGTGAGCGAGGCGTAGAAGGCATTGGCTTTATGGTCATGTTTATCATTAAAACCTAGGATGATATCTCCAAGGATTATAAACTTGGTGTTCGGTTAGAGGTGGTGGTAAGGAGGAGAGGGATGTCCAGTTCGGGATGGGTGTTATTATTAGGTGCTCTATAGATGACCAGTATGTTAAGGCTCATTTTAGGGTTTGTCATGAATTTAACAAGGAGTAATTTGTATCCTTCTATGGAGTCAAGTGGGCACAAGCTGAGGTGCAAGTTGGTTTTGGCCATTATGGCTACTCGCCTCCCTGGGCATTGGGTCTATCAGATCTTATGATATTGAATTCTGATGGAATGTTGAGTGCTAGTTAGGGACCTGAGGCTTGGTGCAGCCATGTTTCTGTTACCACTAGTAAGTCCAGTTCATGGTCTAGTATAAGGTAAGCGAACATTGAGAAGTGCACCTTTAAAGCTTTGAATAGGTTCAGAGATGGACTGAGGAGTAATAGTGGGCTGAGGCTGTATGGTCAAAGTCGGGGTACGTTGTTCAGGTGCTGTGTTGGGATGCAATATTGAATCACATGGGAGTGGTAGAGGGGTGCTGAGATTTCTTTTTTTGTTGGACTAGGAATACAGGACATTTGCATTTGGGAGTTTCTGGAGACTTTTATGGTGAGACTAGTAGGATCTTGGTGGCAGGTTTGCGCTCGTAGTCTACTTAACCTGGTGGTTCCCTGAATGGAGCACATGGTGATGCAGGAGGGTAGCAAGGATATGGCCCTTGATATGGTATGAGGGTCCCCAGTGTTGTTAGGTGTGGGGTGACACTCTAATTTTAGCACAAACTTGCTAGGTCTAGCTGTGTTCATCGCGGGTTTGTTGTTACTGTCGGTGACCTGGGTAATATTCTGGGCCCCGGTCAAATGGAATGGGGGGGTATTGGGTAGAAACGGGGAAGGGAAGGTATGGTATGGTGTCAGTGACATCCCAGTCTGGCCAGGCCTTTGTCTCCTGGGAAGAATGCTCTTCCTGAGCAGGGAGTGGCATCATCAATGAGTCTGAATGGATACATACTTGCAGGGCTAGATATGTCTGACAGTAAAGTCGGGTGTGGATGGTAGCTGGGTGGGCACTAAAGGCTAGTTCGTTATCTCCGGCATCGGAGCACGGGTAGTATGGGTATGTTGCTGTGGGCTTGTAACATATATGGGGAGCTGCTTATTGATACTTTGGGGTGGTGAGGTGGCTGTGCAGACAGTCTAGGGCACTAAGCGCCGAGAGTTTTCATACAGTAATAAGCTGGGAGGTAAAGTGGCATTGCAGATGCAGGATATATGTGAGTAAATCGTGTCACATGCGTGAGATGCAGATGCAAAGCGTGGCAAGTACGTGATATCCCAGGAACTGTGGCAAAGGCACAAGATACACATGGGGTGTAGCGACTACGCGAAATCCAGTTCTGGAGTAATTAGTAGGTCATACAAAGTTCCACGCAGAGGTCATGGGCGATAGCAACAGTTCTACAATGCATAACACAGATACTGGGCAGTAGCATGTATAGTTGTTTGCAGGGACTGAACATTTCATACTGGAGCGGCAAGCCTCAGAGCATTTAGATTTCAGTGTTACAGGAGTAGCCGTACAAAGTAGTGGCATATAGGTACTTAATTAGAAAACAGCGGGTTGTTGTGCTCCTGATAAATACTTAGCCGGGTGATATGACAGCACTGTGCGGCTAGAAGTGGCATGAAATCGGTGAAACCTGTAGGACGTTTTATAGTTAAATTGCGATAGTGAGTTTACAGTATAATGTAACAATATCTACCAATAACTATACTCTGTAGGTCGGACTGTCGTGAATCCGACCAAAGTAAACGATGTCATGGAATTATACTATGCGATTGATCAGCTAAATAGACATTGGTTGTCATTATGACCCTGGCGGTAGGGGTTTAACGGGGCTGGTAGAGCTGACAGGCCCGTTAACCCCCTACTGCCTCATTACGAGGTCTCCTCATTGAACCCGCTAAGGATGCCTGGTAAAACCAGGCGTCCTTAGTGAGTCCCGCGAGTAGACCAGGATGCAAACAATGGGCCCGTCATTAACGGGCCCATTATTTGCATCCTCCCCATTCGCATTTGAGCCCTATGGGGGCTCAAATGGGAATGGGAATGTACCAGGTTCGGGTTCCCTGAATGGGGAAATACCATGCCCTCCAAGGTCGGAATGGCCCGGTATTTCCCCATTCTGGGAACCCGGACCCGGTACCCGGTATGAGGGTAGCCATGCCGCAAATAGCAGCATGGCTTCCTCCATACTCGGAATGAGGCCCATTGGCTTACAAGAATATACAGACTTTTGAATGATAACATGGGTCAATGATTTACTGTCTCTTCAAACAGGCTCGGGACAAGCACATTTGTTCTAGTGCCTTTGATCGGTGGGCCGGCTAATGCCTGCAGCATCTGGTTGGAGGATAAATGCTGGTGTTATCCAATTGGGCGTCGGGTGGCAGGGACCAGGCAAAGTTTGGCTGAGAGCGCAGTTTTAAGAATGCAGGGCGGCCATCTTAGCCTATGCTTCTCCTCGTGGGGCACAATGGTAGAGTTGTGAAGAAATGGGGAAAAGAAGCTGTAATTGTAGATTATACTATATGGCAGAGAAGGGGTGAAATAAAAAGTGAATTAAATAAACGGTGGGTGCAAGGAGAGAATGGCACAGAAGTGGACAATCAGTCCCGTGCTGCGTTTCGCATCAGAAGAGATCATCAATAACCTTCAGAAAGAAAAGAAAAATATCCCTGAGAAGGGTTAACACTTTTCTACAATTATTGAAATAACACCAGAATGCTCCTGAAGGAGGATAATGAAATTCCAAATAAAACAGAAATAATAAAATAAAAAACCTCCCATACTCACATCTGTGGCTTACCCATTCTGGTCTGCCAAATAGATTTTCGGGGATAGGGTGTGATGTGTTTCTTCGCTTTCTACTTTATTCAATTTATTACTAGCTAGGAGGTTGTAAAATTGCACCGGTTTTTGGTTTGGAAAATCTAGTCGCCCTACTTCTACCATTTGTCTACAGGGTTCATGATGGTAGCACCCTCTAAAGATTTGACCCCTCTAACGGGAAAGCAGGGCATCAATTTTCCAGTGAAACCGGGGAGGTATGATCCTCTGCTGCCAAAGGCTACATTTTCATTGTCAAGCGTGGGACTATGATGTGCTCTGCCTCCCTCCATTCCTTAAGAATTGTATTCTTTACTAAGGATACAACAGGGAATCCCTTGGGGCCGCCATTTCATATTTTCTTAACGTCCTCTTCTCTTCCTTTGACGTTTATACAGTTATGACCTTTGTGAAGTTCATGTTCTCCACCACAGAAGTGAACAGTTTGGTCAGCTTTCTTATTGAGATATGTTTCCTGGATCCTCGTCTCTACTTTTAATGGACAAGACTATGACTCATCAGATGAGGAGGTGGAAGAAGAGGAGGAAGAGGGATTCCTGGAAAAGTTCTTCGTTTTACTTGAACCACTGGCTTCATAAAACCCCTTGAAAAATCTCACCACCTTTGCTTCTTTCCTTAAAAAAGCAGATGAGGAATTAGATTCAAGAGACAATGTGTTCCTACAACTGCCTCAAATTAGCAGAATCCAAGGGGGGGAAGACCCTGTAGAGCTAGACCCGTCATGTCTAATGTTGGCAAAGCGCACGTGAGGACCTATAGCTAAGGTGTGCACTGTCCGCTTTCACAGGAAACGGACAGTTTTACAGTAAAGATTCACCTTTTAAACCCTGTAAGTCATAAGTGATGCCCCTTGTGACAGAAGCGGCTCCAAGGCCCAGCTCTCATGGCCACTGGTTATTTATTACAGTTCTATGCTTCCCACAAAGGTGAGCCTAAAAAAGCCCAGCGGACTGGGGAGTGGATGTGCTGGAAGAGTGCATTATCACAGTACATCATACAGCCCTGCTTGGCCCAACACGAGTGGAGCGAGCAGATCATGGGAGTATTTTATTTTATTTTCTGTATTTAGTTATTTAGACAGTCAGGATATAATTTCTAACAGAAATAACTTACCCAAGCTAAAGTATCAAAAGACAGAGGCAGTCCCCGGGTGGAGGGTGCCTTTGAAAAATACAGTGGTTAATGGGTAGAGTGAACATAATTACAGACACGATAATTCCGAACAAGAAAACCTAAAATGAGGGCCCATTGCATTTGGAAATACTGAGCAATAAACAGCAAATCCAGCACAAATCCAGCATCATTTATTTTCTCCAGTATCAAAAACAAGTATTCATACCAGAAATGTGTATGCTCATATTTACATCACTTTCTCCGCGCATTTGAATGTAGGGTTGTGAATTTCTAATCTATGTGCGTGTGATTAAATGCTGGCTAAAATTAATTGCATCAGAATTCTGCTAGTTTTGGTCTGAAAAGCAGTGCTGTCAATTTAGAATGCACAGGATGCCAGTCCAGCCACGCAAGATTGTAAAATGGCTTAGTGATTTTCAAATACAAAGAGGAGCACCCCTCCCATTCACTTTGCGAGTCTGCTCTTACTGTTGCAAGGCACTTTCCCTACTTTGCAACTTCAAGAGTGAGAAGATGCTGTTTTCATATTGGGATTATTTTCCATAGGAATGGAATTAGGATGGCTCGACTTCCTTTCCCTTCACATGCACTTTTTTTAAAATCTATGGCAGTCACAAGTGGGGAATTATCAAGCAATTTTTCATTTAGATGCCAGGTCATTGATTCACAATCCAAAGTATTAGACGATAGGCCTCATTACGAGGTTGCCGGTATCCTGGCTGTATTAACACCAGAATACCGGCTCTCTGTCCGATGAAATTAGCGCCGGATTACATGTGCCAGTAAAGGTGGTAAATCCCCATTCCATGGAGTCCGAGAGGACTGCATGGGGAGATTTGCCAGTATTACCATCACCGGTAATACTGGTGCCAGTAATACCGACTATTTTTGCCACTAGGGTACCAGAGGTAACATGCCAGAAAATGGAATTATCGGCATGCTGTTACTGAACCAGGAAAGTTGTAATGAGCCTCAATATCTTTGAATATCGTAGGATCCAGTTTACTTATCACTTGTAAAGTGCTACACTGTCAGAGCTGGCGAGTGTTCCTGTTTAACATAGAGCACAGAGAAAGTAAGTTTGTATTTATATAAATGTAATCCCCCACAGCTTTAAGTACACGGAAAACAAGATGTAATTCAAACTAGCAAACTACAATATTATATTCTCATTCTGTCAATAATATTTTATCAACCTCTGTGCTCCCTTGCGCAGAAAATGATATGTTTTCTACAAAAGTCAAATTTCACTTGGCCTTAAATACAGTGAAACGCACAGTTTATTTGTCCACTATAATGTGAAGATATTCTATTTGCGAAGGGAACCCCCTAGTGAAAACACCAACCTATTCCCTCCCACTCCAGGGACTTAGCAGGCCAATGATTCTAGGGGACTTATCTGATTATATTTTGGGATTTATTTTATACTCACTTTGGATGCTTCTTTTAAGGTTCAGAACCAGCAGAGGCTCTCAAGTGATCCCAGGGAATTCCCAGCCAGCAGGCCCATCCTGCTCCCTTCCACCCTTTTTCAGGAAAGCAGGCCTGCCTCAGGTTAAGTTGATTCAGAATCCCTCATTGTCAAGGTCCAATTTTCCAATCAGAATCCCAATTCTGCACTCGCACAGTGGGAACAGCTGGTTTTCTTCCCTCCAGATTTCAATCCAAGAGCGATCTTGCAACTCCCAGTGTGTTCCTCCTTTTAATAATCACTCATATTCCCATGCTTTCCCATGATCAAGTCACACTTTTTGGTTGGTCGAATATTTCCATTTGCTTGTTCAATAGTCAAACATTCCTCTAGAATAAACACCCCCATTCTTGACTGGCTAATCATAATTTCTATTCGTGTGACTAGAAAACAAAGTGGAGGCTGCATTGTTCTTAAAGGATAGTTCCGGGACTTTTTTTTTATTGTCCCTACGGTTCGCCCATGTGTTTTTAAGCATAAATCGGTAGATCGTAGAAAACTTTCCTATGGACCTTACCCGACTTTTCGTCCATTAACGCACTCGAAATCAGCCTCCATTTTGTGATAATCCTATCATTTCCCCCCATCGACCTGGCTCACCTGCCTTTGCGGCACTAAATCATATCCCCCGCCCCAGAGCCTGACATTATCAAAACATTCATATTCCTCGCCTCTATCCGTGACGTGACTGTGCTGCGTAGGCAAACGCGCCCAGGCGTCTTCTGCGCGACTCCACACAGAACCCGGAAACCAACTCACAACACAGCGCGCCACAATTCGGAATATGAAACTGTACTTTTAAATCAAACCGCAAGATTGTAAATTTGGTAAAGTACATTTATTGGACATCAAATGTTTAGAGAATATTCAGCGATTCGCATTTTTCTTTGCTCTCGATCCAAAATAGTTCTTCTTGAGGCAAGCGATGTTCGTGTGCAGTACACAGGGTGTTGGTTTACGATAAAATAAGCTCTTCGGTCGCACTGATAATCGCATGGCTGTTCCAACAACGAGGCACTAGGCCACCACAACGGTATGTATGTTGCATTGTTCACGCGGAGAAGCAACTGGCGGCTGAAAAATCCGTCCGCCGGTGTCTGGTACTCGTGACACAGACAATAATGAACGATGTACCTGTTTTAAAAACATAAAAAATGCAATTAGTCTCACCATCAGATCTTTATTAAAATTATTCATTTCATAGCTAGGACAGCGTTACTGGGTATTATACGTCATTTCCAGTAACCCACCCCCTCTCCTCCGCCTTTTTCAGAGCCGCCTGAGCGCCAGTGGGGGGGGGGAACAAGGAGAAGACAGACAACGATCCTACTAGGCCAGGTGTCATTCAGATCGCGCAAGTGCAGGGGTAGGGGGAAGGTAAAAGTGCAAGGGGAAGGGGAGGAGGGAAGTGGAGTACAAGGTAAGTAGCATAAAATAATAAATACATAGGGCCAGCTGGTGGCAAGTGCAAGGTAAGTGCAGAACAAGTGCTGGGAAGGGGGGGCTGTAGGATACTGAGACAGTCCACCAGTGCAGGGGTTGACAGGGAGGCAGTGCAGGTGGAGAGTGGAAGGACCCAGGACCGAGGTCGCAGACAGTGGACCAGTTGTAGCAGGGGAGAGGGAGAGAGAAAGCAGAAGCAAAGAGGAAGGTTTTATATAA
Source organism: Ambystoma mexicanum (assembly GCA_002915635.3). Taxonomy (NCBI): domain Eukaryota; kingdom Metazoa; phylum Chordata; class Amphibia; order Caudata; family Ambystomatidae; genus Ambystoma; species Ambystoma mexicanum. The sequence continues at coordinate 269,797,112 of CM010927.2, read as the reverse complement.
GGTTTTAAGATAGTGCGTGGTACAAAACAATATGCCACATAGAACGAACAAGTACAACTTAACCCGTCTTTAAAGCTACTGTCTAGTAATTAAATTGCGGTATAAACTCATCTAAAGAGTTACTTACATTATATTTGCATTTTCCATTGTGTCTGTGCGTAGGGCAGCCCCGAAATACCACTCCTTCTATGCCGACGTTATTTCTTCTAATGAACGTGGCTATCGTTTCTGAAATTTTATTCATTATCGTTTCTTACGTTATTGCACCACACCCCCAAAAAGAAGTCTTTCGGGATGGTCCCGGCCTGTCAAGGTCAAATAACAATAGAACCTTATACTGAGTCGTGGGCCATTCCGGCACCCGAGCAAAAAATCAAAGCAGCTGACCTTCACTTTCAACGAGCACACATTCCTAGTTAGCTACATTCAGTGTAAGGCCATCTCACAGGACTTGAAATTTCCACTCCATCTTTGCATTTTGTCTGCGCGCTTTGCAGCCCCAGAGAACCATAAATACGGAGACATTCTATATTTTTTGAAAAATTATTTATATTACTGTTTGGTTTAATTTAATGCGCAAATGAACAAGGTTTGATAGACACATTGCATGTACACTGAGCAATCACTTTTATTTACACAATACATAGCTACACATATTCAATGGGCCTTCGACATGAGCAGACTCGAGAGCAAAGTCACAGGTGACACCCGGGTGGTTTGCACTACTGCACGGTGAAGGGAGGGGCAAGGGTGGAGAGACACATTGCATGTACACTGAGCAATCACTTTTATTTACACATTACATAGCTACACATATTCAATGGGCCTGCGACATGAGCAGACTCGAGAGCAAAGTCACAGGTGACACCCGGGTGGTTCGCACTACTGCACGGTGAAGGGAGGGGCAAGGGTGGAGAGACACATTGCATGTACACTGAGCAATCACTTTTATTTACACATTACATAGCTACACATATTCAATGGGCCTGCGACATGAGCAGACTCGAGAGCAAAGTCACAGGTGACACCCGGGTGGTTCGCACTACTGCACGGTGAAGGGAGGGGCAAGGGTGGAGAGACACATTGCATGTACACTGAGCAATCACTTTTATTTACACAATACATAGCTACACATATTCAATGGGCCTGCGACATGAGCAGACTCGAGAGAACAGACAATCAAATTACAATCATTTAAACCGTGATGTGTATGTCTCAATGAGCTCTGCTTTAGGTGGACATGGAACAGAGGCAATGTTGGGTGGCAAAGCAGTTGTCCCCTGCAGAGGTTCGTTCACAACTCCATGTATGTGCCTATCTAGCACATCAACAATTAGTCTCTCAATAAACTCATATTGCATATCCTCAAACACTGGTTTGATCACCCATTGTTTACTTCTTTTAGTGAAGGCCTTATTGTAGCGAAGCGTCCCTAAAGTTCCGGTCGTCCTACTTTGTTGACGGCCAACATTATGGTTATGTGCCAAGACCGCTAGAAGAGTCCGATTTATCATGCCCTCCATGCCAAAATGCAATCGTTTTGGCCTGTACTTTAGGCACATATTGTGGAACACCTCCAAATCTCCTGTGTGGCAGAATTCCGTGAGTCCCCTCAAATCTCTTGTTATAGTTTTATCAAATACAATCTTTTCAATGGCTTTGTGAGTGGGTGATGAAGGAATCAACCACTTCTTCTTCCGTGCCTCCTCTGTGGACAAATGGCCATGTTCACAATTGTGGAAATGTTGGTTTGTGGTCCAGCGGTGAACGTTGCTACAGTGTAGCATTACTGACCGCCATTTTTCCAGTAGAATTTCCAACGACCCTTCACATGTTTTTGAGCTCCACCAAAGATGGTTGCTGATTGACTTGGACCACTGTGAAATACCTTGCATATCTTTTTTTTACCTGCAGCCGACATTTTTTTATTGATTGTTTTTGCAAGATGCCATCATCATGGTGATTTATATTTTTGTACTCTTCTCTCATTGTCTTGGCAATTGAAACGTGTCTGTCCGTGGCTATCAGGTCGATCACCATTCCCCGCGATTGTAGTTCTTGCAATGATGCTACAAAGCCAACTTTCTCCATGGCCACTGAGGATGTACTTTGTGACACCTGCACGACCACTGAACTCACAATTTTCTTACTTTCCGTGTCCTGAAAGTGGTAGGTGCAGTACTTGGCTGAAAATCCTGGGCTGTCGCACTGTCCATCACCGGCTAGCCTGAACCGTTTGCCCGCGAATGTACTTTCAATAGACATTTTTTCCATTCTCCAAGCTTCGCTAATGGCTGGAAATAGATAATCGGTTTGGTATTTGTAGAACTGAGTTTTCGCAATGAAATGGATTCCCGCAAACTGAAAGAAATACTGTAACTTTTTAAAACTTGAACCACTAAAAAGTGCGGCCGCTGCACAAAGTAGATTGCCTGCTGGCAGTTGCCCCAGCATGGGTTGTGCAGACCATGAGAACGGGTGATATTGTGTACAGGTGGCATGTATTTTAAGGTTACTGCCTCGAATTGCACGAGTCACATTAATCAATGGCTCCCCACATACTTCCCCACCAACCGAATGCCCACATTTCATCATAATAATAATATCCATCAAACAACTATCGAATACAATGAATTTGGCCTCTTTCCTTATACTGTCACTCTGCATCCCAGCTGGTTCGGCCTGTAACGTTGAGGACATGTCACTCACATGAAAGGTACAATCTCTGATATCGTCTTCCGCTATGTTCAGTGATATTGATGGTGTTTCATTGTCGTCCATTTCATTCTCTTCCATTGCAACATTTGTTCCTTCTCCGGCGATGGGAGAAAAAAACAATTTCTTCAACTTTCTCGCGCTCTTAGTTTTTGCGGGTGTGGATTCTGTGAATTGATCTCCGACTGCATCCGAACTACCAGGAGGAAATTCACTATCAATGGCTGGTGGTGGTATAGCTCCGTTGTCAATCACTTCATATTCTTCCCATTGGCACGATGCATCTCCAGTCTCAAGTCCCTGCCAAAAGGTTTGACAAGCAACATCTCTCGTTCGCTTCACTGTCTGTGTAGATCTAGTTCGTACACCCACTCGCAACTAGAGGACAGATTGGAAAAGGGATGTTCAGTTTAAACACAACTTACAGTATTGAACTATTAACAGTGAAAAACAACATAATATAGTGACCAGGACACTAACCTTCTTTTGCTTTCTTTTCTTTGAAACTTTCTTGCCTCGAACTTCAACATCTGGACGCTGTTGCTCCGACTCGTGTGTGCATGTCTCCACTTCCTCTCGCGCTGCAACGACTATATTTTCATGATAAGCACATCCATCACGCACTGACGCTCCATCGACTCCCTGAAACATAGAACTTTCATTAGTATGCATAATAATATTGAAAACACAAAATGTACTTGGGGACCAATACGCATACGTACATCACAATAGCAAAACACGAATGAACGCATTGTGTAGAACATTCAAACGACAATTATTCACGCATTGTTGATCTAGTTAGATGGAACTGTCAAGATCCATACCTCGGGCTCCGCATAGACTTCCATTGATGATATTATTGAAGATGACGCTTCAGCAACTCCCTGAAACACAGTAATTGCATTAGTATGGTTTTCTATTTTGTTAAAAAGAACATAAACTTTGTGCAGGCGTCAACGGCTCATCTAAATAGACCTGCACAAATGATCAGTTGTCTAAAATAAATAATGGATATCTAAATATGATTCGATTTGCTCCATCGTTGGAAGTGTCACCACCCAGAGATCTGCATCAACTACTAGGGGTGATGTTCTTGTAGAAGAAGCTCCGTCATCTCCCTGAAACATAGTACTTGCGTTAATAAAGAAGGAAGTTTAGCGGATGTAATCACGTCATATGATCTCGCTTGATCGAACTGTCAGTATCCATACCTCGAAATGCATAAGAACATCAAGGGACGCTGTAACTGCGGTGCACACTTCTGCAAGCTGTTGTGCAGACCCGTAACTGCATGCTCCCCCTTCTTCTTGGACTAATGCTCCATCGACTCCCTGAAACATAGGACTTTCATTAGTAATGAACACAATATTGAAAAAAGAAGACACATAGGAGGGCGACGACAGAAGGACATATCAATGGCTAAAAACGAAAGAAACATTGTGTGTAACAATCACGCTACAAGAATGCAAGATCTGATGATCTCCATCGATGGAACTGTCCGGAAACGTACCTCGAGCATCTGAGTGACATCAACGGTTGTCGTCAATGCGTTGGACTCCTCAGCATCTCCCTGAAAGACAGTAATAATTACACGATAAATTAAAACTATTGATTTACATGCCTAAAACAAGTCAGTGGCAGAATAGCTAAGTAAGATTACCCGATAGGCGCTTGAAGTGGCTGATGACTGCAATAACGACACGGATGGAGAATCTTCCGCCTTCATGTTGAGTGGATACATAAATGGGGAAATAATTGTTAGCTAATGCTACACACTACCGCAAGGCCGAGAGCTAAATCCTTAAACTTGACTCACCAGTGGAGGGATGTGGACCAATAGAGTGGGAATAGCGGTTGAGAGCAATTTTCGCTTCGCTCGCGGTGTTTTCTTCTTTATTAGCAATGATGTGGAGTACATGTCTGAGCTAAAGTGCCTGCTGCAGATGCGGTATCGATCACCCCTCTTGTCCGCAAAGACTTCTAGGACTCTACTTTCAAGCTCAGACGGTGGATATCCGCAATATCGGACCCATTCTCTTATCTGATCTACAGTCTTAGGGAAAACATGCATTATAGTACCTTCAGATTTATTATGGGTTTTCGAAGGGCAACCGCCAATGGAACAGGCAGGCATTGTGGAAAGTTCTGAAAAGTAAAGATCAACAATTCTCTATGAATACCAATGTGTTAAAAAATTAAATGACACATAAAAGGTTCAATGCAAGGTTCGTTTTGGTTCTTGGAACTATACACGTTATTCACATGCGGATAAGTATTTGAATAACTTTAAAAAAATAGAAAAATAATTTGACTAAACTCAGAACATGTGACTAGTTCCTTGCATGTACTGTCGTGAACGAAAAGAAAACATGGATGCAATTTGATGACTACTAGCAAATAGATATAAATTAAAAAATTGGACGCAAAATGATTATGGTACATGGCCTTACCTTGACGAACAAACAGTTAGATGCAGGGATCAGAGTAGTTTCTTGTCGTAGAACAGAGAGCAGTTCACAGGTTGCAAACTGACGAGTTTGCTCGAAGTGGTCAGAAGTGGTCACGGAAGTTGACAGAGACGAAGAGCAGATAACCAGCACCTTCACGGGTTGACTAGCAAAGCGCAAAGAAGTTCTCATTAGAAATATGAAGTGGGTTATAAAGAATTCGAAACAGGGGTGTGTTTGTGAATGAATGACGTGTATATGTCGTGGCATTATGTCGATTGCAGGGGGGCGTCCAGCGTGAGGGGGGATGCTTGGCAGGAGACACGGGGTCTGGAGGTAGACATGGGAACAACAACCCATGCTCTATAGACCACTTTGAAGTGTACATGGTCTTTGGCACCTCTTGGCCTTTATCGCTCCCTGACAGCTCCGCTTGCCAGCGCAAGTACCCCGGTGGGAACTGCCTTTGATAGGGCGGGGGGTGGATTGGGGCGGTGGTCGTGCAGACAAGACACAGGAAGACTCGTGAATGGAGACACACTTATGTGGATTGCAGGGGGGCGTCCAGCGTGAGGGGGATGCTTGGCAGGAGACACGGGGTCTGGAGGTAGACATGGGAACAACAACCCATGCTCTATAGACCACTTTGAAGTGTACATGGTCTTTGGCACCTCTTGGCCTTTATCGCTCCCTGACAGCTCCACTTGCCAGCGCAAGTACCCCGGTGCGAACTGCCTTTGATAGGGCGGGGGGTGGATTGGGGCGGTGGTCGTGCAGACAAGACACAGGAAGACTCGTGAATGGAGACACACTTATGTGGATTGCAGGGGGGCGTCCAGCGTGAGGGGGATGCTTGGCAGGAGACACGGGGTCTGGAGGTAGACATGGGAACAACAACCCATGCTCTATAGACCACTTTGAAGTGTACATGGTCTTTGGCACCTCTTGGCCTTTATCGCTCCCTGACAGCTCCACTTGCCAGCGCAAGTACCCCGGTGCGAACTGCCTTTGATAGGGCGGGGGGTGGATTGGGGCGGTGGTCGTGCAGACAAGACCCGTTTGCCGCAGGGCCTCACCAAGGAGAGGCCATCTAACTGCATGTAAGAGGCAGGCTGCAGGATCTAGTACATGGAAGGCAGGGGGGTGAGTTTATAAATACCTCACCCTCCCAGGAGAATATATGGGTGCAGTTCACCCTGGAGACCCTGGATGCCTAGGCAGTTAGTTAGCAGCAGGCTGGCCTGTGGTGGCAAGGCGGCACGGGCCAGAGGGGGTCATCTCTGTACCCGGTGCCCAAAAGGATGATTTATTATGATCAACCATATTGATTATTTACCTATAACCATGTTTTGTATCAATAAAATCCAACGGCCTTTTATTGCCAACGCTTGAACAAAGTGGTGTGGTAAGTATTTTTGGGGGAGGAGGCAAGGCCGGGAGGCTTGATGCCAACCCGCAAAATAATATATGTATGACTGCTGCATATGGGTTCAACGGTTATGTGGATTGAAGGTGGGCGGCCAGCGTGAGGGAGGATGCTGGCCGGAGACATGTGGTGTGACAAGACAAGGCACAGGAAGACTATTCAATGGAGACACACTAGATTCATTTAAAAAATCAAAACAACCATTGTTAAAATATATGTTGGGTTTTATTTTAGATCTTAATTTCAATTGAACATAAATAATAAACATTACACATTGTAAAGTTCCGGTTGCAGCACATTCAGGGAAAACCCGCGGTATTGTCCACTGTCGCTGGGGAAATGTTGTCTAATGGCAAGTACCGCACAGGCAGGTATTACTCTCCGAACCCGGTGTCCGAGCCTCCCGTGAAGCCACCAAGTGAAGCAACGATAGGCCACCAGCCTGTACCACCTGTGAAAAAGAAAGATGCAAACTGTATTAAAATGACAAAACTTTCTTATCAATGTCGATTCAGGTAAAACATGTCATTCTGCTTTGAAAAAAATTATATCTAGAAAATGCACAATATGGAACCAATTTACATGCGTTCGAATGATATGTAGATGTAATTTTATATGTGGGAGACGACCATGAAATAGTAGTGGCATCACTGACATCACAACCAGAGTATACTTACTCGTTACTCGGATTACGCGGACGAACAGTGCCGCGAAGTTCGTGCATAAGCACCATCATCATCCTCAACACTGTCCGTGAGAGGCAGGCTTCCCTGAACTCTGGCAGCTCGGTGATGCATTGCGGACTTAGCTCGCCTTCCTGCGGACTTTGCTCGCCTTCCGAAATGTAGGCCAAGCACCCGGAATTTTCACGGCAGCAGCAGTTCTCCTCCTCAGTTGGCATTAGCTCACACCGATTGCACGTGCACCAGGTGGAGACGCCGTCCATGCAACATGGTCCAGGCTCTTCATCCGTTGACTGGTCCTCCCAACTGCCGTCCGAATCCCCATCGTTTTCGCGTGCTTGCCTTTCCAGTAGTTCCTCCTCGGTGTACTCGGGCTTGTACATATACGGCATTATTGTAGCCATTGTGTGGTAAAGAAAGTAAAATAATTTACAGAGAAGGTACAGGTGTTCACAAGGCCTAGAAGCGGCAAAGGTAGCTGACCAGAGCACAGAAACGAGTCACAGAATACTCAAAGTTACACAGAGAGAGTAATGGAATCGAAAATCTGCTGCTGTGTGTTGTGAAACGGTGTGTTTATACTCATTGAGGAAAGAGGCGTCCTGCCATTTCCATGGCGACACTTCATTAGCTGAGGCGCAGCGATTGTTGACACGAAACGTGCTTTGGCGTTGGGAAATGGGCGGTACGCGTCTGCTGATGTCAGGCTCAGGGGCGGGGGATATGATTTAGTGCCGCAAAGGCAGGTGTGCCAGGTCGATGGGGGGAAATGATAGGATTATCACAAAATGGAGGCTGATTTCGAGTGCGTTAATGGACGAAAAGTCGGGTAAGGTCCATAGGAAAGTTTTCTACGATCTACCGATTTATGCTTAAAAACACATGGGCGAACCGTAGGGACAATAAAAAAAAAGTCCCGGAACTATCCTTTAATACATTTGAATGAAAAATCAGTGTTTGCCACATCAATGAAATGTGGAATTCTGTTATCCACCAGGCCACACACAGATCTGGCTATGCGGCATGAATGTTTGGCATTATTTTTCGTAAAGTTAGCAATATTCATTAATTAAGTTTTAACAATCCTGACAATATTGTGTTTGGATTCAATATTTAAAGGGCAGTTCCACAGTCATGATGCACACTACCATTTTATTCCAAGTAATTTGGTTGTGGACTTATCTCAAAAACATTTTTACATGCAATTGTATTGTTGCTTTCAATGCCCCTTTTTCTCTTATGCAAGGTTACAATCTTAGGTTTTGTTTTCTTGGTATAGTAAAACCCATGATTAGCATGCCTTTCAATTATTAATTGACCTCCATTTGCTGATAAAGGTCTCTAGTTCTCGTTAGGCTGGCCACGTGGTTGGTTTTATAAGGTACAGAGTTCAAAGGTGTAAATTGTAAGTACAAGAAGGTCTGTTTGAAACTAGGCCGTCACAAAACATGCTTAATAATGATCTGCCAATACACCACAGAAAATGCATTTGTGGAAGTTAAGCTGCATTTATAAGAATATCTTCTGAGATGATTTCCCAAATTGGGGCTGCTTGTTAACTCAAAGGGCCTGTTCACAGGACATTTAGTTTTGGAACTCTGATGTTATTTGTTTGATTAAAGGCAAACACAGGTTGTATATTGCAGATGGTCAAGTCTCATGGGAGTTTAAACATCCCCTCATGGGAACCTGTATGGAGAAGTGAGTTTGTCAGTGATTTGACTGGACAACTAACCAATGTTGCCCAAAGCCAAACAGAGAATGATGTTTCTGTATGCCTGAAAGGCCTATTGTCTTCTATGGTAAAGAAAAAGTGTAAGCCAATATAAAACACAATATTTTTCCATGTACATAATAAGGTATTTGCAACTTTGAATACATCCACATATGGCAGTATATATAAAATGTTCTCAAACTTAGATTTCACATTTTCCGCTGCCATGGTTCAATGAGTTATGTGAGGAAAGGTAATTATTGATGAAAGACAATGCAACTCTGCCCATCACTGGCGTTTCTTGCTTGTAGATTCCAATCTACATTTTGTTTAGTTTACCAAAGGTACTGATTTCCTCAATATAGAAAGTTACTGGGGGTCATTACGAGTTGGGCGGTAAGGGTTAACGGTCACCGGTAATGATGCCGGTGCAGGTAAACCCTTACCGCCCTATTGCGTGGTCCCTTAGCGGGTCCCAGCAGGAACGGCTGGTCTGACCAGCCGTTCTCTGCGGGTCCCGTCAAGGGACCTTGGAGCTAATAACGGGCCCGCAATTTGCGGGCCCGTTATTAGCGCCTTCCCCATTCCCATTGAGCCCTATGGGGGCTCAAATGGAAATGGGGAATGGTCAACTGAATGGGGATTTACCGGGTCCGCATAGGTCGGAATGTCCCGGTAAGGTCCCATTCAGCCAGACCGGACCCGGACCCAGCTAATAGCGCCATGGCTGCTTCCAAACTCATAATGACTCCCACTGTCTCTTTTGGAAGCAAGTCACTGCCTGCATCCCACAGGTACATCCTTTTTGTGGTAACTGAAAAAAATATTTACACTTGGGACGAAAACAAGGCATTATTCCAGGATCGCTGCTTCTTAAATTGAGGCAGTCTCCTTGTCTGACGTTAGGTGCTGTCCATTACAGGAGACGACACCTATTCACTTGCTTTATCAGCGCATTACTTGTCCATACAATTGAATCACATGCGAGACACTTGCAGAAGCAGTGTAGCTTGTCAGCATCTCATGCGTTAGTTGATTGTTTTGGGTTCTATGTATACTGACAAAAGTTAAACTAAGTACTACAATGTTTGGCTGGGGTGGGCTTTCCAGGGCCTTAAATGTGTAAGCAGTCCAAATAACTGAATTTAATCTTAGCACCCCCACCCCCATTCAGCCTAGGGTCATTAGCCATGGTTTCTGTGTTAGCTACACAGTTTGTGAAAGGGGTTTTAGAAAATAAACTAGTTTTATGCATCCGGCTGCTGCCTAATCCAGCAGCTTTCTACCTTTCATACATTGCTTTATGCTTTTTCTACCCACTCTTCCACCATGCAGGTCATGTGGGTGCCTCCTGCTGCTCCCACTTTGCCTGCTGGGGGGACATAGGTAAACTCCTTTACGGTAGGAAGGACATGGGCCTACTCAGTGTTACTCACTGTATCAGCCTCAGAAGGATTCAATGACTTGCCGGCACATCCAGGATACAAATGTGTAACCCGCAGCTTGCACAGAGTTCGTTACAGCTGGTGCATCAACCAACTGAAGTACCTTATACATTAAATTCACATTATCTACCTTCTGGAGGATAGGTTAAAAACAAGGGCTGAGGTATGACAAATGTAATTCTGGAGGGGAAAGTGGAGTAAAATCCATCTGCCCCCCCTCTACAAACACACACCCCTCCCCACTCTCCCTTTTTCTTCCAAACACACGGACCATTCCCAATCCTTGGCTCCACATGGTCCTCCCAAATCTTCAAACGACAAGAGTAACAGGGGATACCAGGGATATCTCAATACTGTGACCTGACCTGGATAGAACAAAGAAATACTTAACAAAGAAGGTCAGAGTACTAACTGTGTTTATATGGTGAGCATCGATGCAATCCAACCGTCTCTAAGTAGCCATTAAATCATAACAAAGAGACATAGTCTCCAGTAACGTGTCTCATTACATACATCATGTTGGATAGAAACAAATTAAATTCAATCCAGTCGACACACCAGTACTATTAAATATAATTTATTAACATTTCTTAAGACAAATTATTATCATAAAAAACACACATTGCCAAGAATGTTGATATTATTCAAAATGTAAACCAGTCCCTTTAATTCATCCATGGGCTGGTACAATATAACATTCCCATCTTAAAACCACAAAACCACACACATCAACCATACTACATTCACTCTCAAACCATTCATAAATTCATATACATTTTACAAATAATTTTCATTATAAAAATGATTATACTAAAAAACAGATTTAGTACTGTAAGACCAATATTAAATAAGGATCAAACACATTCACTAGTGAGTCAGATTTAAATACTGCAATCTGGTCCGACTCTAACTAGTTGTACTTCACACTGTTTATAATTAACAGTATATTCCCCAACCCGACATGTTTCTTTCTGTGTAGGTCTAGGTAAACAGAAATTCTTCAGGGGTATTATGGTCCCATATGGTCAGGTGGATGATAGATGGAGAACAATGGAACGGATAGACTGCACCGGAACTACTCACCTAAATACAAACACAGAATAAACAACATCAATCTGGCGTAATTGCTCAAGTTATCAAATTGATCATTATTATCTCCGTAACAAATAGTTCACGGGATATAGAAAAGGGGTAATAAATACCCTGAATGTGCCTCAACCACTATGAAGGACACACCATATTAATTGGTGTGTCCTTAATGACACCACCACCACCAACACCACGTGGCAAGTTTGGATAACCATCACCGCTTACATCACGCCTCTTAAATGAGGACGTCCAAGATCTTTCGTTAAACAAAAACCCGTGCAATAATGTCGTTGTCTATAGACCAACAACTTACAGCAAGTCTTATATAGTTGTCTCTAACCGTGCCGCTGAAAAAAGAAGAACAACAGGCCCAGTACTAGAGTGCCAAGGTCGCTGTTAAGATCAAAACTTCACATCCAGAGAGGAGAGATGTGGAACCAAGTCTCTGGACAAATTGACCCCCATTTCACTTTAGTCAAACGCCACCTACAAACAACACGGGGTAAATAAAACATGGGGCTCAATAACTTCTAATGTATCACACACTAAAAGAATGTAACACCAACACCTAAGTAGATTATATTATAACCTAGGCAATCAATGTCTCTACAGGATAAAACTGCACCTTCACAAAAGCTGTGCACCCTTAAATCATGCCCACTTAAAGCGGCTTACCTCGATTCAAAGGGTATGAAGCTCTCTATTGTATGTATCCAATACATTCATTCCAGCAATGATCACCCCGACAGTCAATGGCCGAAGTCTGGTCAGTATAAATCGAGACCCGCGACTCTTGTCTGTAACTATCAAGCGTCAGAATGAGAGGAAAAAGAAAAAGAAAAGCCATGGGCCCTCATCAGTAAAACTAAATCATAATCATGGGTAGTGCTAACATCTTCAATGATATATTTCTAGCAATACAGCCAAACACTTAAATCACATAAGTATTGGTGAAATAAATCACCCTTACAAGGATTCCTGACAACGGCTCTGTCGGCAGACACATTCGAAAACAGTACTGCTTACCTGAATCAGTCTCAAGTATTTTAAGAAGAGAGCTGGAGTCTTCCTATGAGCCCTCGCGTCCAGCGTGTGGGCGAAGCGTATCCAAAATATATACATCTATTCATCCGGTCACGTGAAGATCATGTGACACGGACGTCCCGTGCGTCCATGGACACACGCCCATCAGCCGGAACGGCTGATCGGCTCATCGCAACAAAGCGGTATCATAACCGCGTCATCACGCCCACCAGACTGGGATCCGAAGGGCCCGCTACCCCAGATAAATCAATATACAAGTAAGCGCAATACACTACGCCACCGTGCAGAAATGTAAACAACTCCATATCACTTTTAATTGTATTACGCGAAACATAATGAGTATGAGTACCAAGGACTTGAAATCACATGTGGAACTTCATGTGTGAGATAGAAAGAAAACACCAACTCGTGTATTTTCAACTTTCACACCATGACATATCCAGATGGATATCGTCCACATTTGAAGGTCTGTATGTGTCCCAAACTGTAAAGCCATCGAATCACTATGTCATCGAAACTCATCTAACTCAGCAAACACTCAAGACTAAAATTTCCAGTCTATTGCTTCATTTAGACCAACACAATGGCTCTTACTCAAAAAGATGAGTTTGGTTTCCTCCCTTGATAAGGTCTTTTTGTCCACTGCGGTATTATTAGTTACCACTATTTTCTTCAGTACTGTCCATCTTAATTCATCACACCCATGGTTCCGCATTAAGAAATGTCCTACCAAAGGAGCTGTCAAATTCCTTAATCTGATACAGCTCCTATGTTCATTTATACGGACTTTGATCTTTCTCTCCGTTTTACCAATATAAATTTTGTCACAAGGACACCAGATAGCATAAATTACATAACATGAGTTACAATTGGAAAAATCCATTTGAACCCAAGGTCTAGCCAGACCAATGTCAACCTGAGTAGTGCGTTTCGTTAATGGGCAGCACACACATGTGCCGCAGGGGGCATGTCCTCGCAACTTAGGTAGCCCCCATTGTTGAGTGATAGTGGTTTGTTTATCCATTTTAATACTTATATCATTCTTGCTCACCAACTCTTTAACATTGCGTCCCCTTTTGAAAGCGCAACGTGGACTTGCTACTGGTATTCTAGCCTGTGCTAAAAGGTGCCAGTGTTTTTTAATAATCTTGACCACATGGTTGGACAGATGATTAAAAGTGCTAACAAAGACCAGGGGGTCATCACCAGAAGGACAATTCTTAGGTCTGTATTCAAGTAGAGCATCACGATGATTATTAGATGCTCTCTTGAATGATCTTCTAACAATCTTGTCGGGATAACCTCGTTGGATAAGATTCTGGCTCAAGGTCCTAGATTCGGACTCATAGGTATCCCTCATACTACTGTTACGTTTAAGTCGTAGGAATTGCCCAAACGGTAGGTTGTCCCGCAAAGACTTTGGATGAAAACTGTCATATCGAAGGAGCGAATTCCGATCTGTGGGTTTATGGAATGGTTTAAGACCCAGAACTTTAGTAGACAGATCAGAAAAAATGGTTAAGTCTAAAAAATCTATCTGTTCCTTATGGAAATTCATAGTGAACTTTAAAAAAGGGTTAATCTCGTTTAACCAGTGAAAAAAAGCTAATAGAGTGGTTTGGTCACCATGCCAAATCATCAATACATCATCAATGTACCTCCGCCACAATTTTATCTGGTCTCTGAAAATGTTATTTTCACTGTAAACACTCATGTGTTCCACAAAATCCACATATAGATTTGCTAGTGAAGGTGCCACAGCTGAACCCATCGCCGTACCGTGGATTTGCTGGTAAAAAAGGCCATCGAACTGGAAATAATTCTCGGTAAGGGCCAACTCTGTACACCATAGTATAAAATGGTGTACCAACACCTTCACCAACACCTCTCACCAATCCACGGGCTGCGAGGCCTCACACATCCAAGCAGGAGCTAACCTGTTACCCCAACTTCCCGATCTAATTAAATAGCCACCCACAGCACTACCTGCTTCTCCTTCGCACTCTCTCCTTTTGTCCTTTCCCCCTGTTTTCTCTCTCTCCCTCCTCTCGCTGATCCACTCTGCACCTTTCTCTACTCCTGCCTACTTTCCCTTCTCTCTCCTATCGCCTTTCAATGCCCTCTTAATTTCTCTCGTCTTTCCTCCCCTCATTTTCCCTTCTCTGCTTCTTTTCCTTCTCCCTTCCTTTTCTATTCCCTTTCTGCCCCCACTCTTCGCTACCTCGTTTCTTTATCAGACTTCATTTGCCTCGTCATATTTCTTTTACCCCCTTCCACTTCTCTTCGCTCCAGCCTGCCTCTCCCTTCTCCCCCTTTACGTCCTATCTCTCCTTCTTTGGTTTCCATTATTTCCTTTGCCTCCTCTCTTCTTGTCCATTCTTTCACACCTCCAGTCAGGTTTCTTTTTCGCCTTCTCGTGTCTATCTGGAGGGGCAGGCATGTATGGTCTGAGACGCTACCTTCAAGTGAATCGTACCTACGTCCCTCTTAACTCGCTGCACTGCCCTGTGTTCCAGAACCCAAGTCTGTGGAACGCATCCTCCATGTATTCTCCATGCTCTAGGGCTATGCGAGAAGAGCATAGGGCATTTCTATTGGAAGCTACCCCCTGCCGTGTAGGCCCAATAGGACCCTTTTAGTTTGCATAGGAGCATGGAACATGTGTCTTTTCTAATAGAGCTCACAAAGTGTGGGTGCAGATGGTGGGCAGAGCACAGTCTTTATTGGAGGCCATCAAACATGAAAGGTGAAGACATGAAGCACATACAGGGTATGACCAGGGCTTTAAGTGGGCTGGGGCTGGCCGGGGCCGAGCACTGGCAGACTCCAAAAAGTGGGGCCCAGCCGGGGCCCCCCAGTCCCACAATGCAACTGTATAGTCATTAGGTTTTTTAAAATTGCATGCTATATTAACATAAGTGAATCAGAATCATGCTGCAGATAAGACACAGTGCAATTAAATGATATGCCCAGGATCGCACACTTTGGTTGTACCAAGCAGATTGCGTTGCGATATTTTTATTTTTTATTCTGTGTCATATAGCTGTATATTTCAACAGCTTTGGGCACAGACATCAATTCAAAGAAACAACGGCTGGCCAACCGCAAACACAATTAGACACAATACATTGGTTAAAATTCCAACCTCATTCCCACTACCTGTCCCAATAATGCATTGGAGTACTAATACCAATTACAGTGTGTAAGCCCAACCCCAATCATGGGCAAGGAGAAAAAGCACACCTTCCCAACAGATTATTGCTGGCTATCCAAAATGCCAGCTATCTTCCGCCAAAGGAGGGTGAAGAAAATAATACAAGGCTCATGGTTCACCCCCATGAATAAAGCCCAAATATCCTCAGCAATAGGGTCAAAATGTATGCCCACGGCCACACATGCTGCTCTCCTTATCCCACAGAAAGAATTTCAATGGATTAACAAACGCTGACCCGACTTTAGGGCACCCTGGCAGGTCTGGGGATGTTTATCCAGGCCCCCGTGATTTCAAAACTCTTAACAGAATTAGTTTTGAGTTTAAGGTAGTCCCAGACCAGTGTGTTGCCCACAAATCGGTTGATGTAATTAGAGGGCCCAGGACGAACAGAAATGTATTAGAAGAACAGACCACTATTTGACAAGGAAGCCAATTGCACAAATATTGCTCACGAAAATGGCTGTAAACAGCCACCTAACACACAGGGATTTTACTGAAATACACATTACCTCTAGCACCGGGTATGTGTCCTTTCTGTTATCAGATATACTGTAACACACAAAACAGAATAAGGAACAAAAGCTTCACTGGAGCTAATTGCTTTATTGTGCCATTAATGCAGCCCTAACACTCTCCCTACAAGGGGCACACTATCCTAGCCCTTCATGATGTTCCTCACCCTAGAGAGCGCTGATGTACCGACTAAGAGCGGGGGATGCATGGGGGCTATTCTCACCCTATATCAGCTTGCAATGAGATAATTTCCACAATACATTTTTTCACATAAATTTCATACAGCCATGGGTAATTAGCCCAAACAAGTTAAAACAATAGCAGTTACGGGAAAAACCATTTCCCGACTGCACACTTGGGTCAAACAGGCAGGTCACGTGGGACTCGGCGTCAGATGATCTGACAATTTAATTGCCCTCCGTGAGGTGTGTCTGGTTGTCCCAGGAGTACATTCTAAAACATCTTTAAGAATATAAGTATCACAAGCCACTCTCGTCGCGTAGTGATGCACCCAATGCTAAGCTCTTTCTTTAAGGTGCATGAACAATTCAATTGTGCGGGAGGGCATGACACATCTATAACAAGAATCACAATATCTGCAACATCGATTCAAACAATTCTTTCTAAAAATGCATAAATCCACTTGTGTCACTCTGAATGGGGTGACATCTATATGTCTGGTCGACCGGTTTCAATGATGTCTTTCGTGTAGCATATTCTTCAGGACCCATTATTCTTCCTTAGACCCAATCTGCAAGCCTCACAGGGGCGAAATTGCGACATGTTCTGTGAAACAAAATAAGAGAAAGTCAGTTTGACTTCTCTCATATAAGGGATAAAGCGTGTGGCATTTCTTACTATTTCTCATGCGTAGAATGGAATGATTTACTTTCCAATGAACTAAACAAATCAACTTGTGACATTAAAAAGAGGCTGTTTTCACCATACTCCACCACCATTGAGTGTATGACATCATGTCCAGTACTACAAAGTCATACCTGTCCGTCTGTTGTATGTGCGAAGGAATGGCTCAGTCAATTTCAACAGTATTGGCACGTTCAAGTAATTGGATAGAGGCACCAAAATTGGTGCTTGATCTGCAACATAGGGGGGGCTACATGTAAACAGCCACCCTCATGGCGGATTTGAACTGGGGAAATGGGCAGCTCAAGGTAACGCCCGGGACCAGATCCAACCATTTATTCCCAACCGTGACCAAACTATATATGGCACTACCCTTCATACGATGGATATTAGAGCAGCCGGCTAGATAGATACCAAAGTTTAGAGTACCCCGGACCAGAGCCAACCATTTATTCCCAATAGTGACCAAGCTATCTATGGCACTACCCTTCATGTGATGGATATTAGAGCAGCCAGCTCAATAGATAGCGAAGTTTAGAGTACCAGCCTCAGCATTGGCGAGTTGCCAAAGAAAATTCAGGGAGGACATCTGCAATCGTGCCATGCAGGAATAAATCCCAAACTCCAAGAAGATGGTCTGGACGGGAGTCCGAGTAGGAAGTCGGAGGAACCTCTTAAGTAAAAAGGATTCCAGTTTGGACACACCTGCCATGTTACCGGGCTGCCAGAGAACAGCACCGTACATTAGCATAGGGCTAATCTTTGGTGCTGCGATATGCACTTAGTTATGTAGTAAGGCCACCCATGTTTACATGTTCTTCTTTAGGTCACGCCCTTCAAGTCTTAGACCATGCCCATCAGGCAAGTCGCACTACCAAATGAGCCCCGCCAACTCAATTTCTTACCCTACTTAAAACACTGACTGTCCACTTTACTGCGCGAGGTCACTGTGCACACAAGACACGCTTGGCACACATAGAGCGCGGTCTCTGAAGCCTGCCTGCTGCATTTTAATTGCCTCACGCGGTTTCACTGATTCCTTTGAAGTGTCATTAACGTTTCGCTGCCCATTACTATTTCTAAAAATACAGCACAGGCTTCAGATGTGTCCTGCTGCTCGTCCTCCTGCCTTGCCTGAAGTGCGCTTGGCATTGTGTCACTTTCCGAACTGGCCTTCCGCTGCACGCCCTCGGAGCCATTGACAACAAACAAGAGCCACGTGTGCACGAATCACGTCGCCGACGCCATTGTACGTAAGTGACAGGTCTGTGAAGATGAGCCATATCTCAGCAGTAGAAGTGAGAGAGCGACCCGACTTGTGACATCCCGCATTCAGAAAACGCTTCAGAATGAGTGTATTTATTCAGTCACTGAACGTAACAAAAAATCTCCAAGTAGAGTCGATTTAAGGTGATTAATGGCACACTGGCACAGAACAGAACCCTGCAGGGCTTAAGCAGCCCCCGCAGCAGGCTACACGCATGTTACACAAAAGTGAAATGAAATTATACACAGAACAGAAATCCAGTCAGAGGAAGAAATATTCAAAGTGAAATGTGAACAGATGGAGGATAACGACCACAGATGAGTTCTTTTTTCCAATCCCGACCCGTCTGTCTTAATACCGTGCTCATCCTCCCCTCTCTTTTTAATGCCCTCCGCAATCGTCTGTCCTTGCCTTACAATAGTTCAGGCTAGACCCCGGGCAATGCCAGAGGTTAAAATTAACACTACACCTTTCAGCCATCACCTCTTTTGTTTTGATCTAGTCACCCCGAGTGAGGCTGGTATGCCCAGACTAGGGCCCAAAGCCTGCAGGGCCTAGTGACCCAAGCTATAGTCACTGATGACACCCAGTGGGACCTGAAACATACCTGTGGTGCTTGTGGTATCGGGCAGAAGGAGTTTGGGCTAGACTGCCCCTTTTGAGGTGGGACCAAGCCTTGTTTACATGTGTTCTTTCTACATTCTGCAATGCTTGGTAGGCAAACAACAGTGGTCTGGAGTGTTGTCCAGAGCTATGCTAGAGTTTAAGATTATTTCTAAACCCGCCAGCCGTCACCACTTTTGTTTTGCTTAAGACAGTACAAACACAGTCTATTCGTTCTTCGCCTCTTCTGCTCAGCATCGGATAATGGACCTCATAGAACCCCTAAATGCATAGGTTCAGGTTCTGAGGTACTAAGTGGCACAGAAGATGGTGCTGGTGCCGAAAGTCAGTATTGAGATATGTGGCTCTCGATCCGTCTCCATTCCGTTTATCTCTCTGGGCGTCTCAATCTATCATGCACTGTTGTGTGCTGACACTTTGTACCTGATATCCAGTTGAAGAGGCTAGGATACTGTGCCAGGTTGTCCAAAAGTAACAGAGCTTCAGGGCTTGTGAACGTTGATAGCCAGGAAGACAGCCCAAAACCCTCTTACTTGAATGACACACATAGAGAACCCCTATACCAGTCTCCCTGCACCAACAAATGATGTTCTGGCAAGATGTGGTGCAGAGGCAGTGCAAGCACTGGACCTGGGGCACCGAAGATATCAATGTGTTAGAAGGCAGAATAGAGATTGCTAGGAGCAGAGAGCAAGGCAGGAGCAGAAAACAAGAGTAAGGCAAGGAGGAGGTAATAAGGAGGAGTACCTCGAAATGGGGCCAGAGAACGAAGGCTGGCCCTCGATGCCTTTAATCATGGCTTCTTGGGCTTTAGAAAGTACAGGGATACAGGCTGAAAGAAGGCAGAGACACAGAGCCAGAGCTCCATGAGCAGAGATGGAGGAAAGAGGGAACAGGAACGGGCTAAACACAACTGAAGGAGTTGAGACACAAGGAGCATAATCTCAGCGAGGCTTATTTAGCCTGAAATCAGTGTCTTCCTTGTTGCTGTTGGTTGCCAAGCAACCGCCAACAATGGACATGAGTACGAGTGTGAGACAGGGTTTGAGGTCTCTGCGTATGCGCTTCAGGAGAAGAATGGTGACGACCAACCACTGAGACCGGCGCCATCCACGGAACGGACTTCGTTCACGAATGGCCCTGCCACCTCCATAGCGGCAACACCACCTAGGATACAATCTCCAGCCACCCCATACAGGTAAGTACACTTGCAGGACAGGATGTCCGAGGGCTGACCTCAGTGGAAGCATGACATGGAGACACTTACAAACCATTGACAAGCAGGACAAATTCAGAATTATGACCAGTTATATGAGTACGATCTGGCCAATAGACACACCCAGAAGTCCCAATTGATCCTCAATACAAGACCCATATGTCCAGGGAGCATCCAGACTGGTGTAAAGAGGGATTACAGTGTGACGAATGTGGGTGACGATGCCAGTGACATTGCTTGAATAACTGGGTATCAAATTACAGCACTCACTCTTCACAATTGCACAAACACCTCCTTGTGAGGCTAGAATTGAGGCAAACGGTCCTTGTTTATCTTGATTTCAAGAGCTGGAATAAAATATCCGACCCCAGCATGTTTTCTCAGGCAGCGCTTCTCCTGAGACAGGGTTGAGTGGTGAATGTATGACACATTGCAGGCAGAATTATACCCCATGTAACAACTCCCTCCCCAATTAATGGATAGCCAGAAATAAGCTCTGTCCCCACCAATGTAATAAGTTCCTTAATACATAGCATACCCAGACTGGAAAATTAAAAATCAGGGTCAATGGCAAATGTGGCATTATTAATCACTACACTGGTGTTGGTGGATAAGTAATAATGACATTTTCTAGTTCCTATAAATAGAGGACCCGGGTTAGTATAAGATACTAAACCAGTTACCGGGAAAGAAAGATGGAGTGCTGCTGGCTTAATGCGTACTTGATCTGGGGCAAGAAAATTCAGAGAAGCGGTAAAGCCCAAGTGAGCATGAGCATCCATGCAGGGTCCTGGGCAGTCAGTAATTTTACAAATCCAGACATGTTGTCAAAAGAGGTGCACATAAGTGTTTTCATTGTGAACCCAAGGGATGTGCAGAGTGATCATCATTTTCAAGGCAAGTAGTGCTGTAAGTAGCAGTCACAGTGAAATGATAATATATCAGTAGTCTGACAATAACGCAAGTATCTGAAGTACCAGAGCCACGTGCATACATGGGTCATTATAATGAAAAGAATGACATGCAGGTGATAGCAACAGGTGCCATAACTTGCAGGTATCGGTAGATCAACAGTGGGGGCTTCTACTTTTTGACAGTGCACTGCCACCTCAGGGGGATACCTTGTCGTTGAGGGGACAAATCAAGGGGCGAGTGACCTGGTCAGTTGCCACTTTGTTCAGCCCTATTGGTTCTTGAGAACTCTTCCACAGGATTTCAACGCGTACCTTTTGGGGGCTGAGTTGCAAGATCCAGAGGGGTCAGACACTGAAGGTGGTATTCCAGAAGGGAGGTCTGAATCAGGGTTGTTTCCTGCGGGACTTTGACTGTCTGATGAAGGAGCCTTTGCAATAGCTCCCACGGTGACCTCACTGTGTAGAAGAGATTCAGCAGTTGTGGGTCCTGGTTCAGCACATGAGCATACTGAGTGTTTGGGGGCCGCACCCTTGTATTCTGGTACTGCTCATTACATTCCAACAGCACTGGAAGAGTCTGACATCAGCAAGCGACCGGCAGCATCACTGATGGAGGAGTCGGTAGTCGTGCTGGAATTGGAGCCAGGCCAAGGAACATCGGTCGAAACGGAGATGGTGTTTGTTTGTTTGTTTGTTTGTTTATTATTTATAATGTGCATCATACCCTGGGGTAACAGGGCGCAATAGTTACAAGTATATGTGAAGCTTGGTTGCACAAAGGTATATACAGATTACATACAAATAGAGATTACAAGGGTGTATGTACAGAGAAGGTGTTTTTCATGCATGGTATGCATCATGAGAATACACATGCAATTCCCAAGTGGGTATATACAAATAGAGTCTGGTGCAGGGGTAATTGTTGAGATACTGTCATAGCAGTGAGCGTGTTAGGTAATATGGTAGTTACCAAGGCGGAGGCCAATCAATTGCAGGATTATGAGTGCTGTTGGATTTCAGCCATGTGATGGTGTTGGATCTGAATTTGTGGTAAATTTGGTCTGTTCTTAGACTGGGAGGCAGCGTATTCCAGAGTTTGGCCGCTGTTAACGGGAAGCTGTTATCTCCAATTGTGGATCGTTTATAATTTGGTATGGAGAGTCGATCTCTGTTGGCAAGTCTTACTGGTCTTGTGGACGTCTGCCTATGAAATCTTTCGGCCAGGTAAATAGGTGCGGCATTGTTGAGAGATTTGTGAGTTAGCGATAGAGTTTTTAGAAGGACTTTATCGTAGGTTGGGAGCCAATTATTCTGATGACAGGTTTCTGAAATGTGGTCTCTTCTAAATATGCCCAAGGCCGCTCTAAGAGCATTATTTTGTAGAGTTTGGATTCTTTTGATAGTGTCTTTGGACGATCCTATGTAAAGGGCATTAGAGTAGTCCAGGCGTGATAGGATGAGGGCTCTGGCCAAGGTAATGCAACTGCTGTCCGAGAGGAATGGGTTGCCAGTGCGTATCAATTTGCACGTGTAGGCTGTAGATCATGGGTGCACAACAAACGGCACGCGGGCCAGTTGTGGCCCGCCATGCCGTTTTGTACAGCCCGCCAGCAACAAAGACTTTCCTAATGGAGGGCGGCCCGCAAGCAGCATCGGCCGCCCTCCATTAGGAAAGTCTTTGTTGTCTTTCGGGCCGGACAAAACACTGGCCCTCATTGGTTCAGTGCACACGAACCACGCAGCTCCTACGAGCCACTTAGTGCGTGTCTGCTGCACCAATGGAGTGCCAGCACTACGGCTGGCGTGGCCAGTAAGGCTCGATGCCGGAAGTATTTCAGCCTTGCTTGCCACACCAGCCGTAGTGCCAGAAGCCTCGCCAGCGTTCCAGCACGTCTGGGTAAGTACAGTGCGGGGGCGGGGGGCTGTATGTTTGTGTGTGTGTGTCTGTCTCGGGTCCGTCCTGACTGTGTTTTTTGTTTTTGTATGCATGCTGAGATGCGGAGGAGGGGGGGGGGTGTCGGGTGTGCATGGGTGTATTTGTATGTCTTCAGTGTATGTTGAGATGCGGGGCTGGGGGGGTGTCGGGTCTGCTTGAATGTGTTTGTGTGCAAGTGCAGTGTGTGTTGAGATGCGGAGGGGGTGTGTGTATCGGGTCTGCCTGAATGTGTTTGTGTGCAAGTTCAGTGTATGTTGAGATGCGGGGGTGGGGTGTGTGTTGGGTCTGCTTGAATGTGTTTGTGTGCAAGTGCAGTGTGTGTTGAGATGCGGAGGGGGTGTGTGTGTCGGGGCTGCCTGAATGTGTTTGTGTGCAAGTTCAGTGTATGTTGAGATGCGGGGGTGGGGTGTGTGTTGGGTCTGCTTGAATGTGTTTGTGTGAAAGTGCAGTGTGTGTTGAGATGCGGAGGGGGTGTGGGGGTTGGGTCTGCCTGAATGTGTTTGTGTGCAAGTTCAGTGTATGTTGAGATGCGGGGGTGGGGTGTGTGTCGGGTCTGCCTGAATGGTGTTTGTGTGCAAGTTCAGTGTATGTTGAGATGCTGGGGGGGAGGTTGGAGGCGTCGGGTCTGCCTGAATGTTTGTTGTTGTTGTGTGCACGTTCAGTGCATGTTGAGATGTGGGGGGTCCGGGTCTGTATGTGTGCATGCTTGTGAGTTTGTTTGGTAAGTTGGTGGTGGGGGGGGTTGGGTCTGTATGGGTGCATGGTGTATACCTGTGAGTTTGTATGGTGAGTTGGGGTGGGGTCTGTATGAGTGCATGGTGTATGCTTGTGAGTTTGTGTGCTGAGTTGTGGGTGGGGGTTCGGGTCTGTATGGGTGCATGGTGTATGCTTGTGGGTTTGTGTGCTGAGTTGGGGTGTGGGGTTCGGGTCTGTATGGGTGTATGGTGTATGCTTGTGGGTTTGTGTGCTGAGTTGGGGTGGGGGTTCGGGTCTGTATGGGTGCATGGTGTATGCTTGTTAGTTTGTATGCAGGGGTGGGGGGTTGGGGTCTGTATGAGTATGTATGCATAGTGCATGCTTGGTGGCATGGGGCATAGTGTTTGCTTGAGGGGTGGGTGTCTTGAAGCATAGTGTTTGCATGAGGGGTGGGTGTCTTGGGCATAGTGTTTGCATGAGGGGTGGGTGTCATTGGGCATAGTGTTTGCTTGAGGGGGGGTGTCTCGGGGCATAGTGTTTGCATGAGGGGTGGGGGCCATGGGGCATAGTGTTTGGTTGGGGAGTGGGGACCATGGGGCATAGTGTTTGCTTGAGGGGTGGGGGCCTTGGGGCATAGTGTTTGCATGAGGGGTGGGAGCCATGGGGCATAGTGTTTGCTTGAGGGGTGGGGGCTATGGGGCATAGTGTTTAATAAAAATTAGGGGTTGAAAAAGCCTCCAGCCACGCCACGCCACGCCTTCCGCCCCACCCACATTTACTTTTCGTCCCACCATAGCCATCATGTAGGGTACTTTCGGCCCTCTGTCAAAATCAGTTGTGCACCCCTGCTGTAGATGATGCTAGGGAATTGACCTGTTTAGTGAATGACAGGTTTGAGTCAAGGTAAAAGCCAAGTGTTTTCACCTCGTGTTCAACTTTTATGATGTTGCCATCGATTATGAATGATGAGTATTTGGAGCCCAGTTTTTTTTTATTGGATGGGGTGCCCAGGATAATGAGTTCTGTTTTATCATCATTCAGGCATAGACCATGTGTGGCCATCCATGCCTGGATGATGATATACACTCTATTCACCAAGGCCAAATCCTTTTCATAATCCCCTGAAAGCGGGAGGAGGATCTGGGTATCATCTGCATAGTTAGTGTAGGTAATACCGAGATGATCCAGATCATCGAAGAGGGGCTTAGTGAAAATATTGTAGAGTGTAGGCGAGACGCATGAACCCTTGGGCACACTGCAGGTGATAGGTATAGGGTCTGCAGCTGCTAGCGGCGATAAGACCCTCTTTGTTCTACCATTTAGGAATGATCTTATCCAGATAATAGCTTCATCAGAGAAATGTGCTGCTGTATTTAGATGGTTACAAAGGATATTGTGGTCAATTAGATCGAACGCGGCTGAGAGATCTAGGAGGAGGAGTAGTGCTGATTTACCACTGTCTTTGAGCTCATCGATTTGGGTCATTAGATCGATAAGGGCGGTTTCTGTGCCATGCTTGGGACGGAAACCTGATTGTCTGGTTTCTAGCAAGTGATGTTGTTCCAGGTGCTTTTGAATTTGAGTGTACGCTACCGTATCCAGGATTTTTAAAAGGAAGGGCACAGTAATAATGGGTCTATAATTGGTTGGTGTCGATGGGTCAAGAGTCGTTTATTTTTTTAAGTGGGAGTAGTGTTGTTAGCTGGGGTGATGATTTTGCAGCAGTGTGCTGAATCAATCCAAGCTGGGATCCCAGAACCCTTTACCGCAGTGTTCGTAGTCAGGGGAACCTGGAACGGGCTGCACCACCTAGACTGGAGCGCAGATTTCTGCTGAAGTACCTTCACCAGGACCCAGTGTCCTGGCTGTAGAGGGTGATAGGGCTCAGTAGCTGGTTCAGACAGGGATTCATGGATCTGGGCACGGGGAGATCAGTTTTAATCAACATTGACAGTATTGGAGCATTGTATCATTCTCTAAAGGTAGGCAAACTTTGTATACAGGGGACTGCTGGGGGTGCAGTTCCCATTCTGGTGAGACGACCAGTGAGGATTTCATTGCCAGACAGTTTATGTTTACGCTATGGATTATTGCTCATGGCAAGCAGGGTTAAAAACAAGACTTGGGGCCATTTCAACCCTCTTTACACACTTTAGATAGCCTTAATTTAATATTACCATTGCATCGTTTTGCATACAAGGTGGACTGAGGGTGGAAAGTGCCATGGAACTCTTGAAGCAAGATCTTCTTGTATCTTTGGGAATCTCTGAATCTAATAAAATAAATCAGTGGCACCCTAGGGGGCCTGTAAAGTAGCTAAAGTTTCACCTCCTCCAGGTAACTGTCTGAGCGGGAATGCACCAGTACTGGTATTGGGTTTTACATTTGGTAACCCTTTAAATGCAGCTGAGGAAGGTGAAAAAAAGTTAGGAGATCTGAGCTCGTATTTCAGGAGTACACGGGCCAACCATAGGGTTTATTGGAGTGGACTGATAATAGGTTGGTTGTTGGGTAGAGTCTGGGCTAGTCAGTTGATAACCAGGTACACCATCTAAAATAGCAGGGTTATAAATATCCAGGATATCTTCAGGACTTTCCTTTAACAGGGGCTCCCCTAGGATAAGGGGATATAATCATTTGTACCCGGCTGTATGAGCCGGTACCTGCAGGTTGAAGTACTTAGTTTTCAGGCACTTAACTTGCTCCTGGAGCTTTTCTTGGGTATCTTTTGGTTCCTGCGTCTTGGACTCAGTCTGTCTCTTTGTAGTCTCTGTATACCAATCTAGATAACTGTGCCATGGCTGTTGATGTACACGTGCACCTTTCTTTTCTAATGACTTATGTACGTGTGTTATCTTATCTAAGTCAAATGTGCCTTCCTGAGGAAAATGTCTAGGTAACTCACCTTGTGTATATTCATGACATTCATCCTAGTTCTTACATGCTTTGGGCGAGTAGTGAGTAAACATGAAGTGTGCTTGATTTCCTTTAGGAGGAAGTGGCACTTGTCTAGACTGCCCTGAACCCATTCCTTCAGGGGTAAGACATGGTATGACTTAATAAGGATTTAGGTCCATTCCTAACTGTGGCTGCCTCGTGACGCTACTGTGTCCTGGGGCTGGTGGAGTTGGTACGGCTCATAGCTGACCACTCTGCCATATCTATCTGGAGGGTCAGGTTTCACCACTTGACCTCAGTTCCTCCTCGAACAAAATTTTCAGTGACAGTCGCAGGTGTTGGTCAGTCTCAAATGACTGCTGGTTCACAGCCTATATCTCCCATTACACTACCCTCAATTCAGAGCGGTTTTCAGCTTGTTTCAGACACTTGGGTAGGCGAGAGTCAAAGACAAGGTACATAATTGGTAGAAACAAAGCATGTTGCACCTCCCGTGCTATGAGGGAAGAGACTGTGAAATATATAGCAGGGTCACAAATGAGTTGCACATTTAGGATTTCAAGTATCAAGTTACAGGTTAAGACTGGACAATTCAAGGGGCTCTCATCCAAAATATTTTCTTCACACTCCAATGGAGCAGATGCCTCCTAATCTCTAATTGATATTACTACACTACTCTGACCAGTGCAGCAGTCTAATGTTCTTTTAAGTCCATAGGGATCATGAATGCACTGCTTTTACTTTCTTTTCTAAACTTACGGCAGCCAATCAGTTTTACTTTTCACTATTCACATATGATACCTTCCCTCCTGTATTCTTGGATTATCAGAACAGATTTTCAGATTTCTTTAACCAGAGACACATGTTTACCTTGGCCTGTTTGAAACAATACTATACAATACACTGATGCAATTACCTGTGTTCATCAACCCACAATTTTCAGTCGACTCTTCTTCCGCATCTGCTCCGTCTATCTTCCCCGAGTCTCTGGGCACTCCAGGCCACTCTTCCTCTGACAAAATCATCTCTTCTGGACCCATGAGGATCACTGGGGTGACTATTGGGCTTGGCCCAGGACAGCGTGAACCCAACGTCGCAGACACAAAACATGTTGTGTAAAGAATTACCACTGACTATTCCAGTAGATTGGTGAACAATATATTAGTAAAAACCAAGCAACAGGACAAAAACAAATTAACAACAATACAAGACTATGACGCAAGTGAGATCCCCCCCTCTCTCCAAGCACTGTTCTCTTATACCCAAAGGAAGACAGGCATTTCAATGGAAGGGGAGGTCCAGACATGGCAAGGAATCATACTGAAACAAACAGGCAACAAAGCCCCTCTATCTAAATCTTTAATATCAGCTGCGTTCTTACATGTAAGGCAGTGTTATCAGGAAGGACATCATAAAGAATGGTGTACCACCATTCAAGATGCCTTAGCCGCCAAGATCGACCTCCTCCAAAATAAAATAACAACTAAAAAGCAACTACTAGCTGACAAATCCACCACTGGTAACCACATCCTGGACTCAATTGTGAACACCAACCCCCAGTTCTTCTTCACTCAATGTCCCAAGAATGAGTGTTTGACACCATATCAAAACTCAAAGCTTCCACTGCAAAGGAGATTCCGTCCCAGTGCAAGTAGTCAAATCATGCGCCCACACACTCACTCCCATCATAACCAATTTTGCCAGTGCTTCCTTCAAGGCTAAACTCATCCCAGCCAGTATTAAAGAAGACTGGGTTACACCCCTACTAAAAACCAAACTCCCTAGATCCTACCATGCCCACTAACTATCGGCCCATAACAACAGTCCTGTTTTTACTACAAATTCTTGACAAAATAGCCTACAACCAAGACCAAGCCCATCTGGAACACAACCAGCTCTTGGGCACTAGACAATCTGGCTTCAGGAGCAGCCACTGCACGGAAACTGCTCTGCTGGACTTAATGGATACTATCAGAGACACAGGCAAACTCTGCATTCTCCTTTTGTTGGACCTTTCTGCAGCGTTCGACCTTGTGGATCACAATAAACTCTGCGCCACACTAGCTAAAGATTTAAATTTCTCTACTGACGCCACCGTGTGGATTAAATTGTTCCTAGCAGAACGGACCTCCAGAGTCTCTATAGGCAAAGAAGCTGCAGACCCCATTACTGTCCCTATTGGAGTAACCCAAGGCTCTTGCCTCTCCCCTACTCTTTATAATGCATACACAAAGCTGCTATTCTCAACTTTAGAGAATATGGGTGTCATCTACACTAACTTTGCAGATGACACCCAGATCCTCATTCCACCCTCTGGTAACTACCCCCAAGACACACTGGCCATTAACATAATCTATGCCATAATACAAAACTGGATGGCACTTAATAGCCTCTGCCTCAATGATGAGAAGACAGAGATTCTTATTGTGGGTTCCCAGTCTAAAATAGTTGCGCTCCACTCAGACTACTCCTCCATTAATATTGATGGTACCATGATACCTGTTCTGAAGCAAGTAAAAACTTTAGGATTCTATTTCGATGCAAACCTCACAATGACCAAGCATATCAGTACTCTGTCTTCATCCACCTCCTACACCGCCAAACTAATTGCCCTGAGCCATCAGTTCCCTGCCTCCCACCAACTGCAACACATTGGCTAGGGCTCTGATTTTAACAAAACTCGACTATTGCAATATATTGCTATTCGGTACCTCTACCTCCAACATCAAAAAACTACAACTAATACAAAACAAAGCTCTACGAGCCGCCCTAGGAATCAGAAAATATGATCTTATCTCTAAGACCAGAAGAGATCATCATTGGCTGCCTATTGAAGCCAGAGTTATTTTCAAAACTCTCTGCATCACCTTCAAATGCCTCAAAGAATAAGCCCCTAACTACCTTAATAGGGCCATAACCAAAAAAGAGTCTACCAGAACCTTGAGATCCAAGAACAAACTACTCTTAGCAATGCCCCGCTATAGAAACACTATAGCAGGGGGCAGTAGTTTCCATTACCTAGCACCCAAACATTGGAACTCCCTCCCATTGAGCATCAAACAAGAGGAAACTTTCACAGGCTTTAAAAAAATACTAAAAACCTGGTTATTTAATCAATACTAACACAGCAGCCACCTTAGATCTTGTAAATAACTTTTGCATCAGTTTTGTACTTTGTCTCCTGTAAATATAATGCATCCTGTAACACTGTCTCTACTTTGTAATGGCCCCTGACCAAATGCCTTAAATAGGCTGTCTGTATCCTCGCCGTGACACCTAAGTGTTTTTGCGTGTAACAAATGCAATAAATAAAAATAAATAAATAAATAATAAAATGATACATTTAGTGAGGCTGAATATACTCCTCAAACGTTTACACACAGTCCAAAGCAAGCAAGCATGCTTATAGTATGATGACTTCCGTCGACTAAAGCTGCTTTTTCTAGGAAAGTGGGAGCCTAAAACATGCTTCCATATGACAAGGCAAGCATTGCTACCCAGTAGGCGAAGAGCAATTATTGACAAAGCATGCAGGAAAGCTAATATTCTTGCCTCGTTCAAGCACGAAACAGTTGTTTAAACATGGCAGTTTGCAGTACCTTCTCAATATTATAATGCAGCAGTATACTAGGGGAGTTCATCCAATTTTCACTTCCAGATTGTCCCCCACAGTCTCCTCACTAATCCCTCGGAACTCTCTACAGTCACTGTTGCTTAAAGTGTACCCTCACCAAACACTTCCAACTCCCCTCACAACAAACTTCAACTATGACCTGGCCAGTCACTCCAAATGTCCTCCCAGCAAATTAACTCCAACAGTATCTTCACCAGCTGCACACATCTCTCTTCCAACACCTAAACACGAGCTGTAACCTCACAGACCACCCAGAGCTCTCTTGCAACACTTTCTCTTCAAATGCAACATGACCAGATACTCACAAATCAATTTCACCAACCTACTTGCTAAAGCTTTACGTTCAACCTTTATGCCAGCTCCTGAAATTCATTATTTCAATAAAGTGATACCTTTCATGTACTTCCATGTATGGTGTCCTTTCATTGACATATCAGCTCAACTCCTTAGAAAACTGTTTGTTTAAGAGTATTGTATAGCACTGATATGATGCCGTACGGCACTTCTATCCACTCTGCAATACTGGGCATACAGAAATGCCAAAACAAAGCCTGGATCACACAGCTGTGGAGAAGAGAAAAAGCCTCAGTGCATCGAGGGTACTGCACTGGGAGCTGAGAGCAGTCTTCTCCCATCTCCATGATCTACAAACACCTATGGTCTTCCCGTTTTATAGGTGGAATTAATGATTAACAGGACAGCGGTTCACTTTCATGTGAGGGTGCCTTCAGGTTTCAGGTTTTCTGCAGCTGAGTGCAAAGCACCGGCATGCCCTGCCAGCGGTCAGCAACATCCTGTGGGTGCTTAATGATGTTCAGGACGGAGACTGGGCCATTATTAAACTGGTCAGCTCTTGCCTGGGACTGGGCCATTCTTAACTCTTCCTGAGCTCCCTCTGGAAATAATCTGAACATATGGACCACTCCACTCTTACTGTGCTGGATTTGCTGGTAATGTTGAAAGGGGTGGCCCCAGAGTAGCCTGGGGAAAACATTATTTTACTGAACAGTCTGATCTTTATATTAGACTAAGGGTCTGCAACATGCAACTCTCTGGATGTTTTGGCTCCCATGAACCCTCACCTTAAATGCTGGCTAGGGCTGATGGGAGTTGTAGTTCAAAACATCTGGCGAGTCAAAGGAAGCAGACTCATGCACTAGCCTTTTCGGACCATACAAAGAAGCTTCCAGGACAGGTGAGAGGAAGACAAGTTAGAGTTAGGAAAGTGGAATCCTCTGGTCAACAAAAAAATCTAACAAAGAGTGAGTTAGAGTAGAATGTTTATGTGTGTGTGGTCCTGAGTTTTGGTGGAGAGGATGGCGTGGATGCTGCTGTGAACTGCTGGTAAGAAAGAGAAGCCTTGTTAAGAAGGCATTTGCAGGTGTGCCTTTCATCCAATTGGGCATTGGAATCCAATGATCCTTGTGGCTATGGTCATAAGCAAAGCCCAGAATAAGGAGCAATAAGTACAAGGACATTTAATGTAATGCTAAGAACCATCGGCAAGCAATGCCCCACTGTCGCACACTCGCCTGTGAGTGGTCTACACCCTGCAGGCCTAACAACCAAGCGAGATCCCATAGGCCCTTACCCTCTCTTCCATCGTTAAACCCTCTTCCAACCTCGAGATTCACTACTTCCTCCACCCTCATACTAACCACACGTTTCTTTCCTCCTCAACCCACAAAGAAATATTGGACCTCTTTCAATACTCAGTTTTCAAACACGACTCAATCACTGCTTTCTTCGCATCCTCTAACAGCTTTCCATCAACCCATTTTTAATGGTCAATTTTGTCCGTCGTCTATTGCTTCCCACAAGTTCCCTTCTCTCTCAAAGCCATTTACCAAACCTCTAGATCTCCTCACAACACACAGTCCACCTCCACTGATGCCTCCTCACGAGCAGCTTCATCAAAGCTCTAATCACCCTTTCCCAACCCACGTGCAAGCCCAACACTCATCAGCAAAATCAGTTTCCCCTGAATCTCAGTTTAGAAAACATGGCGGCAACAGTTTGTGGTGCATCTGACACATTCTGTGAAGACAACAGCCTTTTGTAAACAATAATGTGCATGAGTGACAGTTCATATGACGCACAATATTTTGTCTAATTGAGGTGTGGGGAATTCTTTAAAACACTGTGATGCACGGTAATCTGTGTGTGTGTGGCCTCAAGCCTTCCTTGACAATTGGCAAAGATTGAAGCTGTCTTATATCTCTGCCTTTCACAGCAAACTTGGCCACGACTGACATCATCTTCCTGGTGTGCTGCGTACCCTTCACCGCCGTGCTGTATCCACTTCCCAGCTGGATCTTCGGAGAATTCATGTGCAAGTTTGTGAACTACATTCAGCAGGTGAGTACATGTGGGGTGGTCCGTCAAGGTCCCTGGAGAGCTATGGTAGACATTTCCAAAAACATGGGCAAC
The DNA here is from genome assembly GCA_002915635.3 of Ambystoma mexicanum. Lineage (NCBI taxonomy): Eukaryota > Metazoa > Chordata > Amphibia > Caudata > Ambystomatidae > Ambystoma > Ambystoma mexicanum. Next base: position 269,764,343 of record CM010927.2, on the reverse strand, counting down.
TCCATGGGGCAACCAGACCCAGTCTTAAATCACCATGAAGATTTATAGTGAGCCTTTCCATGCCTAGCAGTCAGTAAACCCTAAATGACCCATGAACAGACTGATGTGTTTACCTACAACAAGTCCAAGGAACATTTGGTTATGATATGATATGATATGATATGACAATTATAACGCGCCCATACACAAGTGTTTCAGGGCGCGACGAGGCAAGGAAGCGGAAACAGTGGGAAACAGACAACGATCCTACTAGGCCAGGAGTCATTCAGATCGCGCAAGTGCATGGGTAGGGGGAAAGCACAAGTGCCTTGGGGAAGGGAGAGGGGAAAAGTGCAGTGCAAGGGATAGAAGAATAAATAAGATAAATAAAAGCAGCCAGATGGTGGCAAGTGCAGGGTAAGAGCAGAATAAGTTCTGGTAGGGGACTGTAGGGATACAGAAAACAGTCCCCGGGTGCGATGGGTTGCCAGGGGGGCATGGCAGGTGTGCAAAAGCGGGGCCTGGCCTGGACCCAAGATCAGAAAGGGTTGCCAGGTAACCAGTGTAGTTTCAGCCAGGAATTTCAGCAGGAGAGAGAGGCAGAGAAAGCAGAAGCAAAGAGGAAGGTTTTGAGGTGTTTCCGGAACCGGAGATGGTTCTCCTCAAGTTTCAGGGAGGCAGGAAGGCTGTTCCAGAGGGAGGCCCCTGCTGAAGAGAGAGCTCGACCACCCACTCGTTGCTTGGAAAAGCGACTGACCCTGAGGGAGTTGGAGGCAGATGAGCGAAGAGCCCGAGAAGGAAGGTATTTTAGAAGAGAGAGTTGCAGGTATTGCAGCCCCAGAAGGACTTGTGGACAATGAAGAGGGTTTTGAACTTAAGCCTTGCAGCCACTGGGAGCCAGTGCAGAGATTTCAGTCCTGGAGAGATACGATCCCTGGGCTTGGGACCAAGGACAAGTCTCGCAGTCTTGTTTTGGATAAATTGCAGAGGGCAGAGAGTAGAGGCAGGCAGATTAAGATAGAGACTATTGCAATAGTACAGCTTAGAGAGAACCAGGGCTCTGGAGACGGTGAGCTTCTGGGGGAAGGAGAGGAAAGGAAGAATACCTCTGAAGGTTCCTGTATTGGGTGTATTGGGTATTATGTATTGCAGACCTACCTGGGAAGCAACAGAGCACTGTACATCAAGGGAATGCAGTTTGAGATCAAATAATATAGATACAATTCAAATGATACAGAATTACGAGCACAGTTAGAAGGATATGGAGAGGGGATACCGATAGGCTGCGGGAGCACAAATCCACTGATGTTGTGATATCTTGCTCTAAGGACAATGGGCCTCATTCCAACCTTGCCGGTATCCTGGCGGTAAACCCACCAGGTTCACTGCAAAGGCTGTTACTGTTTTCGGCTCTCTATCCGGCGGCATTACCGCCGGATAACGAGGGCCGAAGGGACAGAGTTAATCCCCATTCATGGAATCCCGTAGGACTCCATGAGGGGTTTTGTGGCCATTAACGGCACTGGCAATAAGGGTTGTTTTTGCCGGTAGGACACCTACCTTACCTCCAGCTGGAGGTAACCCAGGTGCCCCACCGGCAAACCCGTAGTTGGCCGGTCCGGTTAAGTGCTGGTATCTATCTGACTCGGAATGAGGCTCAATGTTCTTTACCTGCCTTATTGTACTATCCTGCTTTCTTGAAAAGGGGTGTTTCTTCCTCGGGACCAGCCCTTATTAGCATACATCACCCAATTCAGCCCAAAATACAGGTCCTATCGTGCCAAGCAGTGAACTCATGCTAGTGAAATGACACCATCATAATAAATGTAGCATTTATTAGACAAAAAGCATAACAGTAAATTTAGCAGCAATGTGAAGAAGAGTACAAAACTCATTAGAGGAATCACAAAATTTAGAGAAACACAAACCTTAGAGAAGCACAGTCTTACGCCCCTTAAAATGGTATCATTAATCAGCGCTGGAGAACCTGGTCATCTTAAGCTAACTGCTGCCAACCCTGCTCAGATGACAGTGCTGCAGGGGGCCGCAGAAGCCTGTTCCAGGCACTCGCTCTTGCTTGAACCAAGTCCGCGGATCGATCTCCCCCCAGTTCTGAGTGCGCGCACCTTTTGTTCTCTCGTGCCGTCAATCAACATGACGCACAGTTCCAGAACCTTTGTCGTGCAAAAAATAGGTTTGCCGATGGAAAAACCCAACTCTGGGCCTCATCACGAGTCTGGCAGTAACCCTTAAATGCAGCGGTAGTGCTATTACCGAAGCATTTAAGGGTTCGCCAGATCATGGTTTCGGCAGATTTCCCCCCAGCTCTAAGCTGGGGGGAAATCTGCGTCAAAATTGCCGATTTTCGGCACGATTACCACCGGGGAATGAGGAATTCCTGAATGGGCCCAATGGGCAATAACCCTTCCGTCAAACCCGTGATCCGGCGTTTATAGCGCTGGGGGGTTTGGCGGTAGGGCTATTAACACCAGCGCTAATAGTGCCGGCATTACCGCCCAACTCGTGATGAGGCCCTCTCTCTGAGATGCTCCCTGCTCCTACCCCTCCCTTGGAGCCCTCTCCGCGAAAGCATTGGAATGTGTCCTATCAGCGTGTGGGCCTTCTCAGGGAAAGAGGATTTGTTTACGATGCCATGCAGAGCTACAGTTGCAAAGGCAGAATATTCTAAGAGAAGCTGAAATCAATTAACCCCTAGTGAGCAAGCTCTACCAGGCCTGCACTCATAGCTTAGTGTCCATAGCGCTTCAGAGATTGACTAAGCGCTATATAGGTGCTATAATGCTCCAAACTCTCCAATAATGTCTCTATTAGCTACTGAACTGGGGCCTCTGCCCTGCCTGTCTATGCACAATGCATAATGTGACCTTCCACCTCTACAGGGCATGCATATTCCTTATAGCTCACTAATGCGTAATGGAGGCGCTACCACACATTACTTTCAGCATTTAGCACATACTTTGAATAAACTTTTGGTTTTCAGCTGCTAATGCAGTCATTTAAAGCCCTAATTGGCAAATTTGGCACTTTGTATTTCACGACACCTGCAAGTCGACAATTCATGTTGTTAAGCAACTGTTCACATTAATTACCATGCTTGCCTTAAAAGTATTTTCTAGCACCTTGATGCCCTAGGGTTTTGCGTGCTCTAAAACTGCCTAAATAAAATAAATGAAATAAAGCCAAGTTTGTATCAGGGGGAACCCGGAAGGCTCAGTTTGAAGTTATACTTCTGTGAGGTTTCTATGATCTGAACTTTTGTGGCAGGCCCATGCTGCCAGGTATACCTCGTAACCATTAAGTTACTTCTAGACTATCACTTATTAGTACCCTGCGCAGTGCCGTAAAACAATGACCATTCTCAGAATGCGGGCCTTATTAACCAAGGAAAGCTATTGCTCCGAACATTTTCATTGCTTTAAGGTGCTTGCCTTCCTGTCCCCACTCCCTCTTCAAAACCTAGCACCTGTGTAGTTTCCTACACGGGCGCTAATGGTGTGAAAAAGGAACTTACCTTTGTTTCACGGCCCTGCGCAGTGCTGCTGTCAGCAAAAGTCCATTTTAATGTTCATGACGGCGGCAAAATCAAGGTAAGATGAAGCACCCGTGTAGGGAATTACTTTACTTTACTTTAAGTTGTTTATATAGCGCAACCATGGACCCTTAGGTGTTAGGGCGGGGACATGACACAAAAAGACGGATGTACAATGTGCTGGGGCTAAAGAACCAATACCAGTCTAGGAACCAAGGTCAAGCTGCTTCAGGGATTTAAGCAAGCAGCCACGTTTTCAATTTAAAAAAAAAAAATGAAAAACTACACTGGTGCTAATCGTGATATGCCCTTGGTGGCGTGACAACCCTTTCGATAACGGCACCACCACCCTCTTTAAGAGACCGTCGCTGTGATCGGGCCCTTAACTTGGGCTGCAGGCCGTTACCTAGAGGGTCGGTCCGCCACCTCAGGGCATATCAACTCATTATGGAATTGTATGCCACCCTGGGAAAGGCAGCTGCCTTCAACATCTAGAACTGTAAGGGCTGAGCATTCGGAACATACCAGGCTAGAGGCAGGCAGCCTTCCAAGGTCTTATCTCCTGTTGGTTATTAATACCTCTGTTACCTGCAATTGGTGCCTGGACTCATTCTTGCCGGTCTCAATGTTCCTAGCAACAGGTCTTACCCTCTATGGCATCAGAGGACTTCTGATGAACCACTAATGCCAGCGCGATAAGGTAAAATTGCCTCCACGCCTCCCCAGAAGCACTCATAGGTGGCTGTCCTGGACTCTGAGCACCCTGCCTCGCACAGGGGCAGCACCTGAACTCGCACTTGCTCCGCCCCAGCCCTTGCATCTTTCGAGGCCTGAGAGGTTGGACTATGTGTGCGTGCCCTGTCTTGAGACACCTACCAGTGGCACCAGCCACTGCCGCATAATAATGCTCTGATAATTCGGCAGCCTGGATTGTGACGTCACACTGCATGTCTTCAACTGAACTCATGTAGAGCCAGTCAATCCAGAGACTGCATTGTTACGTCACCACAGTACAGTGCACTAACAAATGGCATTGCTACAATCAGTGATTCTATTGTACTGGCGCCTAGAGACAACATTGTGAAATCAGACAATACCAGACTGTCAGCACTCCCTCCTCAAGACAGTATTATTAGGTCACCACAAAGCAACACAATTACACTTGTTACTCCATGGTGTTGCTGTCTCCTGGCCCCTTACGGAGTGCTGCCACTATACACCAGCCTCCTGCAACCACGCAGTCAATGGAACCACCCGCTTCCCCCAAGTTCCTAAAAGCCCCAGAAGAACCCCTCTTGGAAAGAGGAGTTTGTATTCTATTTTGACGCCACTGGTGACTTTACCTGCCCCCTTCCATGGCGCACATCAACCCTCATGCACAACTTGTGCTCTGCTGCCAAAACCAGCTTCCACAAATTGCCCCCAATACTAGTAGAGCCGAAGGACGACCGTAACACATTTTAGGAGGTGTTGTTGCCAGATGGAACTTCTATGTTCGCTAACAAAAATAAGTTGTGACAGTTGGACAGTATACTGCCGGCCTCAGAGACCTCACCTTGGCACCTGACGTTTGGCATTTCCTCAACAAGGTCTCGAGAGACCAGCTGACTGTACACCTGCTGCATAGACAAAGAGCATCACTGGATGAGCCATAGTGGAAAACCTGACTAATACCAAACTATAGCCCTAGCGAAGAGCAAATAACCAAGAGCAAACCCAAGGCCACAGTGGGTCCGGTGAGCTACCCAGATGAAGACATAAGTGCAATAAGGAACCTTGGTCATTAAGAGTTTGGCGCTGCAGGAGGTAATTTCATTTACCTCCATGTTTCCTGCACCACCAAACTACAATGCCGGTATTACTGCTGCCGGTATTACCGGTTGCTAATACTGGCAGAAATTACCATCAAAAATACCTAATTGAATCCTAGTGACTCAATTAAATGGCGATTTACAATGGCAAACTGCCACTTGTAATCAGATGGTATTACGGTATCGATAATTCCGTTTGTCGGTTTACTGGCGGAATTACTGCCGGAATACCGGCAAACTCGGAATGATCCCTTGTTTCCAAACCTCTGCACAACAAGAAATAGGATTGTTATTGATGTGGCAGCCTTCTTCATATGGCTCACACTGTGAACCATGTGAGAAGAACGGTCAAGCTGCTAAGATGTACCAATAAAAAAAGGATAATTGTCCCAACAGAAACCCCAATAGAACCACAAGAGTAAGAAAACAGGAATTACCCAAAATGAGCAGAAAAAAAATGACTGAATGCGTTATTTGGCCGCATTTTAGCCATTGCAAGCGGCCAGAAAAGTTCGGCCAAATCGCGCATTCAAGTTTTGGGGGCTGCAGGGGTGCCCCCCACACCCTTGCTCACTATATTGTGAGCGGGGGTTGCAAGGTGTCCCCCGGAGCTGTCCCAAAAAAAAAAAGGAAAGGAACCTGCAGCGCCAGTTCTCGATCACGGAAGTGAAAAGGGAAAAGCCGTTGCAGGGGCCAGCGAGTGGGAAGCAAGGTAAGTAGGGGGGTGGGGCTGTGGGTGTTTTGGGGTGTGGCTAGGGGTGTGTTGGGGGTGTGGGTAGGGTTGTGGGCCAAGTCAGAAATGTTCAGGGAAGAAAAGACCGAAAGTTAATTCGAAAAAATAATCTTTGGTCTTTTCTCCCTGGAACATTTCTACCTCGGTCTTTCAACCCAGATCCAGAAAACAAAGGCACAAAAAGTATGATTTTCATATACGTGGATGAATGGCAAACATGTGAGCTATCCAAGGAAACAGTGTTACGCGTTGGGATCGATGCTTCACCATCTTTGAGAAGGACCTGTATGAGGGCTAATTCAACGGCCACCTGGACACTTCTCAAATACAACTGCGTGACTACACTGGCAACAAGATTGACTTACTGGAATACTGACACACTTTTGCCCAGGTCTACATAGTTGGTACAGAAGCAGTTGTTTTTAGGATGGTGACATCAAGCTGCCTTGAAGGTGAAGATTGCTAACGCAAACGTCTGCAAAATATTGTAAGCCCAGCTCAGTGAGTGGGACATGGCAAGGGGATTGGCAAGGGGATTGGTAAGCATGTTCTCTGAAGTCTTTATGGCCAGATTGGGCTGCCGCAAGAACTTCATGCACCTAATAAGACTCGGAAGAAGAGCAGCGCCCATAAAACATACAATTTCTATCCTCAAAAGAGACAAGGTCATGTCATGATGAAGAAACTGGTGGATGCCATCGTCATTGAAGAAGCGGAAGGGGGAGAACAGGCCGCCTTAATTGTCTTCGTCAACAAGCCCTCAGTAGATATGTGCATGTTCACAGATTTGCACAGCCTCAAAACAGCAGCTTGAGGGGCATCAAAGGCAAAGCCAGGTATACCATATAGATCCCTTGGTGACGCCAAAAAGACAACGTTCACGCAGCACTTTATCGACCCTTGCTAAATAGCTCTGGACTCTGCACCTACACTGCTGCCTCTCGCCAATCTATAGGAAGAGTCTAGAGACACAGTGATGCTAGAACAGGGGTGGACTGGCCGACAGGCAACGCTGGAGATTTCCCTGTGGCCTTCTGAACCATTGGCCTCTTTCGTGTCTTAAGTACCTTCTCACCCATGAATCCTGTCCTCTTCCATCCGCCACATTCCTATGTACTTAGCACCTGACATAGAGCTGAGGTTGGCGTTGTGGTGCAGGACCATTGAAACCATTGGACTGGAGCAGATGGATTGTCCGGGAGCAGGTCCTGGCAGCGCATACACTTCCCTGACATGGCATAGCGCGACCATGTTAGCATTCATCCTGCCTATCGCTCCATGTCTGTCTCCCTTGGCTTTCCCTGGATACAAAATCCGTCAAACCTGCTGGTCAACTGGCAGACGACAATGGACCATTGTCTTTCAAGGAGAACTTCATCAGGCTACCCTTACCCTCCTCCGAATCAATGTCCATGGCTAGAAATCGGACAGCCATTGTCTCGTGCGACCACACAGATGCCCTGTAAGAGGATTCAATTCAGCACTACAGCTAAGTTAACGCCTAGTCTAGAATACTGAATGAAAACCCTTATTGATATATCTTTATGTCCAGTTCATGCGTTCTGGATGACTACCCCTATATAACACCCCTCTCTTGGAATCCTCCTGACCCCACTGAGCCAAGAAGTAGTTCTGTTTGCAAGTTTAAAAGGTTTATTTGATAATTTAAACAATAGATATATATATCACATCTTATAATAAATTAATAATTGAATATCACACTTAATCTGATATGATAAATATTAACAACAGAGAATCTGGCACTAGCACACTTCTTTATAATCACTAAGAAGTTGAGATGAAATTGATAAGGTAGCACACTGGTAAATAGGTACAGAAGTATAATGTGGTAGAGAATGCTTTATAGAGTTCAAATGGATGGAATGTTGAATGAATGAAATGCAGGATAGAAATGCTCAATATGATTTCAACAAAACAATGTAATCACTTTTCTCTGGCAATCCCCTCCCCCCCTTGATGCAATGCAAGGAAATGGAAGGAAGCACACAGTTCTCAGAAATGCAATCAACTGTAATTCAGTTCACCCCAGCAAGCACGCTTACAGAAAACAGATAGGAGTTTTGAAAACACAGGCCCAAATGCTTTTATATGTGCTAGCAATGGATGAGAAATATGCTGGAAATGCTTTTAATTCCCTTTCAGAGGTTCAGGGTGAGTGGTATCTAGTTAATATTAATCCAGGCTCACACTAGCAATGATTCAGGGATGATTAGCAGGTTAAACGAATTTCTGGCAAATGGAAGGCAAGCAGCAGCAGATTTTTTTACACGTGAAGAAATTTGCAAATCGTGGCAAAATTCGCGGATGCGCCGAGCGCTATTACAGAGGAACCACAAGGACTATCTCTATCGTTTTGGGGGCCTAGGAAAGCCTAGGATCTCAGCTTCCAAATGAAAGTTACTGCAAGTCTCTAAGACAAACGGTCGCGGAGATATGAGCGATTTTGTGAAGGTCGTTTTTCAGATTTGAAATTTTAAAAGCTCAAAATGACAAGTGACAGATTTTGCAGCTAGAATGACAGGTGACAGATTTGGAGTTATCAGGCAGTTCTACTTAGGTTAAAATAGATTGAATTATATTATTTTAACTAAGAGATTGGTTCTGCACAGTTTTGCTAGGTACTCACACTATATTCTTGACTTAAATGGGCCTCATCACGGATCTGGTCAGGGTTTTAAACTGGACTCTGGTCTGGTCTGGTCTGGTCTCTGCACTTCACAGTGATCTGGGTCAGCTCTCTCTGCTGGTCTGGTCTGGGTCTCTGAAGGTGGATAGATTGAAGTCTCTATGTTGGCTTTCTGGAGGTTGATGGATGTAGAGTATGGATTTTTCCGGCAGAGCTTTCAGCGGCAGATGGAATTGAAGGTCTCTACCTAAGTTTCAGTGGTCCATTTATATGTTCTGCAAGTGGGTGTGTGTGTTGGTCATAACTAAACTTGCCCCTCTCACTTGTCATTGGTCCAGCTTTCATTCCTCCCCTGATTGGGGAACTAAGTTGTGTCAGAGTGATGTCAGCCATTTATGATCTCTTGAAAAACCTCCCCTGTCATCTGTGCACCCAAATCTATATATGATCAAAATACATATTTCAGAGTTACACAGTTGCTTGAAATTACATATACATGGTGTGGCTGAATTTAGCCATGTCTCTGTCCAAATCTGCTGTTTCTAAGAGCTTGCATTCAGAAATGTCACATAATTGACTTTTTAACTGATTTTTCAATTTCTGACATTGACCCAACTTTACATACATGTGCGCAGGGAGTATGGACATTAACTGATGAAGTTTCAGATTTTTAACATGCATACATTTAGAGTAATATCCACTTTTCCGCTAACACCCCCGTGAACATACCACGGGTACTAAAAACCTCTTAAACTGTGGGCAGAAAAATCACAAGAATTATGGTATCATTTATAAAATTTTCACATGTCCGCACCATGAGTTATTCATCTTTTTAAAGTTATGTTCTGGCTCCAAAGGAGCCAAGCCAGCTTGCTCTCACAGGCAGTGCCCCTCCCCTGTCCTTCAGGAGGAAGCTACATTTTACGACCGCTGTAATAAAACCTTTGCCTGAGTCAAGAGAGGGCTTTGTTCAAATTCCTGCATTCTGTAGGGGGCTCCCCTTAATTCAATTATCAAAGAGATGGCATATCCTTAGTGTGGCCAGCAAAAGGCAGATAGGCCTGGGAACACAGTTGTGACTCAAGTTTCACTCCTGATGGGGGTAGTTGCCAGGCAGAATCAAGTTCCTTAAGCCAGACTTTCAGCTAACTGTCATGTTTTTTGTTGCTTTTTAAATTAACTTGCAATTTTACACATGCAGCTAGAATGCTGATTCTAAGTGCAAAACTATGACATTTCAACAGTTACAAAGGCATGTGACACCAAACATAGGTCACTCATTTAATCTAAACATTTTCGATTTTAGTGTCTTTAAATCCAGTGCAACTTAAACTGCTGACTCCATAGTAGTTTTGTTATAAGCATTGTTTTGGGCTCTTCATTTCCCAGATTTTGTAGGCACACAAAACTCCATTCCGCCAAATGTCTGCTGGTGTTCAGTGAATATTTTGCACATATTGCAATGTTTGAAAATAGGCATTTTGAGCCTGCCTTCAGAGAAACACAGGGTGGTTTTAAAACGCCGGCTTTTGGATAGTGGTGAGTACTGGTACTGCACCCATTTTTGGGATTTAAGAACTGAATTCCCCACAATTCTAGGTTGCATTTGGCAATCAGCATTGCCATTCCCAATGGTTTCAGACTACTGTGCGGGTAGTCCAATGGTGGTTTTAAAGCGCTTTGAAGCTAACCGGCGCTACTGTTTTTCCTTTGGCAACCCATTTCCCTCATGGCAACCCGGCCTTTCATTCTCGCACTGGTGGGTGGCAAGTGAGGCAACCATTTCGGTGTGCGCACAAACTGCGCAGCTTTCTTGGATTTCGGCGCACATGTGGGTTTTCCGCCATCTTGAATTTTCTAAGCCCACAGCACCAAATGTTGTAGCATGATAGCTTAAACGTGGGTCAGGACACCCAACAGCCCAAACTGCTAGCCGTCCGCGAACCCCACCCCCATATTGGAATCTGACTTTTGTAGCCTGCATTTCACCTGTAATGCGTTCATTCTTCATACCTTCCTTCTAGCACCAAGAATGTTCTTCAGATGTAAATATGTATTCTTCAAAACCAAATACAGCACTATACCTGGATATGGGGGGCAGTACCTTAAGTAATATGACAAAAACTGGGTCATGTGATGTAACTTCCTGTGATGTCATCGGGAGTGACACATGGTTGGTTAATGGAAGTCTCTGAAGTTTCAGTAGAAGGGGTTTGTGCATGGAAATGAGAAGGCGTGACACTGTCATGCATGTACTTCATGCACTTTGTGATCATCGCCCATTTGGCCTTCTTACTGAAGGGAATAAGCCAGGAGGCAAGTCGCAAGTGCTGGGCATTGGAATTGTGCAAAATGGCACGTATGCAAATGAGGTGAAGCACACTGTGCCCCCAACCACTTTACAATAGATGTTCCTTGCAGCAGTTCTCAGGGAGGAGTTGAACTCCATCGATTAGTTCCACCCTACAAGTTTCCTCCCTCTTTCCATGCCAGCAAAAAAAAAAAAAATACAACCAGTGGCATTGCACTTCTTATGGACAAGCCTTTTAAGTCCAGAGAATGTTGAGGTTTAAAGAAGCTCAACTAGTCACCACAGCAAGTCAGAGGTGAGCTTCAAGATGCTGTGAAGGGAGTTTCATCAGAATTAGTAGATTTGACTCCATTCCATTTTTCAGTATCTTCGACACTCTCTTTTTTTAAACTTTGGTTTTATTGGCATTTTAAAGAATATAACAAGCAGGCAATATTTATAATCATCAGTTGTTCACGATGCACTTGCCCAGCAAACATTTTAGACAGTTTCACAGGGTCCCTGTGCCATCCCTGCAGAATCTTAAAGTTATGTTCCATATCTGCCGTGTACAAATTACCGTGAAAAGCAATTTTGAAGATCCTTGCCCAAGCGTCTTCCGAAATCACCTCCCCTGCGAGATCATTCCAATATGAGCGAAAGCCCCTCCGTTCTACCAAATTCACAGTGTTGAGGATTTTATACATTCCGGAGACGGCTCCCTTTCTAGAGGTCGCCATATCAAGGAACTTCTCAAAGGGGGTCAACTGCCTCCTCAAGTTCTCTCCCCATGATTGGTCGCCGAGGATTCCCTTCAAGCGTAGATACTCAAACACGGAAAGAGACCCCCGCCCAATGGCGTCCCTTAGGTCCTCATAGGGCAGGAATTCCCCCTCCCGGAACAGCTGTCCCACCCACTCCAGACCCGAATCAGACCATGCCTGTGCCTTGGAAAAACCCCTGTTACCTAATCTGAACGGGTGTCCCCAGAGAGAGGACATTGGGATGGCCACGTCGTTAGGTGCGCCGTCTGGGGCCTCCTCCAGACTGCCCAGAGGACGCCCAAGGTGGGATGGGATTTCAATCTGTTCGGGATGAACTTATGTGGCGCCCAGAGAAGATCGCGTACCTTGAGGGGGTGAGCGTCCATGTCCTCCAGGTAAGACCAGTAGGTGCCCATCCCTCCCTCATGTGCTCCAGGAGGACTCGCAACTGGGCGGCTCGGAAATAGAGCTGGAAGTCAGGCAAGCCGAACCCTCCCTCCTCCCTCGGCAAGGTCAAGACCGCCCTCGCAGTCCTCGGGGTCCTACCCTGCCAGATAAACTCTCGGACCGCATTCTGTAGTGTCCTCATGAGGTGGTCGGGAATGTTGGATGGGAGAGAGGTAAAGAGATACAGCAGGCGCGGCAGCACGTTCATCTTTACTGCCGTCATGCGGCCGTACCAAGACAAGATCATAGAGCTCCACCTCCTGAGGTCCCTGGTAATGTTAGCCAGGCCGGGTCATAGTTAGCGGGGGACAGTTGGGATAAGTCTCTGGTGAGGAGGACTCCCAGGTAGCGTATAGAAACCCTGCCCACTGTGATCCCATGAAATGTTCCCACGGGGTCCAGAGCCGGGTCGTTTACCCGCATGGGGAGAAGGACCGATTTGGAAGCGTTAATTTTTAGCCCCGAGAAGTGCCCAAATGCGTTCACCAGGGACAGGAGGGGGGGGAGGGAGGCTCCGGGGTCCACCAGGTACGCCAGGATGTCATCGGCGAAAAGGGTGAGCTTGAATTCCACCTCCCCCCTCATTATCCCTCTGATCTCCGGGTGCGACCTCACCGCTATGGCCAAGGGTTCCATCGTAAGGATATACAACAGGGGGACAGTGGACAACCCTGTCTCGTGCCCCGTGAGAGGAAGAAGGGGTCCGACAGCCTGCCGTTCACTTGTACCCTGGCCTTCGGAGCTCTATAAAGAGCCGTCACCCAACCCCTGATGTGTGCACCGAATCCCATTCTCTGGAGGAGTAGCTCCATATATCGCCATTCGACCCGGTCGAACGCTTTCTCCGAGTCCAGAGAGAGGAGGCTCGCGTCAAGATCGGAGTTCTGGGCGTGGTGGATCAAGTTTATAGTTTACGGATGTTGTCTGAGCCCTGCCTACCCCTTACAAACCCCACCTGGTCTCCATGGATCAGTGTCGGCAGAATCTTCTCCATCCGTTTACCAATGATTTTGGCAAGGACCTTGACATCTATGTTTAGTAGAGATATCGGGCGATATGAGGAACAATCCGTGGGGTCCTTACCTTCCTTGGGAAGGATGACAATTATGGCCTCCATCATGGAGTCCGGGAGGGTCCCCCCCTCTATTACTGCATTGAAAACCTTTGCTAAGTGTGGGGCCAGAGTAGATCGGTACCGTTTATAGAAGGACACTGTGAAGCCATCTTCCCCGGGGGAGGTCCCCGCCTTCATCCCGCTAATAGCATTGCCCACCTCCTCCTCGGTCACCAGCCCCTCCAGTCCCTCGGCCATCTCCCCGGACAGGGCCGGTATCCGGACCGAGCTGAGAAACCCCTCTATCTCCTCGTCCCGCCCGTCACATTCCGAGGTATAGAGTTTTTCATAATATCTCCGAAAGGCCTCTCCTATGTGGGGAGTGTCATGGCCCATGGTCCCCTCCTCACTCCTCACTGCCTTTACCATTCTTTCCCTCTGGACCTCCCTCAGTTTCCAGGCTAGGATTCTGTCCGCTTTGTCCCCCTTTTCGTAATACTTCTGCTTGACCAGTTGGAGGCCTCGCTCCGTTTTGTGTAGGAGGAGGTCTCGCAGCTGGAGCCAATAGTCGGCTAGTGCTTCGAGCCGACCGTGATCCAAGGGGGCCGCTCGGGGCCCCACCGGTTGCAGTTGGGCAATTTTCCCCCTCAGGGCTTTCTCCTGGGCTTCCCTCGCTCTTTTGGCCTGAGCGCTCATTTTAATGAGAAAGCCCCTTATTGTGGCCTTGAAGGCGTCCCATAGGGTGTGTGGGCCCACCTCGCCATTGTCATTAAATTCAAAGAATTCCGTAATCGCCTCTAGCACCTCCTGGGCACGGACCTCATCTTTCAGCAGGGAATCGTTACATCTCCATCTCCCTCTGCGGTCGCTTAGCCATGGTGGTTCGAACCAGGTCGTGGTCCGACCAGGGGACGGGGTCGACTTTGTGGCCCGAGACATACGAGTGCAGGGACTCGTCCACCAGGATGTAGTCAATTCTAGAAAAGGACGAGTGGGTGGACGAATAATATGTGTAGGAAGGAGTACCCGTTCCGGGGGAGGGGAGTGTGTCCACCAAGCCCAGCTCTGCGTTAGCCTTCCGGAAGGACCGGGCCATGTGGACATCCGTGGGCCTGGAGAGCTGAGGGCCAACACGCCTTCTGTCTAAGTCGGGGTCGATTACCATGTTGAAATCACCTCCCACCACCAACCCCCCCCCGGACAAAGAGCTTGAGTTTCTCCGCCACTCGCTCCCAAAACTGGGCCTGGCCCTCATTGGGACCGTAAATCCCCGCCAGGGTGAGCGGTGAGCCCTGTAGGGATCCTCGCACCAGCAGGTATCGGCCTTCCGGGTCTTTCACTATTTCCTCTTTTACAAAGCCCACGTTTCTCCCCAGAAGGATGGCCACCCCCCTCTTCTTGGACCTGTGGGACGCGCAGAACACCTCTCCTATACCTCCCCCCCTCATCGTGGGTTCCTTCCCTCTTGCCCAGTGAGTCTCTTGCAGGAAGAGGATGTCAAGACCGGCCCTTCTGAATTCTCTAGTGACCAGGGACCTCTTCGTGGGGGTGTTCAGGCCCCGTACATTGAGAGTGCCCACCCCCAGGGTCGGCAGACCCTCAGCCGTCATCTAGCGGCTCCGCTCTCCGTGTCGGCCCACCTACACCACCTTTGTTTGGATACTCCCATGGTTGGATCCATTGCACCCCCTCCTCCCCACCCCTTCCGGAGGGCCTGTAACTATTCCCCAACTGCCCCCCGGACCCCCCCAAACTGAAACCCCCCAACTCTCGCGTTGACCCCCTCCCCCTCCCCGGCGTCCAGCCAAGTTGTCCCGCCATATCTGGCTTTTGGCCGAACCACCAGCCCGCTCCCCTGGCCGGGCCGATCGTTTTGGAAGCTGTTCCTCCTGAGCCCCCCGGGCCCCCCAGGGCCCCACCCCTTCAATACGTCCCGTATACTTGCTGTTCGTCGGGGCGTAGGAATCGGCACACCCACATGCACCGGACTGAGCTGTCCCAACCTGTGTGCAGCGATCCCTTTCCTAGTCATCCGGGTCTCTCCGTGCGCCGGTTCGCCTCCTCCTTTCCCCCGACGGGCCGGGTCCACTAGGTCCTGCCCTCTCCGGCCCCGACGGGCCCCTCCGGTCGTTCGTGTCCGTCGCATATTCCAGCAGGGCTCCCCGGATGTCCTCTTCAGTGACCAGGGTAGTTCTCTGGCCCATGTATTCGAAAGTCAGGGAGAAGGGGTAGCCCCATCTGTATCGCACTCCCTTCTCCTTGAGTAACTGCGTGAGCGGGCGACACATTCTCCGCTTGGCTAGCGTGAAGGCGGAAAGGTCTTGGAATATTGAGACCTGAGCATTGTTGTTGGTGATATTTCTGGCCTTCCTGGCTTCCTCCAGCACCTTCGTTCTCTCCGAGTAGTAGTGGAACCTGACCAGTATCGACCGGGGGCCCCCCGGTCTGCCCCCCGCCCTATGCACCCTGTCGAACGTAGGTTCTGTGGTCATCTCTTCGGCGAATAGGAGGGTGATGATGTCCCGCACTGCTCTGATGACGTCCCTCTCTGTCTCTCCTTCCAACTCCGGCACCCCGAAGATTCTGAGGTTATTCCTTCTCTCCCTATTCTCAAAATCGTCCATCTGTCGGGCTCTCTCCTCTTCTCTCTTTTCCAGGGCCTCCAGCCTCACCTTAAATTGTATGTCTTGGGTCACTGATGAGGATTGATTGGTCTCAACCTGGAGTAATCTGTCTTCGACCTTTTCCACCCTCTGGTCCATTTTCTCGAGTTTCTGGGCTATGTCAGAGCGCATGTCCCTGATTTCTTGTAGGATCGAGGCGAAGCCCCTCTCCATAGCTGATGGGGGGGAGCCGCATCCTCTGACTGGGCCATGGTTCTTACCGTTGTTGCCCCTCTTGGCTTCTTGAAAGCGGTACCCCTGCAAAGTCTCTCTCCAGCTCATCCGGTGTATGACCCAAGGGCAGGGGGTCCGCCTTTTGCGCCCCCTTCGGGGGGGGGAGGGGAGACCTCCCCGGCACGGGCCGCAGGCGCTTCCTTGAGATGGGCCCCGCGCCTCGGGGAGCAAGCTTCACCTCACTGAGGGCGGGCACACGCCCCACCGTCGCCCGGCGGGGGCCTCACACCCTATATCGGGGTCACTGTGGCCAGCCGGGGCCCGTCCTTTCTCTTTTTTTTTTTTTTTTTTTCCCCGGGGGGGTCGTGGGAGCGGTCGCCCCTGCGGGACCCGAGCCCTGGGACCCTCGACGGGGGGTTGTAGTTCCTGTCCCCCTGTCCTCCTAACGCTTAGGATTGATCCCCACAGTGGAAGGGGGATCCTTCCGGGCGGGCACATGCCTCACCGTCCCTCGGCGGGGGCCACTCACCCGGGTAGCAGCCAGAGGCAGGAGGGGGGCCGGTGCTCGAGCGCGCCCCCTCACCTCCGATCCCCGGCACGAGTCCACCGACTCCCCATGGGGGCCCGCTCCCGCCGCCCGCGGATCCTCAGCTTCGGCGGGGGAGGAGGGGCCCGTCCTCTGCAGCGGCCGGGCCCGAAGGCGCGAGAGGGGCTCCGGCGCACCCCGACGGGGGTTTGCTCTGGGACCGCGTCGTCCCGTCTCCGCTCCCCGCTCCCAGCGCTGGTCTCCGGCTCCAGTCGGGGCTGGCTTGCACTCCGCCCGCCTCTGCCACGTGTCGTCCGGAGATACGCCGGAAGGCTGCAATGCCCTGCTGGTTCTGCGGCGGGGCGGGCCGCGTATCTTGCCTTCCCGCGGCACACGCGGGACTCGATCTCGGGCTTCCCGGGGTCCGCAGACTCTGTTCTTTCGCTGCGGGGGTGCCCGGGGGCCAATCGGCTGGGAAATGCGGGTGGGGCTCTGGGGGGGTTTCAGGGGGGGGCTCAATACCCTCTGACAGACCGGATCCGGCGGGAGCGATGCGATCAGGCAGCCATTGCCTGTGCGCCCCCTGGTGGCCTCCCTTCGACACTCTCCATAATCTTGATGTGAAACGCGCTCTCGTTCGTCATGAGCCCGTGAGGCCTTCATAGAAACCTCTGCACATCCATGCCAGTTCCATCAGAGTGACAGCAGCATCACTGGCAGCCTTTTAGAGACATGGACGACTCCGGGACATCTGCAGGCCAGGTATGTGCACCTCTCCAAGCAGGCACCACCCACAACTCTGACGACAATACCATGGGAGGTTCTGAGCACCGCTCCGGTGGTGATAGTGCGCGCTACAAATGTCCTTGAACATTAACATTAACAGAACACCCTGAACATTATTTGCTGGAACAATTAATATTTTTAAAAAAACACTGAATGTGTAAATAAATGGGGCACTCTTCAAACTAGCAAATATTGATAAAAATTAAAGAATATTAGTCATCCAGATTTATGAAAAATGTACACATGCGTGCATCCTATAATAAAATGTATAGTATATCTATTACTTCGCTGGATAAACTAGTAGGGTATACCAACACATTTGCAAAAATGTGGTGCAGAGCATGCACAGACAATTTAGACGCATTATATCATGCATGTGATATCATATACCAACAAATGTGCAAAATAAGGAAGAAAAGCGTACACAAACACTATGGACACAATATATCATGCATGTGAAAGCACAGTGGCACCAGCTAAACAATTCCTGCATATTAATCCTTATAGTGGCTGCAGCACTAATCACTAACTCTCCAGGGTTGTTATTATAGTTAACAGGGTTCCACTTAAGCAATATGCCCCGAGCAGCGAGGGCCTTATCGAAGGCCTCGGGGCATTACCAGAGTCGGTAATGCCCCCACCTCGAGGGGCATTTAGGTATTAGTACCCCTGCCAGCAAAAACTGCGTGACCAGGGCACTAAAAGCTTTATTTTTTTCCAAAAACGCTAGAGCGTTTCAGGAAAAAAAAAGACGTCAAAGAAAATAGCTGCCATGGAAAGGGAAAACGGAGTCTGTTTTCCCTTTCCATGGATCGGGAGCGGAGCGCGCTGGAAACAGAAGCATTTCCAGCACGTCCGCTCCCAAAAAAAAAGAGGTAAGTGGGGTTGGGAGGGCGGAAGGGAGGGGAAAGAAAAAAATAAAATAAAAATAATAACGTACCTGGGTCCCCGGCGGGGGACAATGGAAGTCTCCAGCCGCGTGGAGGCTCGGAGCGGGGATGGCCCCTCTCCGAGTCTTCACACGGCTGGAGGCTTTCATCGTCCCCCGCCGGGGACCAAGGCATAGAAGGTAAGTGGGGTGGGGTGGGCAGAGAGGTAGGAGGAGGGAGGGAAGGAAAAAAAAAGCCTTACCTCTGTCCCCGGCGGGGTGCGAAGGTAGCCTCTCAGCCTTGGGGAGGCTCGGAGCGGGGATGGCCCCACTTCGAGCATCCTCATTGGCTGACGGGCTGCCACGCCCCCCGGGGACAAAGGCCCTGGGCGAGGGCCAATCAGAATGGCTCTTTCATTCTGATTCCACCCTCGCCGGGTACTAATACTCTATATCTAACTCCTGTGAAATAAATCATAAGGCACACCACACCATTGACCCCTAGCTCAAGAGTGGTCATGCCAAGATCATGCCATCATCATGCCATCATCGTCTTTACGTCTAATCTCTCCAAGCTACTTTCATCCTTTTCTTTCACTTATTCACTTATTCACAGCGTGTGTGAGATTCTTATCACACATCAGGGAAAGGGAAAGAGCAAAGACTCACATTTAGGAGAAAGCTGCTGTTGTGGTGACCCCAAAGCAGATAGTCTGTGGCTCTTTCCAGATCAGCGCCCTCCCCACCAAACTACCGGATATCAAACAAAATAATCCTCTAATTAGCTCCTTTCCAGAGAAGGGCAAGGGTGTTGGATCATCTCAGGGTGTAAGGAGCAGAAGATGGGGATATTGGAAAGATACCTCTTCCGAGTATGAAAGTCCAAGGACGTGATCCCTACGCGTTCCCCTTGATGATTGGTAGGCTGGTCATAGGACGGACACTATTACTAAAGAACAAGGGTTAATCCCTTCTCTTTGCTTCTATTCCCTCCTCCATGGCAAGGAAAAGAAAATCCAGGAACCTGTGGAAGGTTTCCCGAGGAGAATCACAGCATTCCCAAGGCAAGAGGTTATATGGCGATTAGAGGACAGATTCTCAAAAATGAGCGCTAAATAAAAGAGCTTAGGATGCACTTTTATCATTTGCGCTCATTGTAAAAAAGCACAGGTCACCTTATTCACAAAGGTGACTGCGCATTTCAGTTGGGGCTTGACTGTAGCGCAAAGATGCGCTGGCCAACCCCTTTGTATCCATCACTGTCCGTGGCGTGCTTCCGATACCCTTGTATAACTGGCTCCCAGCAACCACGTGGTTCCACGGTCTCTGTGTTCCAGTCAGTTTCTAGGTAGCTGAACTTTGGTGGGTTCATGTTCCCTGAAGGGCCCTTCCCCAACCTTGTTATTATCCCAGTCTATTGCTCATGATCCTTTTGTCCTACAGGCTGTGAGAAACCTAAAGGTGTCTGTAAAGACTGGAGGGGGGTGTCTGTACTTCTGCTGTCTATATGGTAGAGGAGAGGCACAGGGGACCCCAGCCAAGATTCTCTATTATTGGTACGTGGTCGAGCAATCAAGGCCTAGCTTCTCGGGAGGTGATGCATGCTGGTTCTTAAGTACAGTGTAGTCCCCAAGCACCCACAAAGTAATGTCCGCACACTGTATTAGCTAAAACACAGTCTTTGTATAATTAATATTCATGGTTATGTACAATATCACGATAACTCACTTTGTACTCGGTTATCTATAATGGCAAATATATACAGTTCTACATGGTACCACAATTACTATTCAATCTCTTTAAAGTGCATCAACTGTACGGTTAAATGTCACACAAATCAGTTTGTAAAGGAAACCAACAATAGATATAAGAGGAAAGCAGTTGGCTAGAACAATAGGCAGAATACTGGCCCTGCTTCCTAGACACAGCTCTGTGTGGAGCTCCCCCCACCTGGGCACCCTGTAGAGTAAAGATATATCACAAACCCAGTCCATATATTGTTCACAAGAATCTTTCCAATAGCACTCCCTTTAAGGCAGGAGCCACGGGTCATCAAACGTCCAGCGATGAACACAGTGAACTACAGCGGTGAAGTGGCAGCTTTGTTCCTAGCGGTGCTCGTCGACAGCTAAGCGTAAACGTCCTGCCAGGAAGAGGCGTGCGGGGCACCTCAATGTCGATAGTTCTGGACCGCAAAGAGTTTGAAGAACTGTGGTCCAGCAAGGGTATCGAGTCGTCGCCGTCTCTGTGGTCTTTGGGTGGCGGGAAACCAACCGGCGGATGCTCCTCAGCGTGCCAATTGCCTGGCCTTCTCCGGCGGGATAAGGTGGCTGCAGTGCGGACGAGAGCGTCCGTGAATCAAAGGTTTTTAGGCAATGGGAGCACGGCGGCTCCGGTCGGTGACGGCGGTCATCGACAGTGGTGGACACCAGTCCGGGCGCTTCTCTTTGGGATTCCGCGGCAGTCCCCGTCTCCGGTCGGCAGCCTGTTGTAGGTCTGTCTACCAGGGATCTTTGGCAAAGATCAGCTGGTGCACAATGGTCCCTCATAGCTCGGGAAGAGGGCGCCTTACCAGGTCCTCTCGGGGTCAGTCCTTGTAGACACAGCAGCTTTCAGATTGATGAAGAAGGGCAACAGCAATTCTACTCTTCCAGCAGGGCTTCAAGGTGAAGCTTCAGTTTTACTCCAGTTACTCTTCGTAGTGGACTTCAGCTTCTGAACAATTTCTAGTGGTGAGAGGTTCCAAATATACTATTCTGTCTCTCATCCACACTGCTGGGTCACACTCAGCAGCCAATCATACAGAAGGGCATTCATGCAGTCAGTCAGCCAATCAGGCATACAGTGCATTCAGGCCATTCTCCTCCCTCTCAGACGCTCACAACAAGAAATGTGTATTGGGACAAGTACCCAGTCATTCAACACTACATACTGCATTCATACCAGTCTCAGGCAGGGCTGTCTCAGTCATTGTGTCAAACACCAGAAACCAGAAATCCACAACAAGAAGTGCATATTGGTCACACACTCCATTCACCCAGGTCCCACCCGCAGGGTGCACCGACAACATACAATCACTGGGAAGGCTCCAGCAAGTCTGGCCTGGAATTCACAATAGTATCATATATGGAACTTCCAACCAACAGCCAGTCAGGGGGAAGGGACAGAGTCAAGGCTTCCCAGGACTTTGGGAAAACAAGGTAACAGGCAATAGAAAGCAAAAGGGACCATCTTGTTTCCTATCAGGAATCAACTGATTCCAAATGGCAGGGCCTGGGTATCCCAAAATGGAGGATACTCAGAGCACCTGTCAAATTCAGCATGGAGCTGCCACCAGCACATACCCTGCTCTGTGGGCCACACACAGGTGCCCAAAAACATACTCCCATGGGTGCCATAGGGGTATCCCATGGGTCTGTACACCAAAACAAAAACAGGAAGAGCTACACTGCCAGGAGTCCCATATGGACTCCTGGGCATAAAACAATACAGAACACAAATGAAAAAGGACTACTGGACAAGGACATGGAGGCCCTGTCCCTCCAATGCATTTCCAGCATCACAGTGCTAATCCCCGTGGATTTGTCATCCTGGTGGCCATGAAATGGCCATCGCTTTTGGATCCAGTTCCTGGGGGTGGACCAAAGCAGGAGGATCACCTAGATGAAGGGTCCTCAGGGAGTGGAAGTGGGACACCGATGGGTAAAATGCAGTATCTCCTTCCTTGTAACATCTTTTCCCCATCCTACCAGGTAGGATACCTAGGAACTGAAACCCCCCACCCCCTTTCCCGACACAAACACTTTTTCATGAACAGCTCATTGTGAGAGAAAACTGACTAACACCCGGAGCCGTATACATGACATGTCCCAACACAAGGGTCAGGCAGAGTCAGGAAATTACTGATAATTACACACACCTGACTTCCATCACACTTCCCCACAAGGATAAAAGGTTGGAGCACAAAAGCACACTCTGAGCAAGGCAAAACACACAAGGAAGCAGCAGTTCCGAATGGCAGTTTAATACGAGGAGAACAATGGCTAGACCAGAAAGGGTTGCAATGAAGCAAGTGTCCTTGGTCTTTTCAGAGGGAGAAGCCTGCCACTTTCCACTTTAATTGCTGGTCTTATGTTTCTTATTCTCAAGAGCTCTTGAGAATAAGAAACATAAGACCAGCAATTAAAGCTGAAGAAAGGTGCATTGTGTGTCGAAGGTTCCCGGGGCTTTCCCGCATCGATAGCCAAGGTGGGGAGGGGCGACTGCCACCGTGGTACTGTCCTTGGTTCCTACAACAAAGCCGCTCCAATAAAGTCAGCACAGCCGGTGAGTCAAGGAGACTGATAGCAGACCAGTCTGTGTTAGAAACAAGGTTGTAAGCGGCAACATTGCATGAAGAAATCTGCCATAAACAGAGTGTAAGGTGTATGTGATGAGTGACACGGATATAATTGAATATCCAAGGAGTGACTAAACTTTTGAAACCAAAGTAGATGCCATATACAGAGTGGTCTGGAGCCACGTGGGTGCTCATTCAAAGGTCTCTGTTAGGTGTCCAACTGAGATTGTATAATTGTGAACTGTGAAATCAAAGTGGTCCTGCAACGGGTCAAGCCAAACCCTGTGCACATTCAAAAGTCTTTGATGCCTAATACGAACTGTAATTGGTCCAAGCCTGGTTGAGGGAGACTAATTGTAAAAATGCCATCTCAGCCCGGATAAGGGGGATCCGGGATGAGCCATGAGTCACCCCAGAAAACATATTCTATAAGCAATGGAGAAGAGGATCTTAGCCCGGAAGATGGGGATCTGGGGTAAACTAAAGATTGTAGTAGAAAAGGCATCTGAGCCTGGCTTAGGGGGATCCAGGGTGAAGAGTGAATCGACCGACTTGAATATTTGTAAAGGAACTTTTCGTTGTTTTGGTACATCAGGACCTCTGAATCAAGAGACTTTGATAAGTTAAGAGCTTGGGCACAGAAGGCCCTGATGTTGGTAATGGAAATGTGTCCTCGTGCCAAAGAAGCCCAATAGTGTGCTATGCTCGGGTTAACCGCCTTGTCCTGTGCTGAAAAAGTGGGAAGGGGGGCCAAAGGCCAGAAAATCCTGACCTATCATTTTGTGAACACTTTTTTCTTTTTTTTGTCATGAACATTTCCCCACACTATTTATAAATTAGCTGTAAGGATTGGCAATAGATTGTTTTAGTATAGGCCCTTTTATTTTGACGAGACTCAACTAGAATTGCGTTATTATTTGATGGTCATAGCTTGCTCCCATTTTAGATTTAGATAGGCGATTATCACACCATTGATAAAGTTCGATAAACACCTTTGAACTGTGGTCACCAGTGTCTGTCTTAATTTGATACCATGCCTTCCTTACAAGGCACAGATGGAAGCGGATATCTGGTGCAGTGTAGTGTATGGGCAGAACTTGTTGTAGTGTGTATCTGGAGAAGGTTCAGGCAAGTGTCTTTCTGGGGTGTGTTCATGAAGCTAGAGAGTGGTTGTCGTTTAGGTGTTGAAAATTGACGGTGGGTTTTGCCATGGACTGTTGTCTGCATGGTGACACACAATGATCTCTACTTTCATAATCAAGGTGCCAAGTGACATTGCTTTGCCATCTGGTGTGCACACTAGGCAGTGGTTAGCTTGTTTAGAAAATTAAAAGACCTTTTGATGCTGGGAAGATGCATTTAGTCCATGTCCCAAGGCAGCCACTAGAAATGACAGTTACCCTTCCCAGGGATGCACCATATTTAACTAAAAAGGAATATACAAAAAATACGCTTTGGTGTGTCAAGCAAAGACACATGAAAATAAACAAAATAGTTTACAACTTTTTTGTGTGTGGCATTTTAATTCTCTTTGAAGAGAGCATAGGTTTGACCAGCTAACTGATGCGTGTGCTGGCCTGGTGAATAAAAATGCATCATGTTCAGTTCTTAACACTGAAATGTTAAGCACATACTGTGTAAAAACAATGGCTTGTTAAATGAGTTATCACTTATAAATTGCCCCACTTGAAAGGCTGTCAACACAAAGAATGAGGGCCACAGGGTGTGTGACTCCAGAGCATCCCACACACTGCGTTTGGAATATCCCTTCCTTTGTTTGCATATTCCGAACGCATCACAGTCATCCATAAGTCGGCAGAGAGCAGCCAGCTCAACATCTCAGGAGCACCCACCTGCACAGCATGCTGCTAAATCTTTTGTCCAGCTAGATCAGAGTCAGCTTTCTGGGGGGGGCTTACAGTGCCCCCTCCTGAGCTGTTTATCTCTCCACCCCGGGACGTAGCCCGACACGCTCAGGCCAAGAAACGGGGCTGCTCCCAGTCTACGCTGAATGCGTGCACATTAATTTGTTAAAGCCAACCGATGCTTCCACGCGCCAATGCTTTAGGATCGATCGAAAAACATAACAATGCAGACGGACCATTGGGAAAGCATACGC
The DNA here is from genome assembly GCA_002915635.3 of Ambystoma mexicanum. Lineage (NCBI taxonomy): Eukaryota > Metazoa > Chordata > Amphibia > Caudata > Ambystomatidae > Ambystoma > Ambystoma mexicanum. Next base: position 269,739,593 of record CM010927.2, on the reverse strand, counting down.
CATTGCTGATTGCATAGAAGCGTCTGACTGAGCAATTTTGAGTCTAATAAAAACCCTATTCATTTTTGCCACCACAAAGAAATAATTGTCTGTGGCAGAAGAAAGTATGTCAGCGCGGTGACCATTAGCAGTTTGAAACTGTTTTGATTCTTCATGTTGATTATGTGGCCTATTGTCAGATGCCTTTTCCACCAGGGAAAAACATTGCAATTGCATATAAGGTGTTAATTTAAGAATATTCTTTGAAACATAGAGGGCCTGATTCACAGATTGTTTTGCAACAGGATTTCGCCATTATAAAATGTCGCTGTGAATCAGGCCCATAATGTGCAATACTGTAAAATATCTCAGTCTCTGGGAGTTTAGGAGAACGTAACTCACTCGCTTGGGTTAATGAAGAGATATGGGGCCTGATTCATGGAACATTTAGTCACTTTGCACCGCTCTGTTTGGCGTGGTGTGGAAAGTTACTTTGCAATGCCAACAAACACCCTGATTCCCAGACAGGTGCAATGTGTATTTTTGCAGTGCAAAGTCGCTTTTCACTGGTGCAAAGTCACTTTGCCCTGCAAAAATACACTTTGCTAAGCTCCACATATCTGATGGCACATGCTCCTCATGCAGCAAATCGACCAAACAGCTTCAATCACAACTTGTCTGCAAAGAGGACCTGCAGACAATCCTTCTCTAGTCATGCACCAACCCTCTGGAACTCGATCCCGGTGTCGGCTCGGAATGTCCCCAAAATTCTCCAATTTTGCAAATCTCTCAAACATGGCTCTTTCAACAACACCTGACCAAGGACTAATTCCAATGGACGCACATACCAACACACATACCTCAAAGTACTTCCCTACTGTTAAAAGATGCCAGCCCAAATACCGGCTACCCACACTCTGTACAGCGGCCGGCTGCTCTCGAACTAGGTCTGTGCGTCAAACAATAAAATAAAAAATAAAATGTCAGTGGTAGCATGTGATATTTTTCAGTGAAGGTTCATTATTACTTTATCATTAATGACTGTGATCAAGCGAAAGTAGTGATTCTAGGTTGTTTGGGTTGCTTACTCCCACTCAGTTTTTTTAAATAATGAGTTGAAATTACGCACTTTACAGCACAATTCTTGAGAAAATTAAAAAAGATATATATAATAAACTCGATTCTGTAGGGTAACACATGAACAAATCAAATACTTGCAAGGTCACTAAAAGCACAAAGGAACATTGTACAACACACTTATTTGACACCTAACCCCACAATATAAACCTATGTTGCCACTGTAAAATCCTTTCATGATCACTAAGCCCAAAATGTATACCCTTATTCCCATTGTTAAACATTTGCATAATGCTGTGCCCTCACAATATGTCAGCATTGCAACTGGTATGTTTTGCTACTGATCTGTTAAAACGTTAAGGCTGGGTTTGCTCAAGATTTGAAAGTATTGCCACTCTAGACTATTTTCACTCTGTATGTGCGCAATAAATGCCAGTATTGCCACTTTAAGAGCATACATTCATAGTAGCTGTGCCCAAATGTACCAGTATTGTAGCTGTAAAATATTGTCATGCTTGCTGTATCCAATAAATCCCATTATTGTCTCTGTAAGAACACACTTTCACGTAGCATGTGCCCAAATGTGCCAGTATTGTCACTGTAAAACATTGTCATGCTGACTGTGCCCAATAGATTCCTGTAGTGCCACTGTAGGAACATGCTTTCACATAGCCTGTGCCTGCTATAAGCCTATATTGTCACTGTAAAATATTTTCAAGCTGACTATGTCCAATAAATGCCAGTATTGGCACTACAAAAACACACATTATGCTGGTTACAACCAATATATGCCATCATGCCACTAAAGCAGTTCCTTACTGGCTGTGACAAATAAATGCCTGGGTTGCCGCCATTCAAACACCTCCATGCTCTTTATGCCTTGCTAGCAAGCCAAATTCATACTGCCAATTCTCAAACCTTCGCCCAAAAACACACACAAACACACACACACACTGTACCCATAAACACACTCATGCACACACAGTCAGCCACTGACTTACTCTCAGACAGGCACATAGTCACACACGCCCATAGATGCATACTCATTCACAAAACACACAAATACATTACATTCGCAACAGGCATGCATGCACAGAAACACTTTTTTCACTCTTAGCTTTTCATGCAGGTATGCTGTCCCATCCCTCTGGTCCGATGCTCCTGCATCAGATTGCAGGCCCTTAATTTGCTCCTGCCTTCCTGCTCACAGCCTCACCCTGAAACCTTTCTCGCACCAAAATCAATGGCTCCATGCTCACTGCCTCTTGAGAATAGGATGCTTCGGACATCATATCCATGCCTGGCATACAACGCAACGTGATGAGATTGACTTAGTAATGCTTGGCACATTGCTATGCCACTTGCTCTAATGGAACACCACCGAAGTAGTGCTTCCAGTGCGTATGGGAAGTGAGGATGAGGCCCAGGCGGGGCAGTCGCCAGTCTTGCCACTACAAGCTCTACTACTGAGTAGTGACACTACATTTCAGTGACCAGACTGAGCTCAATAATCTGCTGCTTCTGGCTGTTAATCAAGAGGTGTAAACTCTTCTGAATGTCAACGACATGCTGAACTCAATGCCAAACCCAGAGCAGAGTTCAAAATCCCAGGGACTGCAGGTAAGAAACTGAAATGATGCAGCTGTGGGTGAAAGTGACATTGAAGATTATAAAACACAACCGCCTTGAGGGAAAAGGCCCACACTGAAGGCCCACATAGACAACCCACAATGGGTTGCTGGAATATGCCGAAACCATATTTAAAATGTGGCATTTGGTAGCAAAGATCAACTGCACGGGCATACCCACACCACAAATCACACTGAATTGACATGGGAACTACAAAACGCAATCCCTCACTGAACACCAGCCAAATCTTATGATCCACGCTCTACTGTTGTGGAAGGTTGCACACCCTGACTACCCTGAGGGAGCAACCCCACAAAGACAAACCTGAATCTGAAATCATGCAAGGGTCCAAAACATGACTCTCACAAGCAAAGTAGGCCAATGGGGCATATAATAATAATAATAATAATAATAATAATTGTTGTTATTATTATTATTATTATTGTTATTGTTGTATTTACTGAGCACAGACCTTTCTTCAGGATGCAATGGAGTACTTTACAAGTCATAGTGGGAAGTGCACAGTGAGGGAAGGTGAGAAGAGAGGGGAAAAGCTAACAACATTTAGGTAATTTGGCAGCAAGGGATTAACAAAAACTAGGGGAGAAAACGGGGCTGGGGGAGCAGAACGGCCAGTCTCCGGTTAGGTGAAGTATATGTGTGGACCAAGGTGCTAGGGAAGAGCCTTTCCTTGAAGAAGAGGGTCTTGAGCTCCTTCCTGTAACGTACCACCAAAGGGGTGTGTCTTGTGTTAACAGGGAGGCGGTTCTAGATTCTAGAGACATAGAGAATGCCTGTCTTCTGGTTCCTTCCTTCCTGCACCGGGAAGTTCAAGTCTGCACATGTCCTTACATCTGGTGGATTGTAGGCCTCCGGTGATGCTGAGTTTCCCAGTGAGGCCGCTTTGGGACTTGAGGGCAACAACCTTGTAGATGATGCAGCAGGATTTGAAGGTGATACATGCTTGCAGCGAGAGCCAGTGCAGTTTAATGAGGGTTGGGGTGGTGTGTTTGAATTAGCGGAATCCTTTGATGGGTCATGCTCCAGCATGAGGACACATCTCAAGAGTGCCAGGGTGGTCGCTGGAAGGCCTTCCATTGGACATTGCTGGATTGAAAGGCTTCATTTTCCACAGTAGGAAAAGTTAACACAAATTCGTTTGTGTGTGTGTCTACTTTGCTATGTGCTTCTTGAAGGGAATGTTTTTGTCTACGGTAGAACCGAGACATGGCAGTTGGTCAGCTGGGGTATCTTGCACTTGATGCCTCATAGTGAAGAGACAGGTATGGATATCAGGGTGCTTAGTGTTGATGGTCAGCAGTAGGAATTTGGGCAAGTCCAACTACACTTTCAAAGGCAGCGAGTTTCTATTTGCCCACTTTTAATTAATTTTTCTAGATGCTGCAATACCAAGTATCCTACCACAAACTATTGCTTTATAGGATAGTTAGGGAAAATGCATGTGAGGAGGGACACACAGCCTGTAGGTGTTGCTTGGTTATTTGCCCACCCATTGACTGCCCATGGTCATGCAAATCCCGATGGCCATTCCCACCTAGTTCTTGCCCCTCCCTGTCCAAAACACCTGCTCATGGGAACTCTTTGGGCTTGCTTTATTAAAGCCTTACCATCAAACTTTCCACTCGAAGTGCCTGCAAGTGTTTTTCAAAGCAGTCTTCTAAGAGTGAATGACTTAATTGGGGCTTTAAATTCGCTACTGGTGTACAAATGAATTCTTAAGCAGGTCTGCCTTCAGCCACTCGATTTATAAGCACACTGCCTGTCTTTCACTTTAGTCTTGTTAAAAGCAATCATTGGCAAAGCCAACAGCTTTGGCTTCTGTATAAGCATTAGTCATTTGCATGGCACTGCTATTAGATGCTCAGGTACTTGCACCATTTTGCACCTGCTACCATCGATGGCCGGTTAATACCACTATGGCAGTGCCTGGCAAGTGCCTCCCCCATGCCTACACAAAACCCCATTAGCCTGCAAGTGGCATAGTGCAGACGAGTGGCATAATAAGCAGGTAGGTGTAGCTAGAGAACCATCCCGACCACCCCTGACATAACAGGAACTGGAATAATCGCCACGAGAAACCAGGAAGGGTGTAAAAGATTTGGCTGTAAGCTTTATTACACAAACCATAAACCAAGATAGATAACAAAATCAGAAATAAATGTTTTTGGGGACCAGGGATCAGGTGAGCAGGGGCCCTGCTCCATCGCAGGCCCAACTCGAGGCTGATCCCTTCCGCCCTTTATTAGCTCATGACAAGCCATGTACGGCGTTCCTGCCACGCTCTTCTCTTTTATATTTCTCCTCTTTTATGCTATTCCTCTGCAAAATACCGTGCCCAGCGTTCCTGCTGTGCACTTCTTTTTTAACCGTGCCCAGCGTTCCTCCTGTACTCTTCTCTTTCATGTAATTATTTTGTTCCCTTATTATAGGCCAGCCGCCACCGTGCCCAGTGTCCCTGAGGAGCTCTGCCCTTTTATGTCATTCATTTTCTTATATTGTAGATCAAAACACCACCATGCCCAGCGTTCCTACTGTGCTGTTCTCTTTTATGATGTTAATGTTCTCTTTATTGTAGCCCAAACTACCATGCCCAGCGTTCCAGCTGTGTTATTCACCTTTATGTTAAGCCCCTTTTTTTAGTTTTATTGGGTGGGAAGGGAGGTTTTCTTCTGCGCACCGTTGAGCGTGGCTTGTGCCACTGTTGCACTGAGGAGTAGCAGTGGCTGAGCTCACCCTTCCTCCTCCTCTTATGGGGCCAAAACAGCCCGAGGCCATATTAGCGCCTCATTGTTTCTTCCCCAGCGTGCCCTGGATCCTGCATTGTCCGGGGAGGCCGACCATTGGTCTTCTGCCACCAGGGCACCAGTGCCATTCTCAGGTATGTGACACCTGCCTTGTTCCCTGCCAGGTAAGGTGGCCAACTTTGTGAGATCCTTTTGCGGGACACAAGGCGATGATGACATCACAGCGTCATTCACCGGGCAGAATCAATGCATTGCACCCGCAGCTGCTGACGTGACAGGCATGCAGGCCTGTCACTTAAGCAGCTGCGGGTGCAATGCAATGCAATAGGATTCTTATTCACAGATTATCTGCCACTTGCCAGTCACTGTTATTCCCATTTGCGGGAAATGTATGTATATGAGCCCCTCCCCTATTGTAGGAGCAGGGAGGGGGTCATATACATATACATACATTTCCTGCAAATGGGAATAACAGTGGCTGGCAAGTGTCAGCTAGTCTGTGAGACAGCGCCCTGCAGCGGTCGGCCCCAGCCCCCAGCATGCCTAATTGTGACTGCTGACTTGTTCTGTTCGAGCACAAATTGTGACATTTGGCCACCCTACTGCCAGGGTGCCCGGGAGTCTAGGGTCTCCATTGTTGTGCGCAGGCCCTCTCGCCGCACACATTGGTATGACAGGGAGATGGGCCTTTTGGCATCCTGCGTGCCCTCCTCTCCCCCTTTGTTGTGGGCGGGAGGAGGCACTTCCTATCTTCATGGCCACCTCCCGACTTAAGTGCCTGGGCCTTCCACCTCCAGGCCTAGGGTGAAACTGCTGGCATTGCCACTTCCTGTTTAGCAGATTGATTGTGAAATATATCCCTTCTGGCTCCTAGCTTTCACATGCTTGACCATGGCCCCTTGCTGCAACGGCTTCCAGCACAGGCTGCGAGATGAGTCACAGTAAATTGGTTGTGCGCCCACCGAGACAGGCGTCATTGCCAGACGGCCATGAACAGAGCAAGCATTGATGTTTATAGTTACCACGCAATAAACATAGTTAAGGCGGTTAGCAAAATGCCTGCCAGGAAAACGTCACCTTAGCGCCATTCTGCATTGGAGGTGGTTCTCAAATGAGGAGTGGATTTTTTTATTAATCAAAGTGTGCACTGCTTATTACAACACCAACATTAACTCCTATAATACATACGCAAAGTGTACATTTCAGTTATTTCAGAAATCCAACAAAATCCTTTGACTTTTTCATTCCCACCCCCACACACAATTATTTTTCCAAACGCCCTAAACATCAGATAAGTGTGTGTCTGGGCAGTGCAGTACTGAGCACCCCAGCGCGCTCTTGATTCGAATTGACTCACCCGAGAAGAAATTGCGAAGAGTGGCAAGGACTGCTCCAAGGCAGCCGTTCATATTACGCCCATGTTTGCTCGATTTCATTTCTCTGATTTGCGCCGAAACTCACAGGTGAGTCCTCCTTTCTTTACGCCATGCCTCCTCTAAACTTTGTGTGTGGCACTGGTGTGGGAACTGCAAACCTACCAGAAGACCAACTCATTGCCAAATAAAGTATCCTCGGTCATAAGGTAAGTCATAGATGAATCAGGAACCACTCCAGACCAGGATTAGTACAAAAGGAATGCTTGTTTATTGTAGCTTAGAAGTAGGAGAGTAGTCTATAAGCATCCTTCAAGTTCCTCTGTCTCTCTCCAAGTGTCGGAACAGTGTTGGAACAGCCATTCCAGGAACTCCCAGTACACCAGGTTCCACATGCAACATATAATTCCAAACAGCCTCAAAGCTCATGGAACATAACACACTTAAACAGAGCACTACACATAACTCTACAAGAGCAATTGCTTTGATTTTGAATCAGTATAGAGTGTCAGCATCTCTACATTTACTAAGAGACACACATGGTATCAGAGGAAGTGCCCTAACTCTTTGAGAGGCATTGCTTGATGTTAGTGTCTCTGTTGTCAGGAAGAGTTATTGTGTTACCAGAAGAGGTGCATAACTCTGACGGTCTGCATACAAGTCTCTATGGTTACTATGGGACACCTCTTATGGCATCAGGGACCAGAGCCTAGCGCTGTGAGAGACAGCAGATCTCATGTCAGCATGCTTATCTCAGCGGATGATAAGCGACACCTCTACTGCTATCAGGGGACCTACCTCTAAGAGCGACATCTCTTGCATTTAACCTTTGTGCTTCTACTGTCAATAAGAAACACATCCTATGCTGTGAGACTACAGTTGAGTCCTATAGCGTTTTTGAGAGACTGCTCTTGCTGTTGGCGTGCATGTCTCTGTGGTCAATATGAAACAACTCTTTTGCTATGAGAGGAGAGGATCGAACTCTGTTACTGTTACGGTTACTGGCTATTGGCAGGGGCACTAGTAAGCCATTGAAAATCGCAATTTGTAACGCAAAAAGACGGATGCGAAGGGAGGTTAGGCGCCTGAGAGAGATTGGGCTCTCTGGACCCGAGAAGCATCTTGAGTCAAATAGGATTAAGAATCAATATCGAGTTTGGCTACACAACAGAACATTTTCCGTTAAAAAACATGCAGTGGTAGAGGATGATAGGGGCTCTTCGTGGGAAGTATTCCCAGATAATATGGCAATTACTATCTTTAGCCAAGGGCCAGAGGGAAACTCAGATTATAAACCCTACTGGTGAACAGGCAACATTAAGCTACATTGGAGAAAGGACGAAGTCAGAGTCATAATTCCTGCTTTACATGCTGTAAAGTACCCCAAGCGTTGTCCCATAGATACCGCCCGAGAGGTAATAATTGTAGCAATTGACAAATTAAAAGGTTTGAAGGCCCCCACCCCAAGGGCCTAGCAAATAGAATCCTTAAAAAAGACCTGTGAGGTTGGGCCTTCCTATTGGAAGTCTTGTTTGATAAGGTCTGTACCGAGCAGACAATACTGGTCTCATGGAAGACTCTGGTCTATACAATAGGAGACAGGAGTCTTCCGGAAAACTAAAGACTGCTCTCCATGCTGGACGTAACCCGCAAGTTGTTTTCATGTCTGATATTGAAGGAGGTTCCAGGCTTGGGTAGAGGCAAACAACATCCTTCACAGCTTCCAAACGGGCTTCCGACCAGGCTCTTCAACGATCCATAATATTTGATTATTGGATCGCCTGATCATCGAATGTACGCAAAAGGAAGCCCCAGCCCTATATGTGATATTTGTGACATTTATTGACTTTAGTAAATAGAGCGAGGCTTTGGGACAAGATTAAGTCTTTGGGTTGTCCGGGCTGGCTATTAGACATAATTCAGATGCTCCATAAAGACACGGGGGCCAGAGTACATTTAGATAATGATGGCAATGTAACTCCATTGCTGCAGATCAACATGGGAGTCAAGCAAGGTTGTCGGCTGGCTGCCCTGTTGTTTAATCCCTATTTAATAGATCTGCCAGAATGGATGCTGACCAGTTCAAATTGTCCTTCTAGGATAGGGAAAATGAAGATCGCCAGCATGTTATATGCCGACGACCTCTTCATATTTGATCACACTGTTTACAGATGTAAATCAATGCTGGAGGAGCTAGTGACTTATGCTGGTAAGAAAAAAAACCAGATTCTACGGATAGCCTGTAAAAAAATCAACATAGTTGCAAATTAGTTCTACAGTGGGAATCATAAACTATGTTGATCATGTTAATGACTCCAATCAAGCAGTCCCACTAAGTCAGTGCCTTGTCTGGGATTGCTCAAGGGAAGCCCTTATTTATATATTTTTATGTCCAGTTCGTGTACTCTGGATGACAACCCTTATATAACACCCCTCTCTTAGAATCCCCCTGACCCCACTGAGCCAAGAAGTAAGTTTGTTTTGCAAATTTAAAAGGTTTATTTGAGAATTAAACAATATATATTGGGAGGATGGTTTGATCTTAGCAACCCTTGATGTTGTTTCCCTGTACACTTCCATTGACCATCTAATTGGGATGAAAGCATGCACATTTTTCCTTGATAGCCGTTCATTGAACTTTCATGGCCATAGCTCAATGATTCTTGAAATGTTGTTTTTTTGCTTAACCAACAATGTGTTTCTATTTGAGGGCTTGTTTTATCATCAGGTAAGGGGTACTGCCATGGGAAGTACGTTTGCACCATCCTATGCAAATTTAACAATGGGTTGGTGGGAGGCCACCTTTCTTAGTGATCTTCTTGCATCCAGTTTTGCCACGCATATCGTCGCTTGGTGGCGATACATAGATGACGTTTTCGTCATATGGAATGGGACCAAAGTTGAATGGCTATCTTTTGTCAAACTTATCAATACCAACGCATTCAACTTACGCTTCACAGAGTGCAACAGCAGGACTGAGATTATATATTTAGATGTAGTTGTGACCCTTGGAACAACTGGTTTTAAGACTGCACTACACAAAAAACCTTCAAACACTGGTTTACCCCTGCATGCAACAAGTTGCCATCCCACATCATGCAAACGCAGCATTCCATATGGTGAATTTATTCGGTATCGTAGAAACTGCACCGATCTAGTATCGTTTGACCATCATTGTTCACTGGCGGCTATAGATTTCATTAAACAAGGGTATGAACGCAGAGTGATAGAAATGGCCTACATTAAAGCTCGCGGATTAAGCAGGAACATTCTATTGTATGGTAACAAACCTGCCAAAACCGCCATAAATGATGAGCCACGTCTTATAATCACTTTCGATAATGCCTCTAACTATGTCCGCAAAATCATAGAGCAACATTGGCGGGTCCTCATTGTGGACAAAGACCTGTGCCCCTTGTTGGCCAATCGTCCCACCATTACCTATAAACGTGTACCCTCACTCAGGGATCAACTGGTCTCCAGTTTTTTACCATCCAATGACACTAATCCCTCTCTGACGCAATCTTTAATGAAATCTCCTATAGGCTTTACAAAATGCTCAAAATGCAAGGCTTGTGCCCATGCTACTGCATGTAAATTCTTTGTGCATCCGGTCACCAAATGTAAACAACCTATTAAGTACTCGATAAACTGTGACACCGCTTTTGTGGTCTATGTCCTCTCATGTCCTTGCATGAAATGGTATGTGGGAAGTACCACATGCAAGTTGAAGCTCAGAATATTGCAACATCTGAGGGCAATCAAAAACCTAGATCCCGCATACCCCATGGCCAAGCACTTTAGATCAGAATATAATAATGATCCTACTGTTCTTAAATTTTTTGCGGTGGCCCATGTTCCGATTTATCCGAGAGGTGGAGATCGTGTATTAAAATTGAGACAATTGGAGACCCGTTTTATTTTGGACTTTGACACAAAATCCCCCAATGGGCATAATGTTGATGAGGAGCTTTACACGTTTCTAGGCATATAATATTTTGTTTACTCGTCATTATGCCCTTTTTGAATTGATGTATTTTCCTCTACTATGTTATTTATGTGCAATCAATTTATGTTCTTTTAATGTGGGTTAACCTACATTTTACAGATCATCACTGTGTATCTTAAATTCACTAATTGTTCCTTGGCCTGTGACTCAGTATTAACTTTCCTCTTCCCCTCACTGCACCTATGACGAGATTGCCATTATGGTCTATAACAGTGTTGATGAGGGGAGAGATTGAGACCTATTCCCCCTTTTATGTTGCTAAACTCACGACCCAAAGGACTCTGGATTGGTAAACAATGTGATATTCTGTGTCCATAGTTCCACTCTGGTACTTACTTGCTTAGACATGTTTTTACTGGTGCATTTTACATAATATTTTAGATTCACACATGCCTATTCCGACAATACAGTGAGAAAGGCTATTGTCATCCAAATTTATTTATATCTATGTATTCGAGGCCAGGACAACATAGCTCGTCATTGATGGACCTGCACTTGCACTTTACCTCCTTTTAAACATATTTAGGCCAGATACCAAAAATAATTGTTTTTATAATCGATTTTAACGATTATAAGTGTATGGCATTTCTTTGTTACTTGAACTGTGATTTCCATGTCTATTTTTATACTGCAATCATATTGAATTTTAACCATATTATATGTGTTTTTATCTTTGCTATTTTGCACATGACATAGGCTCCTTTCCATCTCAGTAATTAGATGCCATTTTTGCACATGGATGCTGCTTATTTGCGTATTTGCACATGGCCAAATCAGAGGTTACTCCCACAAACCATCTACAATGACATAGCTTAACCTGGCCTTCCCCCCTTATATAAACGATTGTCTGTATGTGTATCAGACACTACTTGACTTAAATACATGTACTAGATTGTAATCAAATGCTAAATCTAGTTTGGCTAGCCAATTATGGAAATGCATGGTGGTAACTAGGATATTTGACATCTGGCACTTTTAACAATTCTGTGGCATTTGCTTTTAAAATATGATCGGGATATTTGACAATTGTGTTCCTATATGGGCTTAAACCAATTATACAAATCAAATGCCATGATTAATTATGACCTATTGTATGTCAGGCATTTGTTTGTCTTTCCGTTCCAAAATGGCCACTGTTGAATCACCATGTAAATGCACCATCTATCTTTTGTAATTGACATAGAAGATGGACTGTACACCTTTAAAACCATGTCCTTTGTCCTTTGTTTGTTTTACGTGATCAAGCGCTCAGTTGAGCGTGAAACGCGTTGTAAGCGGGCCGTGCCTGTAGGCGTCCTGCCTCTGTTTGCATATGCTGTTCCCCCAGCCTTTTGTTCTGTGCATTATGCACAGCTTATAATCTATTAAAATCTTTTTTTCGTTTCTTATTTTTGTGAGCTGCGCCTTTTCTTTTTTCCAATTGGACATGGATTCACGGAGAGTGCGGTCCGTCCCCTTTCCTCTCTTTGTTTGCATATATATATATATATAATATATATATATATATATATATATATATATATATATATATATATATCGCACTTTTATAATAAATTAATAATTGATATCACACTTGTGAATATGAGCAGTAATCAGCAATAGGTAATCCTACAATAGCACAGTTCTGGTAACTTATGACTAGGAACAGAGGACTAAGGTAGCAGAGAATGCTTTATATGGTTCAAGGAAATGCAAGGTGGGACAGAATGCAACACAGAAATAATTTGATATGACTTCAGCAAAAGATAATATGATTACTTTTCTCTGGAAATTCACTCCCCCCCTATGCAATGTAAGGAGATGGAAGTAATACACACAGTCTTCAGGAATACAATCACAGTACAATACGAATTCAGTTCCCCCCTAGCAAGCTTAGAGAAACAGTGATGATTTTAAACACAGGCAAAATCCTTTTAAATCTGGTGGCAATGAAGTAAAAAATATACTAAAATGATTTTAATTCCCTCTAGAGGTTCAGGGTGGGTGATAGCTACTTTAAATTAGTTCAGGATCACTTTAGCAATGCTCTATGAATGATTATCAAGTTGCAAACGAATTTCAGCAAAGGAAAGCAAGGAGCTGCTATTTTGACACGTGAAGAAATTGAGCCAAATCGCAAATCGCGGCAATTTTTCCGAGTGCGTCGAGCGCGATTACGGAAAAAGTATAATGAATAGAAAGTCGGTTCTGGGTTCGTTGCAAAGCCCAGAATCTTAGCTTTAAGATACATTTCGTTCCTAGGACAAACGGTTCCCGAGATACGGACGATTTTGTGAAGGTAGATTCTCAAAATAAAAGTAAAGTTCAGAATGACAGAGGACAATTTTTCAGCTTTGAATCAAAAGGAAGGGACACGATTTCTATGATGCAGTTCTCAATAGGTTAAAATAGTTTGAATTAGATTATTTTAAACTAAGAGATTGGTTTTGCACAGTCCTGGCTGAGTACTCACACTATATGTTGGACAGGAATGCGACTTGGTCACGGATCAGGTCAGGATTGGCTGCGGTTCTCTGGTACTGGTTCCGCGCACAGCGATCTGGGTCAGCTCTCAGCACTGCACAGCGATCTGGCCTGGGTCTGGTCTCTCTGGATAATTCTGCCTTCTGGGTCTCTGGTTCTGGCAAAAGTTCTTGGCAAAAATTCAAACAGCTCGCCCGGCTATTGAATAGTTTGCAAATGATTTGGAGGCCTGCTGAAAAAGGATTCAGCTTGTGGATTCAGGCCTCTCTGCTACAAGTTCTGGAGTTAATTTCTGGTCTCTGGAGATTGATGGATTTGAAGTCTGAAGTCTGGATGTGAAGTTGTCTGTCAAAAGGCTCAGCAGAAAGTGAAAAAGAAAGTTCTATCTGGCTTCCAGTGGCTCTTTTTATGTGTTTAGAAAGTGGGTGGGTCGGCTAATTCTGCAAGCCCAACCCTCTCAAGATTTGATAGGCCAAAGGATTCTTTGGTCCCTGATTTGAGAAAGGATAGTGTGTCAGAGTGATGTCAGCCATTTACGATCTATTGAAGAAACGCCCCTTTGCTTTTACCTTAGAAATCATTTTTCATAACTACACATATTTCCCAGATACACAGTTGTTTGACATTACATGTACATATTACAGATTACTTAAGGTACATTCTGGCCCACTCTGATCTTCCTGGGGCTTGCATTCAAAATGACAACTTATGTTCGTTTTAGTTGATTTACCAATATCGGACGTTTACCAAAAATGGCACACATGTACACCGCCTTTCTACCCATATTCCATTAATTTACTAGGTCTCTAGCATAAACACAGTGCCTGTAGTATTAATAATTAGCGGGGTTTTGGCTCAGAACATCACAGAGCGACCAGCCTAGTTTTGAACTGGGAGTGAATGTGCCAATTTAAAGATCCCAAAGTTGTACATTTCTGTCATCTGGTTACAATTAGTTATCAGTGTTTTCATAAAACATATATTTGCCTTCAATTCAATTCACAAAAAGTGTCTGGGTCCGCCCCCAGAAACTTGAGAGTCAGGGATCACATGTCTCTTCTTCCAGGCAGAGCTCTGTTTACAGTCAACACTCAAATCAGCATACTCCATTCAATTGAAAGAGTCTATTGTGTCGGCTGAGGTCAGCAGGCCAGGGGGCCACTCTGCATTTGGTTAGCATGTCCATGTGATCTCCTGGCTTCTTGTGTGTAGTTCTGAGGTGAGAAGGTTTCCCAGCCTCTTGCAATGTTAATTGAATCAGCCTGTCTTCAGGGACCAGCAGGTGTTTACATTTTCAATTAACCAAAAAGGCTTTGAAGTTTCCAGCTGTCTCAGAAGGCTGGCAGCTCCTGAAGTAAAGTTCTACTGTCAGAGTTTAGACCGCTAGCACCAGCATGTGTCCAAAGCTGGTACTGCATCCATTTTATTTAGGAGTTGTCTTGAATTTGACAGGAGGATTTTGCTTGACATCTCTAATCCTTGCTGCCATTGTTTTGATGGGCATCCTTACAGTAGAGTGGTGATGTGGAACCCCCCACAAGAAGGTTGAATCTTTAGAGTGGTCTTGTGCCCATGATTTTAGCAACTTGTTGACATCAATTAAAAACGGATTTTGAACAAATTGAAATGGACATTTTGAGCTTGCACTTCAGAGAAACAGCAGTGATTTCAAGGTGCTTTTGATCTAACAGGCACTGCTATTTTTCCTTTGGCACCACCTTTCACCCCTGGCACTTCCGGTTCATCACGCTTGCACTGGTGGGTGGCAGGTTAGGCGACTATTTTGTTGTGCGCAAAACTGTGCGGTTCTCCTGGTTCTGGGATAGAATGATGGGCGGCGACAGCTCATCCCCACATCTACCCAGTCTATTGATTTAGTTTTGTTCTGGGATAGAATGATGGGCGGCGACAGCTCATCCCCACATCTACCCAGTCTAATAATTCAACATGGGTCAAAACCTTTGACAATCATTATCCGTACCTAGGACTAGAGATGAGTGCAGCAACGGACTACACCCACATTATGGGAACAAAGAAAATGTAAAAGCCGGCCTACTAAAGCATCTGTTATATACATTTGCATATCAGACTGCAGGATATTCCCTTGAGGGAATATTGGTCTTATATAAACAGTGTTTTGGTCCTGCCATTTTGTACGGTCTCGAGGCATTGAGAATTAAAGATCTTAGTTGGCTCAATCGAGTGGAGGGTGCATTTTGGAGGAAGATCCTGAAATTTAGACCATCAGTATCAATGTAATTCCTCCATTTGGAATTAGGGTAGATCTCCCTGGGGACATAGGTTGAGAGGAAGAGGGGTGAATTGTATGTAAAGTCTAAGATAGACCCATCATGCCCTTTTTTGAAAGTTTTGGTTAACAATTGTGGAGGGACTGCTCCAATAGAGGGGACAGTTTTGATGACTTGGAAATATTGACATTTAAAACCATAAATTGGTACCCGAATTGGAATTCTAGCGGTGGCGATGAGGTATTAAAAGACTTATTTAAGACAAAATATGAATTATGCTACTGGAATAAAAATAACGGCATATTGCCACCCTAAAATGCTATCAGCATACATCTAGAGTTCAAAAAGTGGTCAGGGTGCCCCTCTGCAAGAAAGAACACAGAATTATAACCTGTTCTGTTGGAATTTACCCACTCAGAGTCTGCAGCCACATGTTTTAGCTCACTGTACCTTTCACAAAGGAGGAAAATCCATTTGCATATCAGTCACTGTCCCGCCCACTTGAGCAGTTCGGCACCGAAATGCTATGGCAATCCTCCTTTGAACAAGAGTACCAACAGCAACCACAGAAACGTGTTTCGGCATAGTCAGGCCTCATCAGTGAGGTGGAGCTGTGCCTCTCTGAACACAGTGAGCAAGGGGTCCACGTCTGGATAACCCTAGGTAACCTAGGGTGACCAACTCCAAATTCCTTTTACATATAAAAAGAGGTCAGGGCGCCCCGCTGCAAGAAAGAACAGGCATAGCTCCACCTCACTGATGAGGCCCAACAAGGCTGAAACATGTGTCTGGGGTTTCTGTTGGTATTCTTGTTCAGAAGAGAATTGCCATAGTATTTTGGTGCTGGACTGCCCATGTGGGCGAGACAAAGACTCATATGCAAATGTATATCTCCCTTCTATGAAAGGTACAGTGAGCTAAATTGTGGCTGTGGACTCTCGAGTGGGTACCTTCCCAAATAACAGGACATTTAGTTGGGTTGTTCTCGCAGAGGGGCGCCTATGGACTACTTTTTGATTGTATCTAGAGTGATCCACGAGTTTAATAGACCACAGTCGTATATTATCCAGAGTCCGAACCCCAAAATACGCATGCTCTTAATGTGTATGCGCATAGATCAACTACCCCTATTAACTGTACTGGGCCCCCAAAATAAATTGAGGCCAGAGGAAAGATACTGCTGTGTTTGTAAATCACAGGATTGTTTGGAAACTGACAAACATTTATTCACAGAATGCATGATCTTGGGTCATATCTACATATGTGCCTGTGAGAGCTTTGTAGATTATGGCACTATACAATTTGATGATGTTTAGAATTATAGTTTAAACTCTGCCTCTGTCTCAGTGCTCATTGCACTCAATAGGATTTGGGTACAGATGGAAAAGCTGATAGGTATTGGAGTAAATGTGCCTAATGTTGAGTAACAACAATTATGTCTGCAAACACAAGTACATTTCAGAACGTATAACAACGGAGTGCTGAACTGCATAACTATTTGCGCATTGCTCTTTTGGACACATTTATATCAATAAATACTGAACGCTGGGCCATACTCTTTTGTCCATTGCCTATTTGCACATTGCTTATGTTGCACAAAGTGTACGTGTATAGATGTGTAGTGTGAATTATGTATATGTTATCCCTTTGTTGATGTCTAGCTAATTTGCCTCTTTGTCAGTGTTGTACTACAAGACTCAAGCACGACTGTTCCTGAGAAATATTTGGTTTGAATTGATAGGGTCCAATGATGCTGATTCTAGTAGATTGATTGTAATGGTAGTGAATTGTCTCGGGTGGATAGCTCAAGGGCAACGTGCTCGCCTTGGAAACAAGACAAGGCAGAGCAACACAGGTTCGATCCGGGGGTTCGCGCTCAGAAACCTTTGGGTAATAAATAACCTATAATAATAATGGTAGTGAATTGTAAAAAATCGTTTACTAATTACAATAAATAATATTAACTAACTCTAGAAACTGTTCTTGCTGTCAGTGTGAATTCCTGTTCAGCTAGTAAGGGCAGCTCCTATTCTCTGAGTGGAGGGTGTCCAACTCTACGTGAGACAGCTCTTGCTAACGATAGAGACAATTACAGTCACAATAAGTGTTATTTTGCATAGAGTTAAGACACTCTCCCCTCATAGCATAGGAGCGGTCTCGTAATGACCATAGAGGCATGCACATTTAATTGTCTCTGTTGTTAGCAAGAGACCCCTCTTATGCGATGAGAGGACCGAACTCTATAGAAGTCAGATCTCCTTGTCAATGCAAATGGCGTGATCGTCTATGAGAGACATCTCTTATAGTACGAGAGTAGAGAGTTGAATTCTGCGAATGTAATCGCCTCTGCGGTTAGTAGCAGATATGTCTCGTGCAGTTAGAATGCAGCCATTGTATACTTCCAATTGGAAGTCTGCTTTACCTGTTCTTACCCCTTCTTACCTCCCTCACCTGTTCCCTTTTTCAATAGAGCAAGGTCTGGTTGCCGCAGGCGGGCGGACAATTAATCACTTTCCAGACAAGTCTTGGCGTCGTAAAATCACTACTGTGATGACTGGCGTTGTATCAAACTTTACTAACATAGCATAACACATGCAAAACACAGCTTTGGAAAGCGCATAATGAAAGATAGCAAGAATTGGTTTAATGACCACAAATTTGTACTGAGTTGGCAAAAGTAGTAAACTAATAATGAGCTTAAGTGGCTCGCGAAACGCAACACAAACAATTAAAGGAAGTTTGAAAAGTGTTACTGATCATGACTGTAAGAGGATTCAATTCAACACTACAGCTAAGTCAATGCCTAGTCTGGGATACTGAATGGAAACCCTTATTGATATATCTTAATGTCCAGTTCATGAGTTCTGGATGACTACCCCTATATAACACCCCTCTCTTAGAATCCCCCTGACCCCACTGAGCCAAGAAGTAGTTCTGTTTTGCAAGTTTAAAAGGTTTATTTGAGAAATAAAACAAAATATAGATACCACGCTTTTATAATAAATTAATAATCGATATCGCCCTTATAAATATAATGTTAATCAACAATGGGTAATCTGACACTAGCACACTTCTTTACAATCAATGAGGAGTTAGTATAGGATGGATAAAGTAGCAAAAATACTTTTATGATTTCAAGGGAAAAGCAATGAGGAATAAAATGCAGTACAGAAATACTTGATATGATTTTAGCAAACGATAAGATAATCACTTTTCTCTGGCAATTCACCCCCCTCCCTATGCAATGTAAGAAATGGAAGGAGATGGAAAGAGGAGCACACAGTTCTCAGGAATGCAATCAAATACAATACGAATTCAGTTTCCCCCCAGCAAGCTTAGAGGAAACAGGTATGAGTTTTAAAACACAGGCCCAAGTGCTTCGAATGTGGTGGCAGTGAAGTGAGAAATATGCTGAAAATGCTTTTAATTCCCTTTAGGAGGTTCAGGGTGAGTGAGAGATACTTAGGATGAGCTCAGGCTCACTTTAGCAATGATTCAGGGATGGTTATTAAGAGGCAAACACATTTTTAGCAAAGGAAAGCAAAAAGCTGCTATCTTTTTACAGGTAAAGAAATCAGGCCAAATCGCAAATCGCAGCAAAATTCGCGAGTGCGTGAATCGTGATTACGGCAAAAGTAAGTCGGTTCTAGGTTTGTTGGAAAGCTGAGATTCTAAGCCTTCAGAGGAAAGTTAAACCAAATTCCTAGGACAAACGGTTCCAGAGATATGAACGATTTTGTAAAGGTCGTTTTTCGGATTTAAAGTAACTCAAATTGACAGGTGACAGCTTTGAAAATGACAGGTGACACGATTTCTAGGAGACAGTTCTAATCAGATTAAAATAGTTGGATTAAATTATTTTAACTAAGAGTTTATTTCTGTCACAATCTGATCTAAGTACTCACTCCTAGCTTTGAAAGGACTGGACCTCGCCACGGATCGGGTCAGGATTGGCTGCGGTTCCCTCGCCACGGACGGTCTCTGCGCGCAGCGCCTGGGTCAGCTCCGCTCTGCTGGGTCTGTCAGGCACCGGTTCTGCTCACAGCGTCTGGGTCAGCTCCCCGATACAGCGGCCTGTGGTTCTCTGGATCTCTGGTCTGCTTTCTGGTGTCTCTGCTTTCTCTGGGTACAGCACTGCTTCTGGATCTTTCTGGCGCAGGTTTCAGGCCAGAATCAACAGCTCAGCCCGGCTGTGAATAGTCTGCAAATGATTTTGAGGCCTGCTGAAGAGAACTCAGCTTGTGGGTTAGGCCTGTTCTTTACAAATTCTGAAGTGAAGTCTTGGTCTCTGAAGATTGATGGATTGAAGTCTGAAGTCTCCCGGCAGAGCGTCCCGTGGAAAGTGAAAAAGGGATCTCCACTTGTCCTGCACTGTCTGCTTTTATGTGTTTAGAAAGTGGGTGTGCGCGCAGCATCACTAAGCCAGCCCCTCTCTCAATTCATCATTGGCCAAGCTTTCCTTTCTCCCTTGATTGGGGGAACTGAGTTGTGAGTCAGAGTGATGAGGTAGATTTTATGGCCAGAGGGCCCTCCCCTTGTCAGATTGCACACAAATCTATATTTGATCTAAATACATATTTTCCCAAATACACAGTTGTTTTTACATCATCTACACACATCATATATCACATGAGGTAGGCACTGTTCCGACTCTGGCGTTTCTAGGAGCTTGGGTAAAGAAATGGCAACTTATTTTCGATTGTAGTGGGTTATGCAACATTGGTTTTTCATTAAAAATTATACACATATACACGGCCTGTCCATACATACTCCAGTAAATTCCCATGTCTCTAGCTTCAACACAGAGTCTGTAGTATCAATAAATAGTGGGGTTTTGCCCCAGAACATCACACAAATTGGAGTTTGGGCTTGAATTGTGGGGCAAAGTTTTCATTTTAAGGATCCCCAAATTTCACATTTCTGTCATCTGGTTACAAGAGTTATCAGTATTCTGTAAAATATATATTTCCCTTTCAATCCAAAGTACTGCAGTGTTTGAGTCCGCCCCAAAGTTTGGGATGACAGTGATCACATGTCTCTCCTGGCTGGCAGATCTTTGTTGACAGAAACAGTCAACATCACCATATCCTATTCAAGGGAAAAGGTCTTTTGTGTGGGCTCCAGCAAGCTGAGGTCAACAGACCAGGGGGCCACTTTGCATTTGGTTAGCATGACCATGTGATATCCTGGGCTTTCTGAGGTGAGAAGGTTTCCCAGCCTTTTGGCCTGTTAATCAAATCAGATTGTCTCTGGGAACAGCAGGTGTTAGATTTCTAATTAACCCACAGTCTTTTGAAGTCCCAATTGTCACAGAAGGCTGATTAGCTTCTGAAGTAGCAGTTCTCCTGTCAGAGTTTAAACCGCTAGCGCCGCCTTGAGTCCAAAGCGGGTACTGCATGCATTTTTTTTTTGGATCAGTCTTGAATTAATGCATTTCAAACAAGAGATTTTACATGGAAGTATATTATCCAGGTTCAGCACATGGCACTGGTGTGGTTCTGCAGTAAAATAATGTTGTGCCCATTGAAGAAATGAATTCCCAATAGTTGTGGGTTGCTTCTGGCAATCAGCATTGCCCCTTTTGCAATGGTTTCAGGCTACTGTGTGTAGCCCAATGGTGGTTTTAGGCAGTGCCCTTCTGTGCCCACAACATCGGCAAAAATGGGTGGCAGCCTATTCTTCATGCATTTCCCTGCGCATTTTCTGGGAAGTTCTGGCCATCATGATGTTTTCAATGCCAGTAAGGCACAGTTTTTGTGGTAGGGCTCGGATGCATGGGTAAAAACATCCCACAAGCCCCCCCTTCTTGCGATGGCCATTCTGATCCTTCACAGATGGAACTCGCAAGATCTGGGATGTTCTCCTCATCTTCTTCCGGTAGATGGCACAGTTCAGCATCTTTTCCCCCATCCGGTTAGATCGATCGGTTCTCCTCGCCGGTCCTGATGGGAATATTGGGCGGTACCCCGGGCCCCTTGGGTCTCTGCTCCCGGTCCCCGGTCGTCCTCCTTGGTCAGTCTCCAGGTTTTCTTTCTCCTAGGACGACAAAGGAAAAGCAGCAATACCTATTCGTAGACATTTTTCCACCACTATTAATGGTGTGGCAGACATATACATTTTATACTTTAACATACCTAACATTTTACTTTTGAGATACAAGTTATCATTCAAAGACAGTGGCTTACAAGAGTATAATATTTTAGAGACTATATGTGGGATATTTTAGGGTTGGAACTGAATTAATCTGGAGCGGTCCCCTCTGGTATTGCAGAGGACTCCTCCAGTTGCTGCAAAGTGTGCCTGGGATGGCAACACTTTAGCTGGTTAATATGGACCCACTTGTCTTCCCCCTCTGCCAAACCGCCTTTGGGGATGCAGATTTTATAAGCTACAGGGGAGATCTTGTCTATAATTTCAAACGGTCCCTTCCATGTAGGCAAGAATTTTCGCTGTTTGGCCTGGTTCCTTTGGAAATTGTATAGATAGACCCGATCACCCACCTTATATTCCTTTCGGGTCGTTTTTAAATCAAAGCGGGTCTTCATGCTCTCGGCTGATCTTTCTAGATTCCGCTGAGCATAGGCAAAAGCATGCTGAAGGTGTTTCCTTAAATTCTCCACATACTCATGAGTTGTGGAGGCATTTATCAGTGTCTGCTCTTGAGTCCTGTAGAGCAAATGCTGGGGAAGCACCATCTTGCGTCCAGTCATCAACTCAAATGGTGACATTTTGGTTGCAGATGAAGGGGTAGATCTGATGGCCATTAGAACCAGAGGTAATCGGATATCCCAACTTGGCCCAGAATCTGCCACAAACTTTTTTAAGATGATCACAATGGTTTGGTTATATCTCTCCACTGCTCCAGAAGAAGCTGGCCTGTAAGCAATGTGTAGCTTCCTTTTAACCCCCAGTATCTCCCACATCTTTGTCATTACTTCACTGGTGAAGTGGCTACCCCTGTCTGACTCAATCCTTTGAGGTAGACCAAAACGGGAAAAGATGTGGTTAATCATCAGGGCAGCTGCTGTTTCTGCCTTGCAGTTTGGGGCTGGGAGACATTCCACCCACTTGGTAAACAAGCATGTAACGGTCAACATGTACTTGTTTCCTCTAGACGAGCGAATCACAGGGCTTACAAAGTCGATTTGCAAATCTGACCATGGCAGTGTCATCCCCCTCTTTTGGAGAGGCGCACGGTGTGTGATGGATGATGGCTGAAATTGTGCACACACAAGACACCCCTTCAAGTATTGGTCGAGGTCCTGCCCCATGTGTGGCCAGTATGCAACCTCTCTTAAGATTTCCAGTGTTGTGTGAAACCCTCTATGACCGGCGGTGGCCGCCTCATGGGCGTGACTTAACATCAGGCTTCGGAATGAGGTAGGAACCACCCACTGATCATGGCCAGCTTGGGATTTTCTTACCAACAAACCGTCTTGGATTCGGAACATTTTTGGACATTTCATCAACACTCTTAGGTCCTCTTTCCCAATGTAATCGGTATCCGTCAGGGGAAAGTTCTCAGGGTCCTCAAGGTGTTGGTAAAACTTACCAATAATTGGATCCCCCTTCTGAGCTGTAATTAAATCAGCATCAGGGGTCTCCTTACTCATTTGTACAGTTGAAAGATCATTGTGAGCATTTGTCTGGGACCTAGTGATAGCGGTGACCTGGATTTCCCCCAACAGGAACTCTATTTCGATTAGATCCC
The DNA here is from genome assembly GCA_002915635.3 of Ambystoma mexicanum. Taxonomy (NCBI): domain Eukaryota; kingdom Metazoa; phylum Chordata; class Amphibia; order Caudata; family Ambystomatidae; genus Ambystoma; species Ambystoma mexicanum. The sequence goes on along the minus strand of CM010927.2, from coordinate 269,716,338 downwards.
CTTGGATGGCCCCGGTTTTGGCCAGCTGATCAGCTAAGTCATTTCCAGTTTTGTCTGGTCCCTCTACTTTGGAATGACCCTTGATCTTCTTCCAGTAGATGGTCATCCCATTCGATGTGACCAGATCATCAATATTTTGGATTAACTTCCCATGTTTCAGGGGTTTGTTATTAGCGCAGAACATGCCTCTGGTTTTCCAGTTTACCAGGTGCTCCACAAACCCGTTCCGTACATAATCCGAATCTGTGATTATGACCAGTTCGTGGAGTTGATGCTGGACAGCAGTGAGGATGGCCTGATGCACAGCCATCAATTCTGCCACCTGACTACTTCGGGGACCAATTTTGTATCCAGCGGAGAGTTCTGGAAACTCCTTCTTCACCCAGGCATTCCCTACGCCGGCCACCAGTTCTTTCTCCCCGTTGTTGTCAACATGGTACGAGCATCCATCCACATAGACAGTGGGCATTCCCTCACACTTGTCTTCCTCAAAGACTCTGTGTGGGGAATTAAGGTATGCCTCCATGTTGTCCTTGATTTTTAGACTTTCGTCCTCGAGACAGTTTTCTCTGGCACAATCATGCAAGTCAGCCAGACCTTGCGCGAGGGGACTCTTCTTGTTTTGGCCATATCTGACTTCCACAGGAAAGCCTTGCATTGACAGAATCCAGGAAGTAATTCGGGAATTACTCACATTTCCGGCCCGGATTCTGTCACTTTGGAGATATTGCAGAGGCTGGTGTGGAGTCTCCACTATGATGTGTTCCCCCTGGATAATCGGGCGGTAATTCTTCAATGCCCACACCGTTGCCAGGAGTGCCTTCTCACAATCGTTGAATTTTTCCTCCACAGAGAATAAAGATTTGCTCGCATAGGAGATTACTTTATTGACCTTGTCATGCTTTTGGTATAATACTGCCATCAAGCACGTATTAGAGAACCCCGTCTCCAGGAAGAACTCCTTGTTTCTGACAGGGTAAGCTAGGCAAGGCGCTTGTGAGAGGCTTCTTTTGAGTTGTCTTACTGCCTCGGATTGTTCTGGACCCCATTCCCACTTGACCCCCCCTTCAAGAGATGAATCAGGGGTCTTGGGATCTCTGCGTAGCCCTCAATGAACTTTCTGCTGTAATTAGTCAGTCCAAGGAGGCTCCTTAGTTCCCGCAGAGTTGTGGGGTCTTTCAGCTTCTGGAGTGCTTCCACTTTCTTTTCTTGGGGACAGAGACCCTGAGGAGTAATCTCATGCCCCAAGAAATTAACACGGGTTCTACACCACTGTGCTTTCTGAAAGGAAAGTTTTGCTCCGGCGGCCCTCAACTGTGTCAGAACATAACGGATCTCCGCTATGTGTTCCTCCACAGATGAACTTTTGATGAGGACATCATCTACATAAGCCAGGTTACCCCTCGCACCCAGGTCGGGCATGGCCTTATGTAGGAAAATGTTGAATTCATTGCCGGAGTTGAGGTATCCGAAGGGAGTCCGGGTCCATGTGTACTGCTGGCCCCCAAAGGTAAAAGCCAGTTTGTATTGGTCCTCCCTACTGACAGGCACGGTCCAGTATCCATTGGTCAGGTCTATTGCTGTGAATACCTGTGACCCCTGAATCTGGGCCAGCCCTTGGTCAATGTAGGGCAGAGGCCATCGGGAAGTATGGACCCGTTTGTTGAGCTCCCTAAGGTCGGCGCAGAGTCTCCACTGGCAGTTTGGCTTCAAGATTCCCAGCACCGGTTTATTGAAGGTGCTGTGTACTGGACGTATTATTCCCCGGGACTCAAGGTTCTTAATTATTTCAGTAAGTGACTCCATGGATGCGAGAGGCAAACGATATTGCTTCACAAACACTGGAGTCATTCCAGGGTCCGTGGGAATTGTTGTTGTGTGGATGTCGGTGCGACCACAGTCATATGAGTCTACCGCAAAGAGATCTTGGAAATCCAAGAAAACTTGTTTCAACTTTTGCTTCTGTTCCAGAGTCACACAGGCATCAGCTAGGTTGACTCTCTCTTCCACCATCTGCCTGAAGCCTGGAAAGACTTCTGGTTTGGCTATCTCAGCGGCCTCCTCCAGCTGGGTGGAGAAGTCCCTGGTCAGAGTGCTGATTTGGACTGGAGGCTTCAGGTGGGAAAGGCAGCCCTCATGGACCTGGAAAATCACCTCATCCCTCCTGAAGTCACAAGTCACATCTTCCTTACCATAAGGGCAAGAAGTGTACACCAGGAAGTTCCCCCCATGCCGGGTGAAAATCCTGTCTGGTGTTGTGTCGTCATCACTGTCACTGTCGAAACAGTCCTTGGGGATTGGTCCTAACAGTTCATTTCCTAAATCAATGGAGAAATGTCGGTCATCAACTGCCATTCCAATAATGGTGCCTGCGGCTAGAGAAATACTCTTTAGGTCGCTGTTATCCACCTCTATTGGAATGGTGTCATGTTCTACGTTGACTAATGGTGTTGGGTTTACCCCCAACCCTTGCTGTTGGAGAGAAGCATTTAGATGAATATAAGCATCAGGGTTTTTCAATTTTTGTCCTCTTTTAGCTTTCACTCCCAGGGAGAATTGCCGGGTCCTTTCTGGGATGGTGACTTCCTCTTTAATCTGAATTTCAACTGCATAAGTTAGCAATTGAGCTGACCTAAATGCTTTTTCTGAATCATCAAAGCCCATGGGATTATCCGCTAATCGGGACCAAGCTTTGAAGTTTATTAGGTCCAAACTAATGGCAAAGCGATTGAGAATGTCACTGCCTAAGTAAAAGGCGGCAGTGACGTCTCGCACGACCCAACAATTATGGACTATGCTCTTGTTGCCAATGGAGATTTTGAGCATACACCTGCTTGGCAGGAGATGTTTGGAATTAGGTGCTTCCAGGTCCATTTCCCATTTGTCTATCAGTTTGAATGTGGGAATGGCTGGATCTTTTGGGAGTTGGCGGAACATGGCTTCGCTGATGAAGCTCTTACCGTTGTTCACACACACTCGAGCGAGAACAGAGTCCTTCCCATCATTTAACTGAACAGGGATGAACAACTGCTCTCCAATTTGCGGAATATCAGCCAGGCTCTGAGCTGACTTCACATCTTTCTGGACTATAGGAGTGGGAGTTTCTGATTGTGGATTAGTAAAGAATTTCAGAGTGTTTCCTTCCAGTGTGGAATACCACCTTAAACTGGAAGGAAGGTTGATTTTCAGAAATAGAGAGGACCCCCCATCACCAGTCTGTTGTCCTACTGCTATTACTGTCACGTCTGGAGTTTGGTTGTTCTGGAAGTGAAATTCTACTTGGTCAGATTTTTGTTCAACCATGTGGCAGGTGCCGTTTAAACTAACATGGTTGACATTCTGTTTTAATTTTATTGGTCGGCTAGTCTGGGTCCAGAGGACCTTGTTTACGCAATCTATTAGGGGTGACAACCTTCTCAGGAGGTCATTCCCTAGTAAACAAGGGGTGCCCTCTGGAGTCACTACTATGACCGGGTGTTTCACCTTGTGTCGCCAAATTTTAATGTCCAAGTCTGCAGTCCCTCAACGGGAATTTCCTTCCCGTCAAAGTTCTGCAGTTGTCCAGGAAGAGAGGTGAGAGGAATTCGGTAATTCCCCCCTTCCTGCATTTAGTTCCTCAAAGGCCCTTTTGGACAGAAGGGTAGCTTGGGATCCAGTGTCCACCAGTGCCAAAATTGTACCCTGCCCCTGTACTTGTACCGGGGCATAGTATCTTCCCTCCTTCTCCTCAAGGGGGCACAGATAATGCACATTTTTGGACAACTGGTGGGCTAACTTTCTGGTTTTGGACATGGCGAGAGAAGAGATTTGGGCAGAATTCTGTGGAGAGTCTTGGGAATCTGAAAGAAAAAGTTGGCAACTGGAGATCAGAGCCATTGTGGGTTCCCCTGGTTCCGGTTCTGGGCCACCCCCCCTTTTTGGAGGCAGTCACCAGGATGGGTTTGAACCAGGGGATTTCGGTATTGTGGGTTCTGGGATGAGATGATGGGCGGCGGTAGCTCAGTCTCCACATCTCCCCAGTCTGAATTGGCGTCCCTTGGGACCCATTTTTCCTTGGGAGGAGTTCCCCCATCTCTAAAGGAGAAGATCCTTTCCCCAGGATCCTCTGAGAATCCCTCTCCCTCAAATTGGAAGATCTGTACCTCCTCCACAAACTGGGTCTGTTTGGGTACTTTGTTTCTCCTACCTCCTCTCTGCTCCTTGGGTGGCAGACTTTCAGGGGTAGGAGATTTTGTTTCCAGTTCCTGGTTTTCCAGGGGCTGTTTACAAGTTGGGAAGGAAGCTTCCTCCAAGGCTTTACACACCCCTTCCCCTTGTACCTCCTCCCTGGGAACCGGTGGGTTATCGGGGTGCTGCCCCCGTCATTGTTCTGGAGCACCAGGTCCAGAGTTTGGGGCATTCTGCGGTGGCATGCTCATCTGAGGGTTCTGTTGAGCCCTCAGTATGTGACCCAGATCTCGTGCCATATTTTGGACCTGGCGCTCAAGTTGTGAAACCCGCTCAGGCTGATACGGGGCTCTATTTTCTCCCCTGGGCTGATCCCGGGAAGGGTAGCTATCCCTTCTCTGGTAATACCCTGGATTGGGAAGATTTGGGTACCCCTCCACCCTTGGCCTCCCCTCTCCCGGATTAGGTTGTCTGGGCTCAGGGAATTGGGGAAAGAAGGATGGATGGTTTTGGGGTTGGAAATTGGGTGGATACCTGGGAAAAAAGTTCTGCCCAGGATTTGGTGAATTTCTGCCCTCCTGGGGGAAGTTAGGAGGGAAGTTCCCCGGGTCAGGTGCTTGGCTGGATCCCCCCCCTTGGGCTGGAGGAGTCCACACATAACCCAGGATTGGTCGGTTTCCCTTGTAGCGGGGACTTACATAGTCAGAGGGGCGGGGGACCCCATTTGTGGGACTACCTCCTCGGCTCCCTGTCTGTGACTGGCTCGAGGGCCTTCTGGGCTGTGAATTATTTGGTGCAATCACAGACATGCTGGTACCAGCTCTATCTCCCTTGGAACATCAAGTCCCTTTAACCCGTCATAGGCGAGAGGGGATGTAACCAGCTCAGCATTAGCTAGAAACAGGCCTGGACTTCCCCGCCGGGAATTTCCCCGGTAGGCCTTTGGGACATAGGGCCTCTTTTCTTGGTGTAAGTATCCATAATCAAATGGGATTATAATCAATCCATCCAGGCCAGCTTGAGCCTTGCCAACCTGGAAGTGATTTGTGCAGCGCGCGTGCTTGCATGATTCTGCCGGTGTGGCTCGCATGCCTGCACATTGTGGGGGGCACCACACCTGCCCTAGTGTGCTGTTCAAATGCGCAGGTGCGGGCCGACGCATGTCAGTGCTCCAGAAGCGCATAAATGATGAGGAAAGCTGCTGCCGGCATCGACCATTCAGCAAAAGGGCACTGGCAGTGGCGCTGGCAGAGCAGGGTTCAGTATCGTCCGTAACCGGGTCCAGTTCCACAGAAAGGTAAGCCGAGCCGAGGCGAGTATCAGAGGTGGCTATTAATCTATGCGCTTGTTCGCAAGATTACACAGCAGTTTCAGAAAATCCTGCCATGAAATGATCAGATTGAGATGTGCTGGGTTGAGGTTATCATTGTTTATTTACTGTAAGATGTATTATTTTGTCTAAAAGTGGGAAAATGCCTCTGACCGCCAGCTAAACCTGAATAAAAGGGCTGATTGAGGTCCTATTGGCCCCCGGACAATGATATATAGAGCTCCTGCTTGGGCCTAGATAATGGCGTAGAATTTAGAAAACAATGCTGCATTCCGCAGCGAGATTAGAAGAATACGCAAGCGATTTATAAGTGATTAGTCAGCAGGCCTTCCAATCTGTCGCTGTGGGGTTAAATCCTCTTCCACGGGGGCTTAGGGTGCTCTCGCAATTCCTCTTGCTCACTGTCTCTATAATTACGGGACTATTTGGTAGGTGCCCGCGCGGGGCAGGGTTTTTCATGTCCTGCATGCTCCCACACTTGTATGCCCTGGTTCAGCCTGTGAGAAATAGCCAGGTTGTGCTAGAGCTGCCCTACGCCCGTGTAGGGGAGCAGTTACATGCCTCTGCAGGAAATCCCTCCCCCACCTCCTATATGTTGGAAGCCTGAGATTGTCACATACTTAACACAAGCTGTTGTGACCATACCACAGCGAATATTCGAAAGGTACCCACTGCGAAAACCCTATCAAATGTATACCGAAGAGACGACAATCTGAGAGAGGAACTCCCTGAAGGAATATGAAAAAGAGTGAAAGAGAAGTCAGTGACGTCACAAGAGACGAGCAGGATGCCCTGAGAATACTGGCTGAAGAGAATGCATGGTTCTTATAGAAACTGCTCAAGAAGTTAAGAATCAAGTAAACGTTCATTTGTGAAAAGAAGAATGCACGTGTGCGGAGCACTGCAGAAAATGCAAGCCGTTCAATAAATGTACAGATGCTGTATCGCAAGTAGATTATTAAGTAATCACAGAAGTTGGCTATATGTAGTGAATAGACTGCAGACTAAGCCGCTGTTGTGTAGAAACTGGATATTGGTGTCATGAATTTAGTAAGTCAGGACCCATGGAGAGAAAAGGCCAGAACTGTGTCGCAGCAAGAATATGCTGAAATTGTGGAAACGAATGGCGAGGCTGTCTGGCCTGCTATCAAAGATGAAGCAGCCAAGGTTGTTTATTTATTCTTGAAGGCAGTGAACGTGTGAAGCTGAAGCATCCCTTGTTAAGGTGCAAAGAAATAACACCAAATGTGCCAGGTTTTATTCATTTAAGAAATTTAAATGCTGCAAAATGGACTAAATCATGGTCTCCTGTCACGTGAGCCAAGGATGGAAATAGAGTTGAGCATGGCGTCCTAAAACAACGACAATGAGTGCGCGCACTCCCATATATTCCCAGAGACAAGAATACTTTGAAAGGCCAAGCTCAAAGAAAATCTTCATGGCAGAAGCCATGGTTGATGAGAGATGTTGGGCTAATTGGGTAGGGAGATAAAGTCAAGTCCACCTCCTGGCACCTGGGTCTGAGTTTATGTGCTGCTAAGTGAACCAAATGTTCCAGACATGGCACGAGCATGCCAACCAATTATAGAGGGCTGTATAATGAAGGGCATTATAGTTTGAAGACCAATGATAAAATGTGTACTTAATAGTGTTGAACATGACATGTTTTAGAGGTAGGCATAAGTTATCCACCTGACAGTAGATAGCCAGTCACAATCCCAACTTGTTTAGAAAGTATACTTAGATTTTGCCCTTGAACGTATGACAATCCCTCATAGGTTTTTCTTATTTGCCACGTAGTTAACGTCACATCTTACATACTTTTGCATATAAGTAGCTCGAGCGAACGTCCGTTGATGTCCGTTGTAACTCCCCGCTTTAGATAATTGTTACTAAAACAGGACCTTTGCCATCTTCCTGAGTTGGTTTGATTATTTGGTGCCTGAGTTATCCTTTGTATGCACAATACCCAAAGGGCCATATGCCCACCGGTGTGTACTCTGACGGGCGCAAGGAAAAGAGGATCCGTATATGGAACCCTCCCGTCCTCTGCACACCTTACAATCCTGTCACCAGACGGTTAAATATTTTATTAATGAAAGAATTTCAAACAATGTTTTATATCGTCTAGTATATCAATAAAGAGAGACACATATTAAATTGTACTGTGATACACAGAAGTGTGTAGTAGTTTAATGCAAAAGAACAAATAAGACAGAGAAAGTTCAGTTCAACATAAAATGGCTGACGCGTTTCGAGAATAATAATCTTCTTCTAGAGCCAGATGGAGTTTCTGAATTGTAGATCAAAGCTATAAGAGAGAAGCAATAAGGCTATATTGAATGGATATGTAACTGAGAAATAATTGTAACAGAAGTTTAGTGCATCCCAATATTGTCATATTTACATAAGATTGGCTGTAGTACATGATAGAAAACCTTATCAGAAGTCACCAGAAACAGCCTTCCTCGAGAATCTCTCTGGTAAGTACTGCAGTGATATGGTAAAACTCAGCCTGAGGGTTAGTTGGCATATAGTCACACCTCCATTTTGTGTGACTAACAGTACTAAAGACCCAAATTTGACTACTAGTTAAGTTAAACAAAAGAGGGAATAAAGTGCTGGATTTATCACTCACCAAAGCCCAAGAAGTGGGCCGGTGATTGCGTTCTGTAGCTCAACGAGCTAGTGAATGGCAGGACCAAGGCATCTCTATGTGAAGTAGTCCCTTGTAGTCAAAGCTGAGATTCAGTGGACATAAAACCAGATCAGTGGATCTAAAACCGAAAGCCAAATGAACGAGATGTAAAGGCTGTTAAATAGGACATTTAAGCATGTCACTTACCGGTGGAAAAATCTTGAGTTAAACGCGCATTTTCATTTAGTAAACTGTCATGAGCGAGGAATGCCATGCAATAATGCTGGCATCAAAGGGCGGTGAAAAGTGTTAACTCGCAAGCTGTCAGGGGAATGGAAAAGGAATCAAAAAGAGTTGGAAAAAAGAGATCAGGTATACATCAGAATTCTCGTTAGTGCATCGTGTGCACTGTAACAGGCTAGGGTTGTTATAGCCTTTCCTCTCTAGGGCCATGCCTCAGTTCGCCCAATTGCCCTGCTCCCTTCACCTCCTTGTCATGCCAGGACAATCTCATTCCAGAAGAAACCCTATCTCTCCTTCCCATCTCCTAGCACTCTGGTCAGAGGGGTAGACAGGGTAGGGCCTGAGCGGGCAAGGCCCACCCAACATCTGTACATTTCCCACTCAGCAGCGCTGTGTGGGCATTTACAGATGTTCATGTCACTGCGGTGGCACCAACTACATTAGCTTTAAGCCCCACTTGTTAGGCAATCCTGGCTACACCTCTGATCAGGTCCTCACTTGTCTATTCTGACACCCCCTCAACAGTTCACAAATGCTTGTTCCTCGTCCCCTTGTCCACTCTGATCTACCATGAGTGTGAGGGTCCTGTGGTTCTTTCCTCTCTTCGCTACACTTTCTTTGGGCATTTCCTGCCCCCTTCACTCTTCCTTTTGCTCGCTTGCGTCGCTTTCCACCTCTTTCCTCACAGGATCCCCCTACAACCTCTTTATCTTAGCTTTATTTATCTTCTGGTTTCACCCTACCACCTGCCCCTCTTTCACCTCTTGGCCTTTCTGCATTTTCATCCCATTCTCTGCCTCCTTACTTCCTCCCTCTACCTCCTCCATTATTACAGCTTCGGCCCTCCCCCTGTCTGATGTGTATGATTTTTGCTCTTGTTACCGGATCAATCAATGTGGGCTTGTGTGCGGCCTCCCTGCCGCTCTGGGACCTCGGCCTAGCCTGCCTCAGATGCCTTGCCCAAGTCTTTGTAAAGGTTGGCCTCCATCTTGGATCTGCATAGTGAACATGTTCAGAGATGAGCAGCTTTGCAGGAGCTGAGCACTCCACGGCGTCTGCTCGCTCATTGCCTGCTCCTAGCAAGTCAAAGTTTTCATGCGCACGGAGGCTTCGGGTAGGGTGACCAGATTTTGAAAATAAAAAACCGGCACAGGCCACAAACATAAAGGTAGGACTAGGGTTTCCATCCCCTTCTATTTCCACCTAATTCCGGGACGGTCCCTCAAAATCGGGATGTCTGGTCACCCTACTAAGCTGATTTTCCACGCTCTTTACTCTTTGGGCCTCATAATGACATCGGCGTAATACAGGCACGGCTGGCGCCTGTGTCATTTTTTTTACAGCGCCCGCAAATCAGCAATTACCAGGTCATTACGGCCCTGCCGGACCCAGTAATTGCCCATTTACGGGTGCCGGAAAAAAGATGCTCCCCATTCCCAATCGGCCCCATAGGGCTGAATGGGAATGGGGAGGTCGGATGTACTGGGACCGTTTATGACGGTGCCGGTGCATCCGACATGCTATGCTCGTGGGTGCCGCTCTGCCCGTCAGGTCCGACCTGGCGGGCAGGAAGGCACCAGCGAGCACAACTCGTAGTTTGCTGATCCGGGAACTACGGCACCGGCAAGCTTACCAGTACTGTAGTTCCCGGACCGGCAAAATTATAATGAGGCCCTTTGTCGCTCCGCTCTCTGTGGCAATGCAGTAAAGATTTCCATGGTGCTCTTAATAATAACATTTTTTTCTTATATTTATCTAGCGGTACATAGAATATTTTTATATACAATTATTACTGCCCATCTGAGGATGGTACTCATTTACCAACAGTGGGTGGATGAAGGGCTTGGCTGGCCCTACCAGGATTTCAGCCTTCAAATCATACACAGAGCTCACCAGAGAGCACTCAACTAGCTGAGCTATCTTACTGGCTTCGAGCTAGTATTTTAGATTTCCCATCCCTTAATTATCTTGTACTTTCCTGAGGTTGGACTTTCTTTCTGGGCACCTGACCATGAGAGAATAGCAGACCCAATATCTACCTTTGTGGAATAATGGTACAGGGCCAGTATCATAGGTTCTGCCCAGTGACAATGCCCCTGCCATGGATCCTGGCCATGGTGGAGTGGACAAGGGTGGCCTCTGCATACTGTCCTCAGGCCCTGAAACATTTAGCAGGTGGCAGCAGGAAGCCCCCCACGGTCACCCCACCCTTCACCTTAAGAGCGAGGCAAGGGACATTGTCAAACTTCCCAGGTCTAGTTAGTGCAGCCATGTGTTAATGTTTGGGTTTCAAGAGCTAAAGTAATGTTCTGTGCTGCAGAAATAACTTAAAGGAGTACATAAATCACATAATACACAGCCTGACAAATAACACAACTATGTAGCAACGTGAGGGAGAAGAAGAGTTCGATTGTAGCTTTGTTAACGTCATCCTTTTGTAAATGGAAGTCTACTAGTACCAGCATTCACAGTAACGTGAACCTTAAGCAAACCTCATCGCGGCTTAATAACTTGCAGTGAATGTAAGTGTGTGATAAGGGGATAAACTGGGAGGCATACTATAGACTATAGTCGCCCTCTGTGAGCCACGCACTGCTATGTCTGCAGCCATCGGCCACTAATTGCTTCCATTTTCAATGTTCTGGTAAGCAGAAAGAGGTAGGTTATAATTATGTTTATTTGTGCTTCAAATCCAAAACGAAAGTAGACAGAGAACAACAGAACGCTTCTATTACGAGCTCGGATGTTAGTCCCTGGGCACCGGGAAAGCTGCGCCCCGCCCTCACGCTTCACCAACCCCAAGAAGCGCTCCCAATTATAGCGACAGCCGCTCCCACCTGAAAAGCTCTCGGGCACTTCCCTATAGAGATCTCGAAAGCAATCCCTGACGCTCACCGTGCATCATTCACACAATGACAGGCCCCGCCATTTCCTGCTGACAGAAACTACACGACAACATCTCTGTCTGGTGACAGAGCCTTGCCCCCCACAGCTGTCAATGGAGCTTCAGCCGGGCCTCAAGCGCCTCACATGTCATATCACCCTCACAGCAAACCATCAAATAGAGGGTATTACCCAAATTGTTCGTTTACAATTGTTCCAATGAACAATTGACCGAATTTAAAGTAAAGGGGAACAATTGACCTTTTCACAATTGACTATATATATATATATATATGTATATAAGGGGTTTTGGGCGGGTTTGGGTTGGGTGGGGGGGTTGCGGGAGGTACCCCCCCCCCTCGTATATATGTTAAAATTGACCATCACAATTCGGTCAATTGTGAAAAGGTCAATTGTCATTCGAACAGTTGTAATACGAACAATTTGTATACAACCAAATAGAAGCTGCCTCCTCATCGCCGCACGCCTCACACACACACCTGCGAACAGACATCTCATTCCAGTGACAGGTGCGTCAAGCAAGCGTCCAGAGGCCTCGAGGCAAAGCAGGCCCGCCCACCAGAGGGTGCAAGACTCAAACTTGACTCCTGCCACAGTGAAACGGGCTATGCTGGGGGCAAGGGGGAAGGACCATGCAGGGTGGGCGGGCGTGGCCTGTCGTGAGGGTGGAAGTCCAATGAAAGCATCGGAGGTGGGGTGAAGAGCTTAAAAAAAGCAAAGGGAAGGCGTACACTAGACCATTCGAAAATCGGTAGAACTTTTGGGTCTGCACGCATTTGGATGAAAAACACATAGCTCTCCTATCACTGCCTGTCGAAGACACAATACTTTGCTGTCTGGCTGGCACGATCGTTACACAATCATTTGACAGACAGATGCGGCAAGTGAGGGAAGCACTATTTCAGTATTATGGGTTGCGGGCTCACAGTAACAAAATCAAAATATTCTCGGTTTAAGAGCATGTCCGCTCCCAGTCTTGGCATGGACTTGTCCTCTGCAGTTCCTGCATGGCGATCCCTTAAATTGAACACACACTATCCCCTGCCTTCTCTTGAGCTGTCATTAGGGTGACCCGATTTTCCAAGCCGGACATTTTTTCTGTTAGTTCAATAGTCATCGAAGACCAAAGTCTAAAAATATACATGGCAGACCAAAATGGCTTATCCCACATAATTAGAAGGAAATAAGATATACGTGTAAACCCCCACCCATTTCAGCGTGGGAGTTTTATTTGTATTAAATGAAAGGGATTCATATGTGAATGCTTTCAGTCCTGTGGTATTGTTTTCCTCTAGGGACCTGGGGTGGGGGGTGGGATGGGGGCGGGACTTGGTACGGTCCGCCCAGGGGGCATCTTGTGTGTGCCTGAGGTGATTTTGAGTAAAATCCTGTCACTGGACACCCGCCCTGGGCACAGGTGGACTGGACCATGATTAAGATATAGCGGCGGCAAGCAGCTGAGCGAGAGAGAGAACATCGCCCTGAAGAGCGTGTTCCCGGCCCCCCGTGCTAGCGAGGTTCCCCAGAGCATTCCTGGCCAGCCTTCGCTCTCCCCTCCTCATTGCAGATGAAGCGCCCGGCGTGGAAGTGAGAAAGCTCAGCTCGGGCTGGCAGCTCCCGTGAGAGTGTGCCTCTCTTGGTAGCAGACAGACGGCACCAGACGCGAGTCTGCCTTTCCCCAGGAGGTAGGAGTGGAGATCTAGCCTCTGGAGCTGGTAACATAGTGTGGCCCGTGAGAAGTAGAAAAGTGCTTTGCCTGGTCTTCACAATCTGTTTCGGCCATGTTGTATTTTCTGTCACCGCGTTACTTAAGAGAACAAAAGGGGAAAAAAAGGTGAATACTCATGTTAACTGGTTATTGCGTATACTAAAGTTAAGTGGTCTGTTAGAGAAGGGGAGAGCTCGAGAGAGAGAAGAGGTAAAGTAGAAAACCTCCCAGATAGGGGGTCTTTCGTAGGAGTTTCTCTTACATGTAGTAGGATACGTTGGGAGAGAAAGTGGTCTGTCAGTTTCTGTCAGAACTCTGAGCTTGCGTCAGGGTCCTCTGCTGGACATTGCATCATATTAGTCCTTCTGTCCCCTTCCCTCGTTGTTTTTTGTTCGACACAGCGGGAGGTGGCCAATCGCGAGGGGCTCCGTATCGTGCAGAGGGATCAACTGGAGTGGAGTGCGCACCTTATAAGAGGGCGTAAATGTTAGCCGGCCGTCTCTGGAAAAGGGCCCCCAACCTGTGAAAGAGTATTTTTTTTACCTAAGGTGTTAAACCACATTTTGCCAATTTACCCCAGGAAGTGAATGAAGGTTTACCTATCTAATGTGTCAACCCAGGTGTGCCAGTGTACCTCATGAAGTGAAAGAGGGTTTACTTACCTTATGGATCAACCCATGTTCGCCCATGTATCCCATGAAGGGAAAGAGGCTTAAATTGTCTAATGTGTATCCATGCTCACCAATGTCTCCCTTGATGTGAAGAATGGTTATTTATCTATGTGGCAAGTATATTCCAGCAAGTACCTTGCAAGTAGTAAAACGCGTCTGCCAGTTACCATATGAAAGTAATCCCTATTACCATTGCAATGAAATAGCTGTGGGGCTATCATAAGTGATACATATATCACGCGCTAAACTGGCTGACAGTGAAAGTAAAGTGTTAGTTTGCTACTTCTTGTATAATTCTTACTAGCTTATGTTCTGATTGGCTGCAAAGCAGTTGGTTACTTAGCATATGTGCTGCAGAATGCGCTGAGTGTGCTGCCACCTAAAGGAACCAGTTATGTGTTTATTCAAATGAGACTGGAATTAAGTCTTTAGTGATCCCACTGTAAACAGTTCTGTCGTGGGATCCCATTTTGAAGGGTACTGCTATCCTCCAGTGTTAAACTGGGGTAAATGAAAAGCATAATTATTGGAGGCAGATGTGAGAATGTAAGACTATAAGACGTTTCAGCAATTGTACTACTGGAGGTGGTAACTGTCATAAAACTTGGGAACCCTGAGTTGTAATTATTGTTCTTTTAACTGATTATATAAAGAAGGAGTGGTACTCTTTCAAAATCTCATCAGACTTGGACTGTTTATTTGACCTGCTACAACCATAGGGCAGCTGGCCAGTGGGGCTGGACAGCCCATAGGGCCAGTAAAGACCGTCCCCCCTGGGTCCACATATGCACATGCCTGCGGTAAGTAGTATCCCTCGCCCAGGACTCCTACAGGTAGCTACTCTTGCCATGCCCCCTTTTTCCTTGGGAGAACCACCTGACACTTAAGTTTCTTTTAATTTCTGTATGATTTCAATTATCTTGAGCATATTTCATTGCCATATTAGGATTCTTCAAGATATGTCATGAACATTTTGAATAGTTTGATTCTTTTCAGTGCACTAATGACAATTAGCACATGGACATCGTTATTGACCTCATTTCAGCCAATCAGAATGTTTAGAGTGCAGTCATTAACTACCTGCATTGACTGCAGTCTGAAATTTCTGTTTGCAGCAGACAGAGAAAGAACAATGCATTTTCCATGCAAGATTTTGTTTCAACAAGATGCTTCCTCTCTGGAAGCATCTTTTTTTGCTGCAACATGCTAATTAATAAACACTTGAACATGATATCATTTTCTTATAGGAAAACCATTTATTTTTACATGCACCGTTATGTATGGTCAAGTTACACCTGTTCCAGTTCAAAAAAGTTGAACTGTTATTTAAATGCTACAAAAGAAACAAGATTTAATTTGCTAACTCCGTTTGTCTATTTACTTCACTCACTCTTAAAGCACAATTTTTTACTTCAGCACGAAAACGTCACAATATTCATTGCTACTACCACCATGCGTTGATAGCCTTCTCTAGACCTCGGGAGTGGTCATTATCACTTGGGATAGGGACCCTTCCCCAATTTATGGACAGCGACAAAGCCTCAGGTCATAACTTGGTGGTGGGTCTTTATACTGCAATAATGACCCCTCACTCAGCCTAGAAGGCTCTATGAAGATCAATTCTGAGCGGAACACTAACCTATGTCTTTTCTCCTTAAATTCACTGTCTGTCCCTTGCTCTCTTCATCATACATTATTCATTTAGTGAGATTTTATAATGTGCTGCAACGCATGTAAGACGCTTAGTGCAGCGTTCTGACAGGTTACTGCATTTCAATACACGTACATAATGGGCCTCATTATGAGTCCAGCAGTAGCCCTGCCGGTAAAAACGGCACGGCTGCCGCTAGAGTCATTTTTTTTCCGGCGACCACCAATGGGGACTTACAGCCCCGGTGGTCCCAGTAATTGCCTATTGTCGGGCGCCAGAAAATATTACTCCCCATTCCCATTCGAGTCCCATTGGACTCAATGGGAATGGGGAGGACGGATGCACTGGCACCATTCATGAATGGTGCCGGGGCATCCGTCAAGGTCTGAGAGCGGGTGCCATTCTGCCCGCCAGGTCAGACCTGGCAGCCTGAAAGGCACCCGCTCGCAGAACTCGTAGTATGCCGGTCTGGTAGCAACGGTGCCGGTAGCTTACTGACACCGTTGTTATCAGACCAGCATACTTATAATGTGGCCCAATGTCTTTTATCTGTTTTCGTAATGATCTACATTATGTTTGTATCCATCTAACTTTCCACCAGCAGTAATAGATGCTGCTGTTCACACAGTCTCTTCCCTCTTCTAGGCACTTTTATCAGAAAAATGCTCCGCTTTAAAGACTTTTCTTAAAACGGGGACATTTCAGTGCTTTGCAAAAGCTTGTTGTGACAGGTTGTGAAAAACTAGCACTGTCCCCCTGAAACTGGCTCATCAGGTCTGTCTGTCACATTCTGATACACTCCCTGTCTCACTTCCCCCTCTCTTCTGCTTGCTCTGTCTCTGCTCAGTTCTTTCTCGATTCTTCCCATTGTGTCTCCATTTCCTCTCCTAATTCTGGTTCCGTGTGATCTCTCTCTATCTCGAGTTCTTTTTCTTACCTTCCTTTTCTCTTCCTCAATCCCGCTGCTCTATAGAACTCTCTTCCCTGTTTGTACCCTCCTGACTCGCTGCTCACTCCCAGTTGCTATCAGTTCCCTCTGTGTTGTCTCTCGGGGCCCAACTCTGGGCTTCATGCTAAAGTGAAAACGTGTCCTTCTACTTTCGCAGTACGCGCCATATACTGCACCACAAGAAAAGTGGTGGGTTGAAAAGCTGTCTGGCACTTTCTGGGGCTGTCAGTGGTCCGCACCTTATGGCATAGGAACACATTTGGAGACCACCGTAGGTGCAGCTTTGCCCCTGCGAGGACAGTATCTGCTTGCAGCAGCAGTGTAGCCAGCTTTTTACATCTATCACCGATTTTATGCACTGCATTCATTGTGATCCTTTTGCATACAGACTTGGCACCTCCAAATATTGCTCTGCAATTGTGCCCTCCTTATCTACTAGGCCTACTAAAGACTGGCCAGGACTATCCAGTGCAGACCCCCCCTTTTCTACTTCCTCTTTACACCTGCAACCACTTTCGTTCTCTTTGCCTAGTGTGCCTCTCCCTGCCACCCCTCCCCCCTCCACTCCTACTTCATGTCTCATGCCCTCATCACTATCAGATACGCTATTAGGCACATATGATGGACTCATTGCCTTGTTCGTCTTAACCTACCCTCCCCCCACCCCTTGTTTCCTCTTTTTATGTATAGCTCTTGCGTTATTGAAACAACCGGCAGGCACATACAATAATTATGTCATATGTTGGAATCAGTTCGTATTCCTCGTTGTTCTATGTTGTACCTTCAAATACATAGCTCTTGCCCATTTTGAATGTTCCAATGCCTATTAAGAATGTCAATTCTGTTTCCTTATCTACTCCCCCTCGCTGCGTTGGAGCACTTTGAAATGCTTGTTAAGTGTGTAGGCGCTATATAAATGACCAATACATAAATAAATAGTAAAAAGGTGCAATATTTCAGACCCTTAGAGGTGTTGTCAATATAAACATGATGTTTGTTGTTGGTGATTGGACCCCCAAGCCATACACGCACTCAGAATTGAGCACCAGTAAGGGCCATGTGTGGAGTTGTGTTTGGATGTGACATGTGGCGTAGCTTAGCAATGCTGAACTTTGGGAGTAGTGTGTATATTCGCAAAAAGAAGAAGCATTTCTTTCTCCCATTTTGGCACCCCTCGCAGCAGTACATTGCAGGTAAGCACCAGGGGGCATATCCACATGTATCGTGCTACGCTGCCAGGCACCAGCAACAAGTCCCACATTTACATGAAGGTACCAAATGTTTGCACTTTTTACACTTCCTAAACGGGTGCTGTGTGACTTGAATGTCCCTGCAGAGACAAGTTGCTAATTCTGAGCTCCAGGGAAAGGCAGTGTGGAAAGCTGACATTCTCTCCTCCAGTTTTCACCACCACCAGTCGAGGTTGGACAGGAGGAAATAGGTTGTGCTCTCCAGCTGCAAAAGGTATTCAAATCTATCATTGTCGGAGCAGCGTGTGCACCCTTGTCATTGAAAGCATTTCTAAAAACTATGAACACTTTCATTTACACCAAAGCCAGCAGCTTCAACATTGAAGGATGCAACGTTGAAGCTTCTCGCTTTAAATTAAATTGTTCATATACACCACACGGGTGTATATGAACACTTTCCTATACACCAAAGTAAGCAGCTTCCACATCCTGCAATGTTGAAGCTGCTCACTTTGGTGTATCGGCAGCATTTTCATAAAATAACGATTCCCTCGTTATTTAACGAAAATGCTGCCGAGATTCTGCAATCCGCCTGTTTCCATTAGAAACAGGTGGATTACGGCTAAAGCACTGTCGTGCTTTCCGACGACGCCCAGGCCCACTTCAGAATAGCAGTGGTGCCTGGGCGTCAAGAAATGGCACAGGGAATCGTGCTATTTAGCACGTTCACTGCGCCATGATGAGAATCGGGCCCTGACACTTTTCTAATTAACGGAAATGTCCTTGAGTCTTCTGTAAATCAGAAATGGGGCTGCCATTGGAGAAATGCCTCGTTTATACATTAAAGACGTGTGCATCTCTCAGGTGTCTATTTGAGCTGTTTTAAAATGCAAAAGTGAAGCTTTGCAAGAAGAATGCCCTTCCAGTGTCTACCCTGCATTTCTGACAGTCACTAGGGCCATTGTCAGGCAGGAAATCAGGCACCGCCATTTAGTTAATTTAACGAATTATGAGGCAGATTGAAAAAGGGGTGTTCATTTTCACATCAAGAAAGTGTGTGTATCACCATCGTGAAAGACATTCAAAGTGCCATTGATGGCATATGTTGTGGACAAAAGCATAATGCACGTGTTTTACTGTGGCACTGCGTACCTATATTATAGACACCAGTGTCATAATTAAAGTGTTTTACTGTGGCAATGCTGGCCTTTATTGGAGACAGTGCCATGAAAACGATTTAAAGTGGTAACGATGTTATGCATTGGTGGTACCGGCTACGTTAACATGAATTAAAGTGGTAATAATGGCATATTGGGGACATCAACAACATGAACGTGATTTAAAGTAGAAATGAAGACATATCCTGTGAGTACCAACATCATGAACGTTGTTAACAGTGTAAATGATGATATGTATTTGGGTCAATAGCATCATGAACATGATTTAAAGTGGCATTGATGATACATGTTGGTGGCATCACATTCGTTGACATGGCATTAATTACATATAGTAGGAACACCATTAAGATTATTGTGATTTAAAGTCGCAATGATGACATATAATGATGCAAACAGAATCATGGACATGTTCTAAAGTGACAATGATGATCTTTATTGGGACACTAGTATCATGAACACAATTTAAAATGGCAACAATGTCATATACTGTTGGCATCAGTATTGATAAAGTGATTCACAGTGGAAATGATGGCCTATAGCGTAAGGCCAGTAAAAACGAACATCGGCTTTACAGCGGCAGTGCTAGCATGTATTGTGACGTGGCACCTTTTGGATTTTCTGAAGTTACAAAAAATTTAGCAGGCACCCCTCTCTAGAAAGAACATGGCTTGTTTACCTGTTCTGTGGTTTTTTCCCACTTCGAGAGTCCACAGCCATCGCTTTTAGCTCACTGTGCTTTTCCCAAAGGAGGAATATCCATTTGCATAGCAGTCTTTGTCCCACCCACAAGGGCAATCCAGCACCGAAATGCCAGGCAAACCTCCTTTGAACAAGAGTACCAACAGCAACCTCATACACCTGTTTCAGCCTTGTTGGGCCTCATCAGTGAGGTGCAGCTCTGCCTCTCTGAGCGCAGTGAGCAAGGGGTCCACGTCTGGGTTCCCCCAGGTAATTTAGGGTGACCAACCCCAAGTTCCTTACAAAAATAGATTTTCTCAAGTTATCCTACATAATTAATTTTAAATAATATGGAGTTTTACCCAATTTTTAGCATTACATATGCTGTAAAATTGTACCATTTCAACGCACTGCTGAATGAAGCAAAATACTTTACCAAGATGGCCACGCAGCCCCTCTTCTATGACCATGGCGTTCAGAAAAGGGAAATTGTCTGCTGCCGCTGCAACAAGAATAAAAAAAAGTTACGGGAGGGTTTGGGGGAAGGGTGAGATGACGGCCCATGGTGGGGGAGGCTCCCTGTGGTTCCGTGGAACGTGGGCTGAGATTGCAGATATCAGCCGCGTTCTGCGGAACCTGATTGGTTGCGCACCCCAGCCCGGGTGCTCATGATGAATAATAACCTTTAAGTCACTTTATAACTTCACATCATAAAATGGCAGAAATGTATGTTGTAATGTTGCCTTCAGATTACATTGTTTTTAAATACCGTGAACGATGAGTCAAAGCTTTTTCTTGTCATCTGAACACAGAGCCACTTTTTAGCTATTAGATAATTGAATAGACATTGATTTTTATCAGCCTGCTTGTATTTTATTAAGATACACTGGAAATACCTACTGTCAAAGACATAGTGGTAACCATTATGAATGACAGCCCTCGAAAACCAAGAACTAAGGCAATGTTTGTATATGCTGTGTAATTATCTTGAAAGAAAATGTGACAGGAATCCAGGTTGACAGATAAAGAAGAATAAGGCCTGAAAGCAATATCAATTCCATGCCAATTATCTACACCGAGTACACCGTGTAGAGAAGAGTTATGTAACCTTTTTAAATATGTAGTGGTAAAACGATAATATGGATAGATTTTTGCTATGATTAGTGAACCTATTTAAGGCTTTATCTCTGGGTTTCCATTTTAGTGAGATTTTTCTCCAGAATAACGCTGTTACTCATTGACTGCACCCCCTCTCATCTTTGCTTCCAAAGCCCCAAGCCGTCTCTATCCCCACTCACCCCACCCTACCCCCACTGTCTCTACCCCTACCCACCCTACCCCACACTCTCTACCCCCACCCACCTACCCCACTCTCTCTACACCCACCCACCCATTCTAACCCCATTCTCTCTACCCCCCACTCACCCTACCTCTGCTCTCTCGGACCCCACCCACCCTACCCACACCCACCACCCCCTCACTGCTCTACCTGCACTGCTCTACCCCCACCCATCCTACCCCTCCATCCACCCATTCTACCCCCACTCTCTCTAAATACCCCCACCCACCCTAGTCCACTCTCTCTAATGCCACCCACCCACCCTACCCCCACTCGCTCTACCCCACACCTCCACTACCACCACTCTCTCTACACCCACCCACCCTACCACCACTCTCTCTACCCCACCCACCCTACCACCACTCTCTCTACACCACCCACCACCTTCTACCCCACCCAACCTCCACTACCCACCCTCTCTCTGCCCACACTACTCCCACTCTCTCTCCACCGCTAACCTGCCCCACTCTCTGTACCACCACCATACCCCCACTACCCACCACTCTCTCTCTACCCCCACCCTACCCCCCACTCTCTACCCCATTCTCCCACTTGCTTTATTTCTTACCCTCTCACTCTCAACCTTCCTCACTCATATTTCCTCTTGCTCATTATCGATGGCATCCTCTCTCATCAGTGGTCAAAGTGGGAACAGTCGGGAGCCGTGCTCCACTACTTTTATTTTTTACTGTTAACAGCCCCACTGCTTGTTGTAACCATTTTCACCATTCCAGAACTGTTCGTTGTGAAGTTAAATCACACCTCTCCATTTTACCACAAATATCAGTTACAGCTAATCTCAAATCTGCTTCAACTCAATTGATGTCCACAGCATACCTGCAACCCTTGAAAAATGTGTTGCATGTTGCTATTTTCCTTCCTCCTCTGTCCCCTGACAGAGTCACAGTTCACCTACTTTTTGGGTACACTTCTATCACTGCTCTTAATCATTTCCTTCCTTGCGCTATACTCGGTCCTTCTCATTCTCTTGCACATCCGTGCCCCTTATCGCACCCTCCTTTGAAACCGTGTCTTATATCTGAAGCAGATTGTGGGTAGCTGATGATTACATTGATGTCAGATTCAGTTGTTCTGTTTCTTGCGCGCCTGCCTCTGCTTGATCCACACCCCAAGCTATCATCACCCGCTCCTTCATTGGCCATTAGTTGCCTATGTGTGGGGTCTCCACTGGGAGCAGGTCATTAGTTAGGGGCCACTTCCTGCACAGAAGTCTGAAGCATGATTTATGTTTGCTTGGCTTCGTTTGTGGACCGCTTCAGGAAGTGCGGTTCTTATTGCTTTTCTGAGATGTGTCCTGGATCTCATGATGTGAACAGCTTCTGAAACCACCGGGGGATTACCTGCTCTCCTCTTCTCTGCAATGATTGCTCATGGGAAGACAAGTCCAATCAAACATGTTGCTTTTGTTCTTATGTGGGATTCATATAACACACACAAACCTGTTGCCATGTAGTCCATAAAGCAATAAACACAGTACAGTCTTCAATAAAAGCATGCAAATAATAATAGGACACAAAGAAGGAGTTATCTAGTTATCTCTGGGGCTCTTATAATAGTGAGTGTGTAGCCTATGTTTTTTCACGGCATATTATAATGGTGGACTGTGGTCTCGCCGACAGACATTAATGAGTTGTGGGTAAAACATTAGATAGGTATATGTAGAGGGGTAGGGCAAGGGGAGGTGTGAGTAGGGGGGTAGAAGGAAGGGCATGGGTGATCCCCCATTAAAAAAGAACAAAAGTGCTAGGATGTTACCTACGTAGTGATTTTTGTCAAAGAAATCACATGGAACCATTTAACTTGTACGTGGTTTCGTGTCACCAGTGTTAAAGTGCTTTGTGTGGAAATGTGGCACCAAACTAGCAAGTGCAAATATCAAAATATATATCACAAAAGAGTGTAAGAGCACTATTGTGTACGTGAATCTATGAGTAAATTTGAGCACTTCAGGAAAACAAGATGGCGGGTTGGATTTGCAAGAAGCAAAGTTCAGAACCTTAATTGATCCAATAGTGGAGATGTGTCTGGTAACCATGGTTATCATGGAAATTCAAAGATAGAACACCCTCACGATTGTTGTGATTTTTCACGATTGCTTATTGAAGGGCATGTAATAATACGCATAATTGCTATATTTCTTCAAGTCTTTTATTCTATCTTAGAAAATGTGTAATGTTTCGTATCACTGTTAAATATGTCACAATGATTTCTACATAAATCATTAATCTTCACAGTGGGCTCCAATTGCATTATTTGTACAACATTTGTGGCTGAGCCTTCCTCCAGATAGAGTGCGGCAAGCACACATTCAATATAACCTAATCAATACTTGATCAACCATGAATTTATAATATTTACGAAAGTATGACATGATAAATAACAGCAGTTCTTACCACAATTACTTTGGCACTCTCCTAACGGCCGGTGTGTCAGAAAAGCCATCACATCATCCGTAGGTAATAGCTAGCAGAAAAGTCCACAATTCCCTAAGTGACGTTTAAAACATGGGTTGCTTACATAAACATAGACAATGGTATTTGCCGTGTTTCCTATAAAAATAACAATTTAAGGGGAAACATTTAAACCCCAAAGTAGCTTATGCTTAAGACTGAAAAAAAAAATCGCAAAAAAAAAAAATCTAAAAAAAAGGCCGAAAAAAAAAGTCGCATTTTTTTTAATGACGTTTTTTATTCGAAATGGGGGGGTTCCCCCCCCAAACCTCCTTTTTTTAATGTTTTTTTTTTTACAATTTTTTTAAAATCCCGGACTCCAAAATAAATATATAATTAAAAAAAGAGAAATTTTCGGTCTTTTTTTTTTCGACCTTATTGTTAGTCGAGATTATTTTTTTCGAGATTTTGACCGACCACCCGATAATACGTTTCTTTTATTACTGACTATCTCATGGTTTTGCTCATGTATTTAAAAACCTAACCACATACATCTTTGAAATTATAGTTAGTATTTGGTGAACAATTAAAACAAGGTAATGTTCTCAATTGAGCAAGGAGGAAGACCTTGATGTTGAATATGTGGACACAACAACATTTCTTCTCGCAGCAATTCGTTTTGTAATTTTACTTCTTTACTTGAAAATTAAAGGACTGCCAACACATGTCATGTATTTAAGTAGAATGATTTGTCAAAGCGAAAGCATTTCTTGGTGGATAAAGATTAAAAGCAATGATTCGTACAACTGCTGTGAATGCATACTCATACTTCAAAATATTGTACGTAAAATAATATATATATATATATATATATACTTTCTCCGGGAAAGTGAAAAAGATCCTATATATGTTAGCCATATACAATTTCAATGTCATACATATGATACCCTACTGTAGAAATGGGATTAAAGCCACCACTAATTGTGTTTTTTTTTTCTTTTTAACTATATTTAAATTTCGAAGGCACCATGTGGGTTCTCTAACAATGTAATTTACCTTTTATCAGACAATAGGTTCCAATATCACAAAAGGGATAATTTAATGCTGGCAAACTATTAGCAGTCCTGAACTTTAGTATTGTGCTCCCTGCAATGAGAAGCATATAGAGATTGTGGAGTCATATCTTATAGACCACATCACATCATTTGTAAGACTTCTGGAACCGTCTACAATTCCAGAAATGAAGTTTAAATTGATTGACTGGCATTCATAAACATAGTAAACAAATCTCTAGTGTGTACTTTACAAGCAATTCTCCATATGTTGTAATTATGTAATTAAAGAATCTCGAACAAAAAAGCGTATGGCTGTAAAAGGAATTATCTAAAAATAAGCGCTTTTCATGTACAGCTGAACACATATTCAAATTAACCAATCTAACGTCAAACTAGGTTGCGCTTGAAACATAGTAAAACTCTTATAACTGTATACTCTGCATACTCTGCCTACGACCTCTGACTGCCACTGTCTCTGGTCCTTCTCGCCCCTTGGCAAACCCATCTTCTGCCTGAGTCCTTCCATCTCCTCTGTCGTGCCTCTGTCGTTCCTCCACGCCTCCACGCCACCACGCACCACCTCGTTCTAAAGTCACACCCAGGCCTTCTCTCTTGTACTTGTCAATTTCCAATGTCTTTTTCCCGCATTACGTTGGAATGGACAGCCCTCTTTCTATTCTCTCCAAATTAGAATCCAGGGACACTGCTGCTCCTTGTGATCATGGTCACGGGGTACTTATAGTTGCTAGGCCCTCGCAGGGAGGTTTAATGGCTGGTAAAGTGTGGGCTTTTTCAGAATTGGCAGCCTCCGTCCGGTTCTAGATGCCTTAGGAAAGTTGTCTGGGTGAGGAAGGCTTTTCCAATTTGTGAAGGGAAGCCAGTGCTGCTGTGGAATTCCACTGCAGTGGATGGATTCACGTCATGCACTCATGTGAGTCAAAGCTTGACTCTCTCTTGGAATCTTGGTATCCAGTGATTATATTGAATACAAAACAGAGAGGTATTTAATAACGAAAACCTTTACAATGAAAAAATACCTAATTTGTATTAAATATATATATATGGGGTGGGGTAAGGGGTTAACACGGATGGGGAGGTGTTTGGGGTGGGATTACAAACATAGGCAAACTGAGGTTGGGGGGGCTAAATAAAAACATTTAAAATCAGTGCTTTTTAGTTGTAAAGGTTTCGTGATAACATACCTCTCTGTTTTTTCATTCATTATAGTCACATAGAACCGGTATCTTTGGATAAACATATTTGACTGTTCTATTAAACCAATTAGTTTCTGTTTTAGTAATATCTGGAGGCCTGTCTATACCCAGAATTACCCACATAGTGGGAAACCAGACAAATGAAAACATGCATTGTTTTTTGTGAATGGGAACTGATGTTCCACAGGAAGGACCCATCACAATCTGCACAGGGCACCTGGCAGAGCCTGGAAACACTTTACTAAATCAATAGGCTCCACGGAGGGGGGATTTACCAACTCCTCAATCCCCTGAATATTGCTGCTTCCTTAACCTTCTACCAGTGGCTGAGCCGAGGCGTGCGAGGGGGGGGGGGGGTTTGGAGGGTAGGAGGGGAGGGATCTGATTCTCTCCCTGTGGGGTTGCTGCATTTATTACTGATTCATGTAAAGTTCATAATAATAATAGAGGCATTTTATGACCCAGTTTTAAAACACCCTCAGCCCTTCACATGGAAGCATTACTTTAGGTATTTTTTTAGCTGTCTTTTATAGCACACACAACGAACGTGCCTGTTTCCTTGTGCCACAGAAGATGGGTAAAACACCCATTGTGTAAAGTCTCGTCAAATGCTGCCTTCTGAACGCCTCCTTGCATAAGTTCATATGTACTTTCTGATTTAACTCTTTTTTGTAAATGACTTAAAATTATGTTCTGTGCTAAAAATAGGCATTGTTTGATGTTGTGTTTTCCCTTCAGCATTAATTTTAGTTGATCAGGTGCAAGGTTTAACATTAATATGTCCCCTTTCCTCCTGCCTGCAGTCCTTTGGATGTTGTGCGTTTGAAGAAAACAATAACAATCAGTATTTCTCTGCCCCCACCATAAAATGATAAAGGGGGGCAGAGCAATGTTGATTTCTATTGTGTTCCCATGCTCGACTTCATGCATGTTTTGACAATGACCATTACTGACATGGATAGTGTAGGAATGGGCACCTAATCACCTTAACCCAAAGCAGACCCACCACGTGCACGTATTATACGTAAAGCAAGTTTATTGTACAATTGTCATCGTCCAAGGAGGAGCTAGATGATGCTGTAGAGTCAAACTAACCAGAGTCTCTCCAAACCACATAAGTTGACACATTATATACATTTGTGCAACAGTTAAAACACTCCCAAATATTTGATTACAATCCACCCCCCACATGTGATTGGACAAGACCTATACAAAAGAAATCAAATCTTTCTCCAAATCTCCCATTCTCATTGGTTGCCGTTATCTTAACCACCATCTTCAGATCATATTCATAGCACACCCATTTTTAGGATTCATCTGTGGCAGGTCATGACATCATCACACAGTTACACGTTCACATACAAACATAATTAATTACAAGTCACAGCTGGTCTGAGACCTCTTAAACCTAAATGTAATTGCACATGGTTTGAACAGGTACTTCAAACAACATGACGAAGAGCAGAATAAACAGGTTCCCTGTGAACTTTCGATAGCCATCTCACCCACCCGGCTTACTGGCGTCATTGGAACATTTCAATTTATACGACCACCAATTCAACACTCATGGCCTTTGGCCACATCCTGAGAAAACAATTGAAACACACAGAGTATTGGTCACTCTGGCCTCGAGTGGCACTCCACCCCACTTTTATTTTTGGTCAAAACAAATGTCCGGATCCCTTTGCAAGATCCCATGCACTTAAAAGAGATTACATCTGCTTTCTGTGAAACTACCAGGCCATAAACACCCTCACCGGTTTATCAGCTGACCATCTGCCCAGTTAATCATTACTTATCCTTCGCCTTCCTGTCCTGCAAAACAAGTTGTTCCCAGACGCTCAGAATTCACCTTGCAAACTCCTGGCTGACGTAAGTGCTGACTGTTGCTCAGTCACCTGCCTCAACTCTCCTTGACTCTTACCCTCTGCCTCTGCAGGCATTCCCATTGCCCTATCTCTGTTGACATATGTCCTATTGTACCTTCCTGAGCTCTCACCCCATTGCCCCCCACTTCTGTACTGCTCTGCTGCAATACCTGTGTCACATTATTCGCTTTTAGGTGTGTTTCAACCTGCAATGATGTGACTGTTAGTTCAAACATCGAATTTAGGTGTGCTTTCCTCCTGTAATGCTTGTGACTTTTAGTTCAAAAATTGAATTTAGGTATGCCTTCATCCTGTACTGTTTGTGACTGTTAGATCAAAAAGCAAATTTTTACAAGGGGTACATTGTCGATATGTGTAATGCGTAAAAGTAAAAGTAGTTCATTCAGTTCCAATTTAAATTTAAATTTAAAATTTAGCCTATTCTATGTAACAGTTCCAGTCGACGTGGTTTCCTTAGTTATCAATTCGAGGTTGTAGATTTAAGGACTTCCTTTCTTCTTCATTTGGCAAGACATGTTTCATGATTTTAGCCGTCGCTGTTACTCATGAAGTCTTTCCTCTGCTGATCAGGCGTGTCCACCAGAAATCTTCCTGTAAGATAAATGATGAGGCAAAGAGACTGTTCAAGTATAGCAATCTACTTTTTTGACTTCCCGAACATGACAGCAGGAGATGCTTTATTGTTTCGATCTGGTCTTGGTTCTCGCAAAATCTACACTTGTTTGAGTTCGAAAAACCTCTGATTGCTAAAATTGTGTTTGTCTCCAGAAGATTCAAATGTGCTCTTATGAAGATGTTTCTTAGAGCTCTATTCGGGTATTTTTTCATAAATGTCTGCGCCTGGTTTAGTTTCCTCATCTGCGGTGGAAGGTGGCTGTGATTTTGTACTTTGATGCTATAGCTAAGGTACAAATCCAGTCTCGATCTTCCATTTTCCTTTTCACCGTTGACAGGTTCTGGATCAGTTTTTCTTCAGAGCTTTGTATCTCAACCAGTTTTGCCTTAAATTCGTGTTGCCACAGATTGAACATTTTGCAACAACCTCCTATAATTTCCACGTTCATCAGATTAAATATCCAATGGCGATCGTGCAATAGAGTTTTCCTATAGAGCATCATTGTGTTGCACTCGATCATTGCTTACAGTGACAGTTGACTTGGTTCGTATCTGATTAATGCCATTGGAGTCGATTTAGGCAGATTAAGGATGGTTCTCCAGAAGTGGCTTTGCAATGGCAGACATTTTTTTTTGGTATCTATGACATCGCTTCTGCGCCATAAGCCAGAGATGGTACTACCTTCGCTGTGTAGAAGCTGATGATGGGGAGCAGCAATAATTGGCCAAACTTTTTGTCCACTGCTTTTGCTTCTGATCTTAGCTTTCTTATTTTCTCCTGTAAAACTCGCTGCATTGATGTTTCCAAATTTGAGCTGTCGAGTGTCACTCCTAGATATTTGAATTCTTTCACTTTCTCTATTTGGGATTCTTCTGAATGGCATTTTAATGTTTTTGTTATCCTGCTTGATTTTTCTAGTGACATGACTTTGGTCTTCCCTTTGTTAATCTCCAAATTATTGGAGTCAATGTATTTTGATAAGTTGTCAAGTTTTCTCTGTAGACCAATTGCCGTGTGGTCTAATAGAATCATGCCATCTGCATACAAGAGTCGGGATGTCTTTTCCTGACCAATTGTTGGCGGGAATGCTCTTACACTTCCCTCTGTATTTTTGAAGTCTCCTAAATAAGCTAGAAATAGTGCAGTAGCGAGGGGACAGCCTTGCTTTACCCCTCTTGTTGTGGGTATTTCAGCAGCTAGCAAGCCCTGATGGCCCAAGCATACTCGCATTCTGGTGTTTGTATGTAAGGCCTTTATCGGGTCAAGGATTTCCAGGGGACATTTCCAAGGTGACAATGTATTCCACAGTTTCACTCTATTGACCTGGTCAAATGCTTGAGCCAGGTCAAGGAACGCGATAAAGACCCTCCGGCCCCCTTTCATGATCTTGCTCTTAAGGATACTCAGAAACATGATTTTCACGGTGGTTCCAATGTTTTTCACCTGAAAAGGTTGAGCACACCGTGCTTGGCTTGCCCAATGCTTGAAATTGGGTTAGTAGTAGAGAACCGAATACCTTCCCAATTACATCTAACAATGAAATGAGGCAGACATTTCCCGAGCCGTCTTTGTTGCCCTCTTTGAAAATGAAAATGGGACCCACTGTTGATGAGTTCCAGGATGCTGGTAATTCCTTGACTCTACACATCTTTTAAAGACAGAGCTAATGAAGGTTGCCCATTCCTCAGGATGGTTCTTGAGATTGGTGTTGGCTATTCCATCCGGGCCGGGGGCTCTTGAGTTTTTCTACGATGGTATCTATATCATGTAATTCTGCCCACAATATGTTAGTTACATTTGCACCGGGGGGGGTAACAGTAGGCGGAAAGTGGAATACGTTTTTGAAATGTTTCACCCAGGATGCTTCTCCTATGCTATTCAGGAGTGCATCTTTGGTTGAAGGTTCTGTAGATCTTATCAGAGACCAGAAATCTCACGGATTATGGCCGCTCACCTTTCTCAACATTTCCTCTGAGTCCTGCTGGTATAAAGACAGTCAGTATCCTTTCAGCCAGGCCTTATATTTCTTTATTGCTTCGGACACCATATCCCTGTTTATTTGGGTGTTTTGTCTTGTGGCCATTCTTTTAATTTTTCGCAGGGCTCTTCTTTATTCTACCAGTTTTGTCAAACTTGTCAAACTTGTGGTTCTTGGGTTTTGATGATGTCCCGATTTGTTCACATTTGTCTTATATGCCACAAGCAGGGGCCGATAGTTGATTGATAAGCGTTTCCAATTTGGATTTTTGGCACCTTCTACTTTGTTGTAATTTTTTGTAAGTTCTTCAATGTTCCTAGAACTCAACTTGAGTCGGTTGCCCTGAGTATTAGTTTCAGGTTGAGAGGACGTTTTCGATTTTTGAGTAGAGGTCGACGACCATGTGGTAGTCAATAAATTATGGTCACTCGAGTTTGTTTTTATGACCTCAAAGGAAGCAGTTACCGGAAGCATTGCGCGTGATACGAAGATATAATCGATTGTTGCAGAAGATTCTTCTCTTTCCTGTGTTGGTATGCGGACTGAGCAATTGAACAAAGAGTCTAGGTTTAAGAGTTCTCTAGAGGCCATGAGGTTTAGCCATAAGGTGCCTCTCTCTACTGCTGCAGATCGTTTGCCTTCCAATGTCCACGTTAGATCTTTTTTCCGGAATGTGGCATTTAAGTCTCTGCAAATGCCTGTTACACTTGGTGTTCAATGTATGCTTCGTCAATTGCATTTTCCATCATCATGAGGTAACTATTATTTGCCAGCGCTTGGGGTTTCCATTACGTGTTCATGATTATCACGGATGTGAAAATCTTTTTTTCTGTTTTCCTGTCATGATGTTCCGAGCTTACAAGTATTACCAGCAAAAATACATTTGCTATCGGAATTTCTTTCAGGTATAAACCACTGCCCGAACGGATCTCCAGTAGTAAGCCTGAAGAAGGATGGCCTTTGTCCCCTTTTTTAGCTGGTGAAATCGCAAGGTCATATCTGTCCAAAATTGGTTTCTCTGTCAACCAGGTTTCCTGCAGGCAGAGTATCTCAAAAGCTCCCAGGTTTACACCACCGGAGACCGTCAGATGTTGGAAACCATGCGTGTTTCAAGAACCTAACCTCAATACTGTAGAAGTCGGATTTTGATGGTCAGTGTACCCTAACCTTTGGGCTTGGCATTGAGGGCTTGCGTATTGCTACTTTCTTAGGTGGGACATCAATGCTTTTCGAATCCGAGCCCAAAGGTGTTGTAGGGGAGCAGCTTTTTCCTTTTCTTGAGCTTTTGGAGCTGTTAGTTAGTTAGTTGAAGGTGTAATTTTCCTTTTTATTTTTAGTGTCGGGCCATTTGGAAATCTTCCGATCTCAAGAGAGTCACTGAAGACAATGTTATCCGTTTTCTTAGATCGAGGTGGAGATTTTTCGAGTGACCTCAAAGGTCCTATCTTCAAGACCCTTTCCATTTTGCTAGTTGTTGTTTTTGGAACGTTTTTTATGTTTTCGGGCTGAGTTTGCGCTGAGACCTGTCCTTAGATCCTCTTTTTTTTAATGCTCCTCTATTTTTTTCGTATAACTAGAATTACGTCTATGGGCTCTTGGAAGTTGTGTAGAGCCTTTAGTTTGACAAGAAGAGACAGAAGCATACACTTTGTCTTTGACCTCTATAAGGTCGTATTCCATCTGTAGGAGGTTTTCGGTTGCATCCCTTATCATTTTTTCCACAACTGGAGAAGCTATGTGCAAATAGGATATGGCTTTGTGCCCCTCATGACTTGGTTCAACTATTTTTAGATCTGTTTTCCGTGGACTGTATGTTTCCATGCCTTTTTCGTTATTTGCGAGTTTTTGTTGAGTACTTCTCGGAGTAGGTATTGATGTCCAGTTGTTTTCTCTTTCATCCACTTCGGGTCTTGTCCCCTCGGAGGAGTGTAGTGAAGCATGGGTTGTCGTCTATTTGCAGGGTTTTCTTTTGGTTTGAGTTTTGAGTGTTCAAAGATAGCAAAGTCTTGGTTAAGATTATCTTTAGAAGAATTGCTGGTGTTGCTCGCATGCTCCACTGAAAGTAGAATCACTTCTTCGTCAAGCACAATTTTGTTCAGTGTGATTTGTCCTTTATTTACTACTTGAAGTCCATTGCCTATTGACTTCGCTCTAGTTGGGGTCTTCTTCCAAGTTCCCTTCTCTTTGCTTTGCACAGTCAAAGGGGCCGTCATGCAGTGGCCCACTGAGCTGCTTGAGCTGATCTTGCTTTGCGGTCTATCTTGATGATTTAAATTTTCTTTTTGGTGGTGATCGTATAAATCTGTAGGAGTTTGAGTGCCTGTCTCAAGTAGGATTACTGGTTCCTGGGCACGAGATGTTTTTCTCCCCTCATTTGCTTGGACAGTAGTGTAAGTAGAGGCTGAGCATACTGAGATGAGCATACTTGGTCTTTAAGTCTTTGCTCCATAGCAGTTATATACCCTTCCAGGTATATTAATTTTGTATGCATCATTGCCGAGATCATAGTGTGATCTTTTAATGTGTCACTAAGCGACTCATACAGTTTTGCTAAAGGGGTCTAATGCTATTGTTACTGCTGACATTACGAGAAAATGTCTGGTTTTTTGGACGGTGTATCTTTTGGTGGATTATGTTCTTGTTTGCTTTGTCTTCTGTTTATGGGAGGGGAAGATGGAAACGTTGGTAGGGAGTCCCTCCGTAAAGGTAAACTTATTGTGGGTATTATTTTTGGGTGAATGTAGATTTGGAATTTGAATTTGAACGTCTTTATCCCTCTTCGGTAGATCGGCTTGGAGTCCGCTTGCATTGCCAATAACCGGTTCATCAGTGAAAATTGGTCATTTGTTTTCTGTGGTTTTTCCTCGGGAGGGCCGGTTCAGTTCTTCAGTGGGCAGTTCTTACGATGGAAGAGGACTTGTTTTTTCCCGACTTTGGCATGCCTTCACATAGAGAAGTCATCTGGTTTGGTTCCTGTGATGGCCCCAAGTTTCGGTGAGACAGTTTGCTTGTTGAGGAGACACAACCCTGCCATTTTGTGCGTCTTTGCCTGCAAAGGGCAGGGGCTTCTGCAAAAAGTGCCCAGGTGGTACATTAGAGGTTTATGTGGGCTTTCCAAAGTGCCATCTTGTTTCTGTTGAAAACGGGATAGAGTGGATATTTCTTTGCGGACTTAGATCTTTAGGAGCTGATGTATCATCAGTTTTCCCGTGCTTTGTGAGGGTCTTTCAGCAGCTAGCAAGCCCTGATGGCCCAAGCATACTCGCATTCTGGTGTTTGTATGTAAGGCCTTTATCGGGTCAAGGATTTCCAGGGGACATTTCCAAGGTGACAATGTATTCCACAGTTTCACTCTATTGACCTGGTCAAATGCTTGAGCCAGGTCAAGGAACGCGATAAAGACCCTCCGGCCCCCTTTCATGATCTTGCTCTTAAGGATACTCAGAAACATGATTTTCACGGTGGTTCCAATGTTTTTCACCTGAAAAGGTTGAGCACACCGTGCTTGGCTTGCCCAATGCTTGAAATTGGGTTAGTAGTAGAGAACCGAATACCTTCCCAATTACATCTAACAATGAAATGAGGCAGACATTTCCCGAGCCGTCTTTGTTGCCCTCTTTGAAAATGAAAATGGGACCCACTGTTGATGAGTTCCAGGATGCTGGTAATTCCTTGACTCTACACATCTTTTAAAGACAGAGCTAATGAAGGTTGCCCATTCCTCAGGATGGTTCTTGAGATTGGTGTTGGCTATTCCATCCGGGCCGGGGGCTCTTGAGTTTTTCTACGATGGTATCTATATCATGTAATTCTGCCCACAATATGTTAGTTACATTTTGCACCGGGGGGGGTAACAGTAGGCGGAAAGTGGAATACGTTTTTGAAATGTTTCACCCAGGATGCTTCTCCTATGCTATTCAGGAGTGCATCTTTGGTTGAAGGTTCTGTAGATCTTATCAGAGACCAGAAATCTCACGGATTATGGCCGCTCACCTTTCTCAACATTTCCTCTGAGTCCTGCTGGTATAAAGACAGTCAGTATCCTTTCAGCCAGGCCTTATATTTCTTTATTGCTTCGGACACCATATCCCTGTTTATTTGGGTGTTTTGTCTTGTGGCCATTCTTTTAATTTTTCGCAGGGCTCTTCTTTATTCTACCAGTTTTGTCAAACTTGTCAAACTTGTGGTTCTTGGGTTTTGATGATGTCCCCGATTTGTTCACATTTGTCTTATATGCCACAAGCAGGGGCCGATAGTTGATTGATAAGCGTTTCCAATTTGGATTTTTGGCACCTTCTACTTTGTTGTAATTTTTTGTAAGTTCTTCAATGTTCCTAGAACTCAACTTGAGTCGGTTGCCCTGAGTATTAGTTTCAGGTTGAGAGGACGTTTTCGATTTTTGAGTAGAGGTCGACGACCATGTGGTAGTCAATAAATTATGGTCACTCGAGTTTGTTTTTATGACCTCAAAGGAAGCAGTTACCGGAAGCATTGCGCGTGATACGAAGATATAATCGATTGTTGCAGAAGATTCTTCTCTTTCCTGTGTTGGTATGCGGACTGAGCAATTGAACAAAGAGTCTAGGTTTAAGAGTTCTCTAGAGGCCATGAGGTTTAGCCATAAGGTGCCTCTCTCTACTGCTGCAGATCGTTTGCCTTCCAATGTCCACGTTAGATCTTTTTTCCGGAATGTGGCATTTAAGTCTCTGCAAATGCCTGTTACACTTGGTGTTCAATGTATGCTTCGTCAATTGCATTTTCCATCATCATGAGGTAACTATTATTTGCCAGCGCTTGGGGTTTCCATTACGTGTTCATGATTATCACGGATGTGAAAATCTTTTTTTTCTGTTTTCCCTGTCATGATGTTCCGAGCTTACAAGTATTACCAGCAAAAATACATTTGCTATCGGAATTTCTTTCAGGTATAAACCACTGCCGAACGGATCTCCAGTAGTAAGCCTGAAGAAGGATGGCCTTTGTCCCCTTTTTTAGCTGGTGAAATCGCAAGGTCATATCTGTCCAAAATTGGTTTCTCTGTCAACCAGGTTTCCTGCAGGCAGAGTATCTCAAAAGCTCCCAGGTTTACACCACCGGAGACCGTCAGATGTTGGAAACCATGCGTGTTTCAAGAACCTAACCTCAATACTGTAGAAGTCGGATTTTGATGGTCAGTGTACCCTAACCTTTGGGCTTGGCATTGAGGGCTTGCGTATTGCTACTTTCTTAGGTGGGACATCAATGCTTTTCGAATCCGAGCCCAAAGGTGTTGTAGGGGAGCAGCTTTTTCCTTTTCTTGAGCTTTTGGAGCTGTTAGTTAGTTAGTTGAAGGTGTAATTTTCCTTTTTATTTTTAGTGTCGGGCCATTTGGAAATCTTCCGATCTCAAGAGAGTCACTGAAGACAATGTTATCCGTTTTCTTAGATCGAGGTGGAGATTTTTCGAGTGACCTCAAAGGTCCTATCTTCAAGACCCTTTCCATTTTGCTAGTTGTTGTTTTTGGAACGTTTTTTATGTTTTTCGGGCTGAGTTTGCGCTGAGACCTGTCCTTAGATCCTCTTTTTTTTTAATGCTCCTCTATTTTTTTCGTATAACTAGAATTACGTCTATGGGCTCTTGGAAGTTGTGTAGAGCCTTTAGTTTGACAAGAAGAGACAGAAGCATACACTTTGTCTTTGACCTCTATAAGGTCGTATTCCATCTGTAGGAGGTTTTCGGTTGCATCCCTTATCATTTTTTCCACAACTGGAGAAGCTATGTGCAAATAGGATATGGCTTTGTGCCCCTCATGACTTGGTTCAACTATTTTTAGATCTGTTTTCCGTGGACTGTATGTTTCCATGCCTTTTTCGTTATTTGCGAGTTTTTGTTGAGTACTTCTCGGAGTAGGTATTGATGTCCAGTTGTTTTCTCTTTCATCCACTTCGGGTCTTGTCCCCTCGGAGGAGTGTAGTGAAGCATGGGTTGTCGTCTATTTGCAGGGTTTTCTTTTGGTTTGAGTTTTGAGTGTTCAAAGATAGCAATGTTCTTGGTTAAGATTATCTTTAGAAGAATTGCTGGTGTTGCTCGCATGCTCCACTGAAAGTAGAATCACTTCTTCGTCAAGCACAATTTTGTTCAGTGTGATTTGTCCTTTATTTACTACTTGAAGTCCATTGCCTATTGACTTCGCTCTAGTTGGGGTCTTCTTCCAAGTTCCTTTCTCTTTGCTTTGCACAGTCAAAGGGGCCGTCATGCAGTGGCCCACTGAGCTGCTTGAGCTGATCTTGCTTTGCGGTCTATCTTGATGATTTAAATTTTCTTTTTGGTGGTGATCGTATAAATCTGTAGGAGTTTGAGTGCCTGTCTCAAGTAGGATTACTGGTTCCTGGGCACGAGATGTTTTTCTCCCCTCATTTGCTTGGACAGTAGTGTAAGTAGAGGCTGAGCATACTGAGATGAGCATACTTGGTCTTTAAGTCTTTGCTCCATAGCAGTTATATACCCTTCCAGGTATATTAATTTTGTATGCATCATTGCCGAGATCATAGTGTGATCTTTTAATGTGTCACTAAGCGACTCATACAGTTTGCTAAAGGGGTCTAATGCTATTGTTACTGCTGACATTACCGAGAAAATGTCTGGTTTTTTGGACGGTGTATCTTTTGGTGGATTATGTTCTTGTTTGCTTTGTCTTCTGTTTATGGGAGGGGAAGATGGAAACGTTGGTAGGGAGTCCCTCCGTAAAGGTAAACTTATTGTGGGTATTATATTTTTGGGTGAATGTAGATTTGGAATTTGAATTTGAACGTCTTTATCCCTCTTCGGTAGATCGGCTTGGAGTCCGCTTGCATTGCCAATAACCGGTTCATCAGTGAAAATTGGTCATTTGTTTTCTGTGGTTTTTCCTCGGGAGGGCCGGTTCAGTTCTTCAGTGGGCAGTTCTTACGATGGAAGAGGACTTTTGTTTTTTCCCGACTTTGGCATGCCTTCACATAGAGAAGTCATCTGGTTTGGTTCCTGTGATGGCCCCAAGTTTCGGTGAGACAGTTTGCTTGTTGAGGGAGACACAACCCTGCCATTTTGTGCGTCTTTGCCTGCAAAGGGCAGGGGCTTCTGCAAAAAGTGCCCAGGTGGTACATTAGAGGTTTATGTGGGCTTTCCAAAGTGCCATCTTGTTTCTGTTGAAAACGGGATAGAGTGGATATTTCTTTGCGGACTTAGATCTTTAGGAGCTGATGTATCATCAGTTTTCCCGTGCTTTGTGAGGGTCTGAGGTTCCTGTACTGCTTCTAACATTTCAGTGTCTGAAAGTTCCGCTATTTTGTCAAATTTTCTTTTTGACTGTTTGTTGAAGAATTCCTTTAAAACATTTGCTGACAACGGTTTACAGGAGCCCATTTTCTTCAGAGCTTCTGTTTTTCCTTTCTCCGTTTAATGATTTGGCTTGGTTGTTTCAAGCTTTTAGTTATTAAAGTAGATGCTTCCGCTTTTTTCTTCGGGATCCTTTTCCTTTGCAAGTGAGAGGATTCCGTTTGATTCCAAGATCGTTTTTTCAGTAAAACGTTCAGCGGAAGCTTTTTATTCAGTGACCCTTTTTCTTTTCCTTCATTGTCTTTAGAGGGGGTACTGTCTGAGCAGCTACTAAAGACTGCAGAGTCATTCTGAACGTCTTTGTTGGGGCTTATTTGTCCCAAACTGAGCTCGTCGTCACAGCTGAAAGTGCTTTGCAGAACTTTTTCGTGAGGCCTTGCGTTCACTTGGATTTGAACATCAAAAAGGACCTTGCCTGGATATGGTTTTTCTGAAGACATCCCCTTTTACAGGGCGGCTGATGTTCTAACCTCACACCCTGTTGATGCCTCCAAAGCAGCCGTCAGTTGACCAGAGAGGGGGACGGAAGCCGTGTCAGGTGTCGCTGATTTGAAGACAGTGTCCCGCTCGTACAATGCTCCTCCTGCCCCACTAGAGCTCCCAGCCGGCCATTTGCGTGCGTCACCTCTCTATGGTCCCCACCCAGTTCCAACCCCACCTCACCGACCGCGACCAACACCACCTCTCCTCCGAAAGACGGGTCAGGTTCGCTGCTTCCAGGTAAGGACTTGGGGGTCGCAGGACCTGGGGGCCAGTGGAGAAAATAACGGGGGCAGCTTTGTGATGTTTAGTGGGTAGAACGGGGTCTGTCGATTGGTTAAAGTTGCTCCCATTTTTGCACAGCGTGGTGTGTGTGCAGGACACATGGCGTTTTCATCTTGCAGAACTCTCACAGCTATCAGCCTGATGGAACGGCAGATTTTCTGGAATTTGTTGTGAAGGGGGGCGCAATGGGGGATACAGTGGAACTTTTCCGACCTGGGTTCTTGCTTCAGTTTTGTCAAGAGGTGTGACGAGGGGGATTGATGTACACAGAGTGGGAAATCCCAACAAGTTTGATGGTGAAAGGGGCTTATTTTCATTTCCCGACTCGGTTTTCTCCATGTTCTCGTTGCGGCGAGTACGCGAGCTCGGAAGGTGACGGCCTTCCTCCCCCATGACAGTGCAGAGAGCGGCCGAGTCTGTGGTGTCCAGAGTAGCCATAGCAGCCATTGATGCCAAAACTGATATTCTGCCGCTGCTCCGCGGCTGCAAAGGGTTTTTGTCAGTGCTTGTCAGTGCTCCTCCCCCAGCGGCGATGAACACAGGAAATAGACTTCAGGTAGAGAGTAAGGGGTAGCTGCCAAGACTGCTACTCTGCCACTACTCCGCAAATTTAGGTGTGCAAATATAGGCGTGCTTTAATGCTGCTTTATTATGTTCTGCTGGTTATAAATTCAACTGACTCCCTTAACCTTCATACAGTTCTCTGTTTCTTGTTCCCTTGTACGCCACCACCACTTTTTAGCTCCCACTGCTTTGTCCCATTCCAATTGTGTGCTTCCTTTGTGCACCTGCACCCTACTGTCTACTCACTCCCCTGTGCCTTAGCTGCTCAGCCTGGTTAAGTGTACCACACTATATGCCCCTCACAATGGCGCTTTCTATCTCTCCTATCTTCTCAAACTGCTTCTCTATCTCCTATCCTTCACCCCTCACTAAGTCTGGCAGGAGGAAACTTAAGAAGGACACGCTTGGCTCCAGACCATGCCTTCCTATCGCTGACACCTAGGTCAGTGCATCCGCCAGAGAGACTCTCACTGACATCCTCTTTGAGTTTCCTTCTCCCGACTTATTGACTCTACATAGGGTCGCTCTGCTCTCTCCCCACTCTTTCTCACACATCAATGGTGGCAACCGCTGGGAGGTCCTTCTTGCCTTCTCCTCGACTTCCAGGGTCATCATAAATGTCGATCGAAATGCTACTGTTTTGCTACAGGGGCCTCAACTCAACCTCCTTCTTTTTGATAGGTTCCTCCCTTGTCTTATCAACTTTCCAACTTCCTCCTCACTGGCTCCCTTGCAAACTGCAACTATGGCCTCCCTGCCTACTAGGCACACCTTGGCTACCTTTCCTCCACCTGGTCACACCGCCTCTCTTACTATGGCTCCTTTGATGTCTTCTCCCATCCTGGCACCCTTGCCTACACTATCTGCACCGACAACCTTGTCAGCCTCTCCCACTCAAGTGCCCTTGCCACAGATTGCCAACACATCTGGGGCTCCCTTGCCCCCTGTGGCCCCTCCTCCACTGGCTTCCTTGCCATCTACCACTGCCCCATCTCCCTGCACTCCCCTCTGCCCGTCTGCCTT
Organism: Ambystoma mexicanum; assembly: GCA_002915635.3. Taxonomy (NCBI): domain Eukaryota; kingdom Metazoa; phylum Chordata; class Amphibia; order Caudata; family Ambystomatidae; genus Ambystoma; species Ambystoma mexicanum. Next base: position 269,676,824 of record CM010927.2, on the reverse strand, counting down.
CTCTGGCCTCCATCTCTCAGGGCCCCTGCCACTTACAGGAGGACCTCTGTCCCCTGCACCACCCCCACTCCGTAAGTCTTTCAAAAAAGACAATCTGCTCCACGTTGCCATGCTTAACTCTCGCTCTGCAGTCAAGCACTCCTCCGACATCTTCCATTTCCTTGAACACCTCCTTGAACACCTGGACCTTGATGTTCTTGCTCTCACTGAGACCTGGTTTAAGGACAGTTCTGTCACAAGTTTTGACACACTTCTCCCTGAAGGCTCCAAGATTCTCTCTAGGCCCAGGCTCAAAAGGCCAGGAGGGGGGGTGCCCTGATCTTTCCAGAGTGGATCCATGTTTCCATCATTCCCACTCAGGCCTTTTCCTCTTTTGAATGCCTGGTCTGCAGGCTCTCTTTCTCTCTACTGTCTCCTCTCTTACTCTGGCCAACTTCCATCTGCCGCCAGGCCAGTCCACCCTCTGCCTCACGCAATGGGCTGACCTGGCATCTTCTCTCTTTTCCTCCACCTCCCAACTCCTCCTGCTGGGGAATCTTAACATCCATCTTGACATCCATGCCTTGACTCTTCAGGGCATTTCTGCAACCTATGCGACTCTCTCTCTCTCTCCATTCTACCCTCTGGTCCGACACACACTGCTGGACACACCTTGGATGCTCCTCCTAGCTCCACAGACATCCCTCTCTCTAGCCCTCTCACTACCTCACTCTCATGGACTAATCACTCTCTTCTCTCCTCTCACTTGACACCTTCTTCTCCTTTAGCATTGGCACACCCTGCACTGCCTCCCACCTCTAGGGTCACCTGACCCATGAAAAAAGTGTCAGTGGCTGCCTTTGCCTCCACCTTCTCTCCTCCTCCTACTCGTGTGGCTGACTCCCACCGTGACACACCCCTAACTTTCACCTTTCCATCTCAAATACTCTTGAAATCCTTGCAAGCCTGCATTTCCGTGGCATCTAGCAACACGGCCACATTTTTCAAAGTCTGCAAGGTACTGGCCAACCCTAATGCAGACTCGTCCTCTATTGCACCCACCCAGACCCTTTGCGAAGTCCTGGCTGCACACTTCACTGCAAAAACACAGGACATCCTGTCCTCTCTCTACTCCGCACTCACTCTTGCACCATCATCTCTTGGGCACAACTTGGCCGTTCCCACCACACCCCGTCTTCTCTCCTCCCTCTCCCCTGTCACACCTGAGAGGGTTTCTAGACAAGTCCGGTCTATGAAAGCCCCTTCCAAACAGGTGGATCCCCTCCCCTCCAAAACCATTAAGGACAACATTCACTTTCTAGTTTCAGCCTTGGCAGACCTCTGCAACCTCTGCTTCACCACTGGAATTTTCCCTACTCCTCTCAAGCATTCTCTTGTACACCCTCTTCTCCAAAAAGCCCCTGCCGACCCTTCTAGTCTGGCAAACTATCCCCCGATCTCTATCACTCCTTTCTTTGGCAAACTCCTGGAGAAGTTGGCTATCTCTCAGCTTACCCTCCACACTGAATCTGTTGGCTGTCTCCATGACCATCAGTTTGGTGTTAGAGCATCCAGAGGCACGGAGAGGCTCTTCTGAACACCCGTGAACACCTGCTCTCAAACCTTAACTCTAACTCTCTTTCTGTCCTCCTTATTCCTGACCACTCCTCTGCCTTCGATACGGTAAACCACAAGATCCTGATCTCCCATCTCTGTGATACCCTTGGCATCACAGATCAGTCCTTTCTCTCTGGCCGTCCTTACCAGGTGGAACTTGGGTCCTTTCTCTCCTCTATCACTCTCTCTACTTGTGGAGTTCCTCAGGGGTCTAATCTACCTCCCTGGTTTTTCAATATCTACATGACCCCTTGTGTCCACAAGATGTCTACCTTCACCTCCAACTTTCAGTATTATGCAGATTTCACACAGCTCTCTTTCAGGCTACCCTGGGCCTCCTTATCCACCTAGCTCATTCCTGACAGTCTGGCCGCAATTCAGTCCTGATGTGCTGCTAATGATCTCTGCCTTAATACCAGTAAGACCGAGATCGTACTCATTGAGACCCCTGCTCCCGCTTTCCTACTTTCACTCTGGCCGGCCTCTGTTGGTCCTGCGCCCTCACCCACCAGTGAGGCAATACATCTGGTGCTCATCTTCGACTTACTCTTTCCTTCTCTTCTCACATTCGGACATCTCCAAAAATCAACTGCACCTCCTCAAAGGCATTCAACCTTTTCTCACCTTACCCCAAAGGCTCACCATCACCAGAGCCTTGGTTCTCTCCAGATTGGACTACTGCAAGATTCTCTTTCTCAATCTTCCTACTGCTTCTCTCTGACCTCTTGAACTTATCAAGAACAGACCACAAGACTTATCCTTGGCCTCAAGCCCATGGACTGCATCTTGCTGGTGCTGAAATCTCTCCACTGGCTCCCTGTGGCTGCAAGGAGCAAGTTCAAGTGCCTCTGCATAATCCAAAAAGCCTTCTGGGTCCGGGCTCATTCTAGCTACAATGCTCTCTTCCTAAATACTTTCCTTCTAGAGCCCTCCACTTGGCCTCCTCCACTGTCTACGGTTGAGCCGTTTTTCCAAACAAAGATTTGTGTTTAGAACCTTGTCCTCTGCAGGTGCCTCCCTCTAGAACAGCCTCCTTGTCCCTCTCCATCTTGTGCCGGAGTTCCTTAAATTCCAGAAACTCTTCAAGACCACCCTCTTCTCTTCCTCTTCCTCTTCCTCTTCCTCTCCTCCTCTCCCCTGCTTACCTCCTTTCTCTTCTCTCCTGCTTCCCTGCTTCTTTCTCTTCCCAACCTGCTCAGTTCGCTGACTGGTTGCCTGGTGCACTCCAGAGCCTCACAGGTCCCAGGATCACCCTCCAGGCCTGCATTTGCCTCCGGGCCTCTGCACTCTGCTTGGCACTACTGCACCCGGAATACACTCCCTGAGAGGTGCAACCACTCTGTACTTAACCCAGGCCCTTGCTGGGCTGGGCATACTTATCCCCCCTGTCACACTTCCTGTCTGCGCACCTGCATGACCGTGAATGTACTAGGCCTAGCAAGTTTGTTCTGTCCTGTCCTCCCTCTGTCTCTCCTCCCTTGCTTGGTTGTACCTGAGCTCTCATTGGTCAACTAATATAAACTAAAAAACCAGATTTTCCAGTTTGTATGCTATGCAAGTTGTTGATTAAAATGTTATTTGGGTAGTTGTTTTATGCTGTTTATTGTGATTGTGCCTGGATGGAGGCGGGATACCCGCTGGATGTATTTATGTGATGAGGCATTGTTCGTTGTACTAAACTGAATAAACAGATTAAAAAATATATTTTAATTAACATGATGCCAAAACCCTCATACAATTCACAGTTAACAGCAAACCACCTGCCTTGTCCAACAAAGACTATAAAAAGGTTGCCTGTCCTTTATTGGTTTGTGTGCTTTTTTGTATCTTTAAATCACACTATTAAAACACACAGAATATTCTGTTGTGATCTTGAAGTGCTCTCTATCTGGTGTGAGATGAGTTTTCAGTCCTGGCTTTTTTGCTTGTTAGGGAGAATTCTCATTTATGGCTAATTTCCCTCACCTAGTGAGTCCCCCAGCAGCTTTGCTGGACTTCTGGAGTTTATTTTTTCCACTTGGTAAGAGTGAGAGCATTTCCCCCACTCTTACCTGTGTTTTGCTATGTGTTTCTATCTGTTTTTATGAGTGTGGACTCTGAAGTACACCACTTCAGTAGCCCCCTTCTTTGTGTGTGTCACACAGCACCTTCAGTGCCGTGGCACAGGGTTGTCTTTGAGACTTCCCTCAACTCCATTTCTGAGGCGACTACTGTCCCCCAGAAAAGGGTAAAGTTACCTTTAACTTTACTTAGTCAATCTACCACAGGTCAGGTACACCCCATCTTCCATGGAGTACTGGAAAGGGTTAACTTGTATTCCTTTTTATCTGTACCTCCTAGAGCATTGTTTCGCTCTTTTAACATTTAGACTTGGCTGGTGGCAGTGGTATCTACCCTAACTTTTCTACCGCGATTATATTAGATAAACGTGGTACTGTTCTTGGCTATTATATTAGCCTCAAACATACACCCGCTTGACCAAATCGTCTTTCTTTTGGCTCCGGTTGGGTTTATTCGCCATTTCTTTTTGTTAAAGTCCTTCTTGTGTTTTACTTTGCGCGGCAAACCAGGTTCGCCTTCTTTGTTCACTGTCTTTTGGCGGGCTTCTGCTCAGAAGCCCTCCTCAAGGCGCCTGGGTGTCTAGGTGGGCTGAATATGAGGGAGGGGTGTAGTCACCCCCTGCACAGGGAATCCTAGGAAACCCAAGTCGCACTTTGTCATGATTGACCAGGGTCGTTTTCCGGGCTGGGTGATTGACAGCCAGGCTGCATGAATGGGGTTTTTTCGCATAAAAGGCAGGTCTCTTGGGCTAGAAGTCAGAGAGTCGCCACTGGAACTACAGGGAACCGAAGAGAAGCAGAGAGAATGACGGCTGCTGCAACTACCCCGTCCTGGTGAAGCCCTGCTGCAGTCCTGCGCTATCTGCCTTTCAACGACTCAGAGAAGATCCAGTCCGGAGTCTTCTTACCTTGAGCTTGGTGGGGATAACCAGCTCATCTTCTTCAGTCAGAGGATCCTCTTCCTTGGATGAAATCGCTGCATACTGCTGTAGTGGTCCGGATAGCCACCTGAAGAGCCTCTCCTGTTTTTAAGGAGCACACCTTTTATTCCGTGTTGCTGCTGCCGGCCTCATCCCTGTGTGGTGCGGACCCCTTTCAGATGTCCTTCCTTCTCGACGAAGCTCCAGGAATCGTGGGTCTGCGGGAAACCAACAGGAACAACTGCCAGGGCACCAGCTGCACCATTGGAACAAGGTACTGTGTTCTGTTGAGGAAACTGTGTGAATCCCTTTCCTTCATTTTCCAGGCTTGCCCTTGTCTTCCCTCCTTCTTATAACTTTTGCTTCTGAACATTGACAATATCGAAGTACTTTTGGCTGCACTGAATCGTGAACTGTCTGACCGTGTGATCTTCGGCAACTGGCCCCGGTGTCTTTCGACCCAGGCTCCGGCCCTTTGACTTTTGAACTCCTGTCTCTGAGTGTTTCTTGATTCTGCCTGCCTAACCAAAATATTGCCTGTGATTTTTGCCTCCAACTCCCTCTGGGTATCTCAGGTGCTAAGTGTGTTTTTGCCCCGGTAGCATTTCATGTCACAGATACGCGTTTGATTAGTAGACCGAACTGTCAAAAAGTGATCGCAATCGTATTTGCGGTAACGTGTTTTGTGCCTAACAAAGGTTCATTCCAACACAGGGCACTTACCTTGAGACTTACTGTACAAAGTGAATTGGTTAGTTGTAGTATATTTAACTTGTGGTTTTTATTGAAGTTTAATAGAAGTGTTGTGTTTATAACGAATGGTTTAAAAATAAATGTACTTATATTTTTCTACCTGAAACCTTGAGTCAGTGTTTGCTTGAGTCACAGTAATTGTGGTCCCTTTGTGTAATCTCTGCTACTGCTCATATACTCTTGAGATAAGCCTGGCTGCTCCGCCACTGCTACCACTCTGACATAGTAGTACAGGCTTGTACCAAAGGTAAAACTTGTATTGCCACCTGTAGTCTTAATTGTGTGTAGTGGTCCCTAAGGCACTGCACAGGATTCTGCCTAACACTGGTGTACAGCAGTGGGATTTGGAAGTAGAGTGATTACACTTAGAGTGCTGCTATTGCTTGGGTTCAACTAACCACAAGGCTAACACCACTAATTCTATTTAACTAAGGAATCATGTCAAATATGGAAAACTACACTGAAGAGAGTCTTTTACTCTATACTGCTGAGGTTCTGAGAACCATGTGTAGGGATAAGAATATCTCTGGTAAAGGAAAGAAATCTGAACTGGTTGCAAAGTTAATGGGAAAAAGTCTGGAGAGTGGGTCAGAAGGACCTACCACTCCAGCAAATGTGGATTTTGATGTTTCTGATTCTGAGAGTGTTAATTGTGAAGAAGTAGATGAGTCCTTGCTAGGAAACCCTGCAACTCCCTTGCCTGCTCAGAATGCACAACCTCTGTCCACAGGGACCCCCACAGGTCCTACACTTACTCCTGAATTTATTGCACTTGAGAAAATGAGACTTGAATTGGAAGTGAAACGTATTGATGCACAAACTGCCATGAAACATCAAGAGTTAAGGCTCAGAGAAATGGAGCTGAACCATGAACTAGAAATGAAGAAACTGTCTCTAGAAAATGCTTCTCTCCCAGAGTCTTCTAGGTCTTCAAGCCCTAGAGACCCCGTATGCCAAAGGAAATGATTGGTATGTATGAGACTAAACTTGATTTTTGGATTGGTTAGCAATGTTTGAGTACAATCATGGGATTCAGGTATCTCAGGGAATCAGTTGATTCCTTGGCTTTTCTTAGGCTCCCCCCTGTTGCAAGTGATGCTGTAATGGAGTTGTGGAGGAGGATAAACAGGATTATGAATGTGTGAAACTAGCATTAATAGCTAGGTTTGGGAAGACCCCTTCCCAGTATTTTAAGAGGTTTTAGAACCCTCAAAAAGCATGATGGTACCCCTTGGGCTACCTGGGTGTGTGAATGTTTGAAAAACTTAGATGGTTGGGTTAAGGGTTACAAAGTGAACACTTATGAAGGTTTGAGGAATCTTGTAATGTTGGAGGCTATTTTTGATGTCTGCTCTCCTGAGCTTAGACAGCACTTTGCTGATTCAAAGGAGATAGATCTTAAGAAGCTAGCTAAGGCTGCTGTCTTGTGGGTTGCCAACAGGGCTACTCACAAGGATTCTGGGGCTACTCAGAAGAAGGATGAGGGGAAGCAGCCAAAGAAAGACAACAGAGAATTCCAATAATTCCAATCCAAAAGAGGGCCCCAAACATAACCAGGGTAAGCCACAAGGTAAACCGAATCAGGCTAGTGTACCAACTGGTTCCACACCAGATGGAGGTCAGAGCAAAGCCCCATTCAAGAGAGCATTTGGAAAATGCTTTGTTTGTGGGTTACCTGGCCATGTGAAAGGAGATCCCAAGTGTAAGGGTAAACCTTCAGGGATCAACACTGTCTCCTTAGCCTTCTCCCAGGTGGATGAAGTACCTATGACCAGTGGAAACTTTCAGCTACTAGCTGATGAGCCCATGAGAGTCTCAGCTAGTGTTTCTTTAGTGTCCTTGGGTCTTTGGGAACAACAGAACTTAGATGTCTATAACTCAATCCCAGATAATACTAAAGAGTATTATAAAGATAGTGTTCTTGTGAATGGTCAGGAAACCCCTGCCATCAGAGACACTGGAGCCAGCATAACGTGTTGATGAATGTTTTTTCAAAGTGGAGGATGTTGCTAAGGCACCCAAACACTTAACCAAGTTAGCTGGAGGCCCTGTGCAAATGGTTCCCCATTTACCAGCTCTCATCCAGTGTAATGACATGACTGTCAGAATACCTGTAAGTGTGCAAAATAACGTACCTGGGAGGGCCCTGTTGGGTAATGACCTTAAAACTCTTGGAGTTGTGTCTAGCACCCCCAGGCCCCCCAGCAGAAGGAAGCAGGAGCTCACAAGGTCTGCAAGGGAGAGAACCCTAAGAGGCTCTCCTGGGGACATGATAGAGGAAGCTATCACCCCAAGTATACAGGACTTACTTACTGCTATTGCAGGACAAGAAAAGACAAAAGGGAACCCTACGTCTTCCAGCAAGAAACCGGCAAGCACTCCTGTGCCCAGAAGGACCTATCCGAGACTGTCCAAAGTCACACCTGTGACTCCCACACCAGCTGAGGCTGAGTGTGAGGTTCAACCCTGTATGGTCAAACTAGATACTGAGGAATCAGATCTATAAGAGGATCTTACCTTGGTAGAAGATCTTGACCCTGTTGACCATCCTGAGCTGCAGTCTTTACTGGCAGAAGGTGGACCCAACAGAGAAGATTTTATTAAGGGACAAAGAGAGTGTCCTACCTTGGAAGGTCTTCACCAAAAGACAGCTTCTCAGCTCAGTGGGACTGAGCCTGAGAAGTATAGGTTGCACTGGGAAGATGGCCTCTTCTACAGTGAACCAACTGAGTCAACCCCTGGAGACTACAGAAGACTTGTAGTACCTCTAGTGAACCGACTGCAGTTTCTGCAGTTAGCCCATGAGGTACCGTTGGCTGGTCAGTTAAGTTTTAAGAAGACCAAGGAAAGGCTATCTATGCACTTCTACTGACCTAAGATGGGTACAGAAGTAGACAAGTTCTGTAGAAGCTGCCACACTTGCCAAACCTCTGGCAAGAGTGGATCCAAGAATGGGGCACCCTTAGTGCCTCTCCCAGTGGTGGGAATTCCTCTTGAGAGGGTAGGGATTGACATTGTTGGTCCTCTTGACCCTTCCACAACTTCATGCAACAGGTTTATCCTGGTTGTAGTGGACCATGCCACTAGATTTCCTGAAGCTATACCTATGAGAGGACTGTTACGGCTCCGGCTGTAGCTAAGGCCCTACTTGGTATTTTTACCAGAGTAGGTTTTCTTAGGAGGTGATATCTCACAGGGGATCACATTTTATGTCCCACTACATGCAAACCATGTGGAAAACCTGTGGAGTTACCTACAAGTTCTCAACTGCCTACCACACCCAAACCAATGGACTGGTAGAGAGGTTTAACAGAACTATGAAGAGCATGATAGGTGCTTTAGAAGAACCCCTTAGAAGAAGAAGAAGGTGGGACCTTCTACTGCCATGCCTTCTCTTTGCATATAGAGAAGTCCCTCAGGAGGGAGTAGGATTTAGTCCCTTCAAACTTCTTTATGGCCATCCAGTCAGAGGTCCATTGGCCCTGATTAAGGAGGGGTTGGAGAGTGCTCCTTCCCCCAAACCAGTCAGAGTGACTGACTATGTGATAGGTCTCCAGAGGAGAATGTCACACATGATGGCAGAGGCAAGTGATAACTTGAAGGCTGGTCAAGCTCTGGTCAAACATTGGCATGACCAGAAGGCTAACATGGTTGAGTTTACTCAAGACCAGCTTGTTCTTGTTATGGTCCCCACAAGGCAGAGGGCCTTGCAGGACAAATTGATAGGACCCTTCAAGGTTGTGGGTAAACTTGGAGAGGCGAACTATCTGGTGGACTTAGGCAATCTTAAGGAGGCTCCCAGAGTCTTTCACACCATCCATTTAAAGGCTTATGTCTCCAGACCTGACATAGGAGCTCTGCTACTAGCTTCAGCTCAGAAGGAGGAGGAGAGTGAACCTCTACCTGACCTCCTCAGAGGCTTACCTTTAGACGAGCAAGTGGAAGGAGTTAATCTCTCTTCCAGTCTCACATCTGATCAGCAGGATGAGTGCAAGTTACTGTTAAATCAGTTTGCCTCCCTGTTCTCACTTTCACAAGGCTTGACCCCTTGGGGCCAGCATAACATACACACCGGTGACTGTTTGCCTGTCAAAAGCAGGGGGTACAGAATGTCAGACAATGTCAGATCCCACATAAGGAATGAGTTCAACAAGATGCTTGAACTCGGGGTAATTGAACCCTCTACTAGCCCATGGTCTAGCCCAGTTGTGCTTGTACCAAAGGCAGGATCCAAGGAGTTGAGATTCTGCGTGGACTATAGAGCTCTAAATGCAGTCACCACGACTGATGCCCATCCTTTACCCAGGACAGATGAGCTGGTGGACAAACTTGGTGCAGCCAAGTACCTCAGCACATTTGACCTAACGTCAGGCTATTGGCAAATACCCCTGACAGACCATGCCAAGGAGAAAACTGCATTCTCCACCCCAGATGGCCTCTACCAATTCAAGGTAATTCCTTTTGGATTAAAGAATGCACCTGCTACATTTCAAAGGATGGTCAATGAAGTTCTGAATGGGATGGAGGACTTCTGCATGGCATACTTGGATGACATTGCCGTGTTCAGCCCTACATGGAAAGAACATGTTGAACACCTAGATTATGTATTGCAGGCTCTTGAACAGGCCCATCTGACCATAAAGGTAAGCAAATGTCAAATTGGTCAGAGTTCAGTGGTCTACCTTGGGCATGAGGTAGGAGGAGGTGAAATAAGGCCACTGCCTAGCAAAGTACAAGCTGTACAAAACGGGGCCACCCCTACTACTCAAACTCAATTGAGAGCCTTCTTAGGTCTCACTGGATATTATAGGAACTTCATAGAGAACTATGGGACCATAGCTTCTCCCTTGAATGTCATCTCTTCTGCCAAATTTCCTAAAAAGGTCAGGTGGAATGAGGAGTGCAATCAAGCCTTTGAAGGCCTAAAGAAAGCCCTTTGTCAAGCTCCAGTCCTAAGAGCTCCTGCTATCTCCAACCCGTCATTGTACAAACTGATGATTCAAATGTAGGTATAGGTGCAGCCCTTAGTCAACTGGATAAGAAAGGTAGGGAACACCCAATTTGTTTCATCACCAGGAAGTTAAAGGATCCCGAGATAAGGTGGGCAACAATAGAAAGGGAATGTTTTGCTATTGTGTGGGCACTGAGGAGGTTTAGACCATACTTGTATGGCTCTACCTTCACTATTCAGACTGACTCAACCCTTCAGATGGCTGATGCAAATGAAAGGGGAAAACCCAAAGTTACTCAGATGGTCAATCTGCCTGCAAAGATTTGATTTTTCCATTGAGCACAGAGCAGGAAGTCACCACCAAAATGCTGATGGTCTCTCTAGGATGTTTGTAACCGACTAGAGGTATGAGGTCCATCTAGGAGTGGATTAAATCCTCCTGTCCCTTAGTCTGGGGGGGGGCGAGTGTTAGGGAGAATTCTCATTTATGGCTGATTTCCCTCACCCAGTGAGACCCCCAGCAGCTTTGCTGGACTTCTGGAGTTTAATTTTTTCCACTTGGTAAGAGTTTTTGGGAGTGTGGACTCTGAAGTACACCACTTCAGTAGCCCCCTTCTTTGTGTGTGTCACACAGCACCTTCAGTGCCGTGGCAGAGGGTTGTCTAGGAAACCCAAGTCACACTTTGTCATGATTGGCCAGGGTAGTTGTCCGGGCTGGACAACCCCCCTGCTGGGTGATTGACAGCCAGGCTGCGTGAATGGGGATTTTTCGCATAAAAGGCAGGTCTCTTGGGCTAGAAGTCAGAGAGTCGCCACTGGAACTACAAGGAACCGAAGAGAAGCAGAGAGAATGACAGCTGCTGCAACTACCCAGACCCGGTTAAGCCCTGCTGCAGTCCTGAGCTATCTGCCCTTCAACGACTCAGAGAAGATCCAGTCTGGAGTCTTCTTCCTTTGAGCTTGGTGGGAATAACCAGCTCATCTTCTTCAGCCAGAGGATCCTCTTCCGTGGTCGAAATCGCTGCACACTACTGTAGTGGTCCGGATAGCCACCTGAAGAGCCTCTCCTGTTTTTAAGGAGCACACCTTTTATTCCGTGTCGCTGCTGCCGGCCTCATCCCTGTGTGGTGCAGACCCCCTTCAGACGTCCTTCCTTCTCGATGAAGCTCCAGGAATCGTGGGTCTGCGGGAAACCAACAGGAACAACTGCCAGGGCACCACCTGCACCATTGGAACAAGGTACTGTGTTCTGTTGAGGAAACAGGGTGAATCCCTTTTCTTCATTTTCAAGGCTTGCCCTTGTCTTCCCACCTTCTTGTAACTTTTGCTTCCGAACATTGACAATATCGAAGTATTTTTGGCTGCGTTGAATCGTGAACTGTCTGACTGTGTGATCTTCGGCAACTGGCCCCGATGTCTTTGACTTTTGAACTCCTGTCTCTGAGTGTTTCTTGATTCTGCCTGCCTAACCAAATTATTGACTGTGATTTTTGCCTCCAACTCCCTCTGGGTATCTCAGGTGCTAAGTGTGTTTTTGCCCCGGTAGCATTTCATGTCACGGATACGCGTTTATTTAGTAAAAGTGATCGCAATCGTATTCGCGTGTTTTGTGCCTAACACCGGTTCATTCCAACACAGGCTACTTTCCTTGAGACTTACTGTACAAAGTGAATTGGTTAGTTGTAGTATATTTAACGTGTGGTTTTTATTGAAATTTAATAGAAGTGTTGTGTTTATAACGAATGGTTTAAAAGTAAATGTACTTATATTTTTCTACCTGAAACCTTGAGTCATTGTTTGCTTGAGTCACAGAAATTGTGGTCCCTTTGTGTAATCTCTGTTACTGCTCATATACTCTTGAGATAAGCCTGGCTGCTCTGCCACTGCTACCACTATGACATAGTAGTACAGGCTTGTACCAAAGGTAAAACTTGTGTCACCACCTGTAGTCTTAATTGTGTGTAGTGGTCCCTAAGGACACTGCACAGGACTCTGCCTAACATGGCTCACTTCACTCTGCATTCTGGCACTTGTAGTCCTGCATTCATAATGGTAAATTATAATAATACATGTGCTGTACAGGAATCTAAAGTCTAAGAGGTTTAAAAGACTTGGCTTGCACAGTATTAGTTCAAAACTCTAGCGTAGCACTGTAGTACGTTCTGGCAGATTCTAACTTGGGATAGAGGGACACGCCCAAATTAGAGATCCCAAACCAAGTGTGATAGCCTCCAAAAAACCTGAAGGTTATCCGGCCCAAGTTAGAACCAGCTGGAAATGACTCCATTGAGGTGCAAGGAAGTCCTTTATTGGTGCATATCACAGGCAGATTGGTGTTATCCACTTCCTGGGAAGTCGATGCTGGCAGAGTGGCAGCCAGAGGAATCCTCAGAATGACCAGCAAATGCCCGTGGTTATTGCCCACATTCGAAGACTCTTGATTAGCTGGGACTGACCAAGCACTCTGTAAAGAAATGCATTTAAGCTTTGCAGATTCCAGAGGAAGGCCTTACTGGGTATCATCCCCCCTGAAGTCAGAGTTAAAGGCCCAAGCACAAGTCAGGGTGGTTAATGTGGCCTGGCGTTACTAACTGGAGAGGGATACCCTGCTCGTCGTGTATACACTTGCCGTTGCACCCAGAAAGACAGGGTTCTTGCCTACAAACTAACCTGCATCATACCACAAGTGCAGTCTAATTAGTTGCACTTGCTGGGCCCTAGGCTCTGGATTGGCAACCAAGTAAAGTTAAAGTCCCAAACACCATTTCTTATTCATTGGCTTTCAGGCAGGTCCTTGCAGACAGAGGCTCTCATGCAAGTGTGAGCTTCAATGTGTGAATACCCAACTGACCGTATTGTCCTGCGACAGCTGTACTTGGGGCTCTCTTCTTAATGCCAGCTTTCTTCTGTGGGTACCAGTGATGTTGTGTAGACAGGTCCAGTATTAAGCCAGTCCTCTGCATACAGGGCTCCGCCCCAAACTCCCTCCCTGTGCTGCAGTTCCTTCCTTTTTGGGTCTGGCTATCAGGAACTGCTATGGAAGAAACATTAAGAGAGGGGGGTGTGGTGTTCGTCAGCTGCGCGGTCACGCGTGAATATCGCGTCCTTCTGAAAGCCCTATTACTGAAGTGGTCACTTTGCAAGTGCCAGTGGACATGAGTAAACTGGGTAGACATCTCCTGGATGGCAGGGGTGTTGCTTGGTCTGGAAAAGATCTGGGGATACGATAATGTCGGGACTGGTGGGATTCGGGGCTAGCTAGCCTTTTGGTTGTAGCTCCTGAGCCTCTATCCGGGATTACAACCAAAATATCCGTGGCTATATCCCCATTTATCCCCGCTAGCAACGCCTCTGCCTGAATGTATCTTCAAAGGGCGTGTTATGTTCCCTTGTTGATTGGTACAGTTATGTGATATCCTCTTAGTTGGTATAGTACATGTGTGCGTTCACACTACATAAGAATGAAATTACCAAACCTTAATGGTCAACACTGGCTGAGCAAATTCTGCAGTCATTTCTTTGTTTCTATACAGTGAAAGTGCTGGGAGTTTACTGAAACATGGAGGGGCAGCACGTCGAGCTAAGGATGGATGTTTCTATAATGCTGGACAGGAGAAGCATTACGCTGCACAGCCAGTCTCTAAGGAATGTGCCATGTAACAGAGATCAAAGATATCCTGAGTCTGGTGGGTGACATGCCTTGAGCTGGCCAGGATGCTGGCAATAAAAGAATGCTGAAGAACACGCCGACCTGCATCCACCACTCACCACGTTTATGTATCATGTGGGCTCATTGGGGGCAAACTGCACATTTAAAATGGGATTTCATGGGCAATTGCAGGATCTGGGCACAGAGTAGTAGAGCAACTCAGTTTGGTTCAGTATGCCCTGGATAGGCTGCTGTTGTCATAGTGCCTCTAGTGTCGGGGTCTCCAAAGCTCGTCTGCAAGTTATTGGACGCATACCTGAGCCTTGTTGGAATGTTGTGTGAATATGTGATGTGACTGTGTGTGGGTGTTTATGTGTGAGCACATGTATGTGTATGTGTATGGGTATGAATGAATGATTGCGATACAAGTGAATAGCTACTGGACATGGGAGGAGGTAAGAGGGGAGAGGGGAATGAAATCGCCTTATAACACACATGTTTGCGGACATGGAGGGGTAGAGGAGCAGCGCGCAGCATCATGCACACATGTTTTGCAGTGTCATGGCATTATAGGTAAATCCTTCACATGTGTTCTTAGGCGGGAATACTGCATGTCTTGGCACAGCCAGCAGGGGCGTGTTTTCTTACAGTGGTATGCAATTATTGCTGACATCATGGGCAAAGCCAAACTGAATGTTTTTACGTGGGTATTCTGGCCTATAGTGGCACAGCCAGCATGGGCATGTTCTTCCAATATTATGGCATTATTGCTGGCACTATGGACAATGCCAATGTTAGTGTTCTTACATTAGGATTCTGTCCTATAGTAACACAGCCACATTGAGCCTAATTTGTAACAGTTGTATGGCATATGTGAATTTCTCAAAGCGAGCACAAAAGCTTTAAACAAAGGAGCATGGCAACCTTTCCAGGTATCTCATCTATTAGTCTTGTGTATAACCGTTTGATTACCTCTTTGAGGGACAAGGCACCCTCGAATTTGCCACTATTTTGATGAGGTATGATTTTGAGCCTAATTCAACCACAAATGCAACCAAAAAGCTAGAGCTCCTGCATATTAGAGGGTGATATCACTTAAACCAAATACACATGGAAGCCATCATAAAATAGAGAGACGGTTGACGTCTTAGACTGACGTGGAAACAAGCTATATTTATTTATTATTTGTGTATTTGTATTTATTTGCATTATGGTTCACATTTTAACCTTTAGCAAAAATACACAACTACATGATACACATAGCTACAATAAAATGCATATATGCATAACATATATTACCGTCCTGTTACACAACTTTTAAAACTGTATCACTAACATTTAAAATAGTAATACTTAAGGATATTTCATTTGAGTTCATCATTCTGTTTGATAAATAATCGTGTGATAAAAGGACATCATATTCCGAACGTTTTGTAAACATTTGTTTTCTCAAGGAGGCCAGAGCTTTGCAGGCCCTGCTAGATGCTTAAGTGTTTTAACTTCGCTATGACAAAATCTACATAATCTTTCACTTCAAGCAATTCATGGTCGAGCACCAACCAATGTGTTTGTTAAAAACAAATGTAACCTAAATCTTAAGAACTTTGCTCTGAAATACCGTGAACGTTGTTAACATAAATAATGCAGTAACACATTAAAGAGTCTAATATTATATGTTGAGCAATAAAAACAAGCTATATTGGGGATGACCGTCTAAAATGTATCAGACCCTGAAGAAGACTGTGGTATATTACAGATGATTGCACGCATAGTCGAAACATGTAGGTCCTTAAATATGTTTTTGTAAACAAATATATTAATCAGTGGTGTAGCATTTTGGTAGCCCGCCATAAAACAATGTTTTCGGTGCAGCTTCTTTGGCTTAGAAGGACATCACTACTCCTATTATAAGGTTCCATGTGTTAATATCCCGCAAAAATATCGTCATACAAAAATATCGCCATTTATTTGCAGCGATATTAAGGCATGGAACCTTCGGGGGAAACCTCCACAACCCGCGCTCCCAAAAACCCCAAATATTATCCCCAAGGAAAATATCGCCTATGGCCGTTCCTGACGACCATATATACGGCGATATTTTTGTTGGGGATAATATTACGTGATACCTATTATAATGGAGCTGTGTTTACTGCCAAAGCCTGCACAGTGTGTGGCAGGCAGTTGTCAGCAGAATTCCACCTGCTAGTAAACAACTAAAGACATGTCAAGGTTTTCAGATTAATGTCCTTTAAATTGATTTTTTGTCAACAGACATTCATAATTTGCTCAATATGGAGGCACTAAGGGTAGAACATGTATTTAGTGCACCGGTGGGCCTCAGCAAAGGGGGGCAGGAGCCTATTTGCATGACATCACGTATTCTAAAACACAAACTCTACTTTTAAATCGATTTGTTTGGTATAACGCTTTTTTTTCTTTGTTACATATTACAAGTTGTATGTTGGTGTGTTTTTCCAGCTCTCAGATTTTACATGGAGTCTACATATCAATACACTGAATGGGTCTTGCCACATAGCATTGAAGAGAGCAAGCATTAAACGAGGGATTATAGTGTTACCATGTAGCATACGGAATGGCATATCCCATGCTGTACATTCTAAGAGTGCTGCAGGTCACCTCGGAGTTCTGCCTCATTCCCCTATATGGTCACAGAACTCCTCTGTGACCTGCAATACCCTTTAAACGTACAGTGGGGGATCACTATCCCCCCCTCTAATGTTTTCATTTCCCTACATGTTGTGAGTTAAGTCTGTACATCTTCGTCTCCCTGACTTTTCCCCCTCTTCCCCTTTCCCATGCTCCTTGTCTCCTCTTCCGCTTCACCCCACAGACCATGGTCTGGCTGCACCCTGAAAGGGTGTCACATGGCACCTCTCTTCGGACAAGGATAGGCACCTTAAGACCACTATGGCGGAGGTGTGTGCTGAATAAAAGACAACTAGCATACCATAACATACCAAGAAAGTCTCTCTCAGTGCAGTCATGGCTGGAAACCAATTGCAGGAGTGTATCTCTTTCCTTTTCGTCTTTCCTCCCTTCTTTCATGTCACTCATTCTCTGTTATTTCTTTTACTCTCTTAATATGAAATGCCTTTGATGTCTACTCCTGTCTCTCTGCAGTATTCTCTCTCTCTCTCTCTCTCTCTCTCTCTCTCTCTCCTCGCTCTCTCTACATAGCTCTAATTAGTTTACCATCTTCTTTTATCTGTCTTAATGTCTAACTTTCTCTGTCAGCTTTCTCTCTGCTCCCTACTTATCTCTAACCAAACCTTGTTCTCCATCCCTCTATCTTCCCGTCTTTTCCTTTTTCTCTCTATAAACCTTCCTCTCTCTCTCTTTCTTTCTCCATCTCTCTCTCTCGCCCTCCTCGTCCCTTTCTCTTGCTCCGAATCCTTCTCTCATTACTGGTCTCACTATCTCTCTCTTTCCTGTTGCATTCTGCCTTCTGCTTTGCATCTATATCTTTCTTTCGCCAATTCTTTCTCTGTTTATCTCTTTTTTTCTGTGTATCTCTCTCCCTCCCCTCCAGTGCCGTTGCTGTCTGCTCTACTCTGTTACAGGCCACCACCTCACCACCTCCTGCACCCACCTCACTTAAGTCGTTCACATTTTTATCATTTCTATTTCTGTTATTACCCTACTTGTGCCTGAAAACCTCCCTTCTCCAGTCCAATTATTTGCTTGAGAAGTGAAAGCGAATTTGACAATTTGTCAGAACATAAGAGCTGATGAGATTGGCCTATTGCGGGAACAAGTAATTTTGATAGTGGAGGATGGTTGCGCCTTTGGTGTCAGTCTCATGTATCTGTCGGCCATATTAACATCAAGGGTAGGAAAAGGTCTCTTCAGTGTATGGCTGCTACTTGAGGACTCAATAGGATATAACACCGCAGGAGCTCTTGTTGGTCCAAAAACTGAAATGATTTCATGAAGGTCACACGAAGGGCTAACTGTAGATGTTGGACATATATGAGGGACCCAAGTGTGATCAATGGCCGCTGTATATCAGTCGATATCAGATTGCATTTAAGCTTCCAGGCCTCTGTCATATGGAGTGATAACTCAGGCAGAAGTCAGTCGATTTTGGAAAATTACCTAATAGCTCTTGAGGTAGGGGTTCATGTGGGATGCCCTCAGCAGCCTGGCTCAGCAACAAGGAAATTCTACGCAGAAATGTAGGGTGTGGGTACTACAATACAACAGTTTGCTCCTAGAAACAGCAATCGTGTCCTCACGGCAAGGAAGGGGAGTGCTCTTTGCCTGATGCAGCCATTTATCCATGAAGAGGCTCAGTCGCAGGAAGATTGGATTTGGACAGACACCTAATAGCTAGTAGATAAAATGGGAAGACTGTTTAGTAGGTAGGTGCTGGTGAAATGATGCTAGGGCTAGGGGAAGCCACTTGTGTTTTTTCTGTCCTTTCGTCAACAATAACCGATTGAGGTATGGCCCAGTTGCCGACTTGCCTACTGTGGTGCAAGAAGACCTGAGTTCTAATCTCCTCATCCTCACTTATTCACACTTTTCGATCCTGTGCAAATAACTTAGTTACCTTATTAGCCCACACTGTCAGTACCTGGAAACAGGCTGAGCACAAAAATTACACAGTATATGAACAAGCATTGGCACAGCCAATAGTTTAGGCATTTACAGTTATGCACTGCTTGTTACATGTATAGGCATGAATACAGTTAAACAGTCTAACCCTACATACCCAGTAATTACTTTAAAAGTTCCAGAAAAGAAAGTAGACACATAACATTTATATTGTTTAATTTTTTTATTTTATTATAAGCATTGGCTTATCACAAACCTTTTAGGTAGTTCAAAACATTGATCACAAGTTAAAAAAAAGAAAAATCAACAATTTAAAATCTATCAAAATCAGAATCAATCTTGCACTTCATCAATGCAGTTATTTCCTCTAAAAAGAAAAACAGTATGAATAATTAATTTCTCCGAAAATATATTGTGTTTTTTATAATAGCTAAGACCAGGTGTACATTATCACTGCTCATTAAATCGCCCACCGTTCTTCAATTAATAAAGTTCACAAGGACATGTATGTACCCGTATAAACAGTTCTCTGATGGGTTAAACCCCTGCGTGACAAGAGAAGGTGTTTTAGGGTTTATGCTATGATATGAGATGCTTTGGTATTTATAATGTGCCTGGACACAAGGGCTCCTCGCTCTGTCTCTCTTTTACAAAGTCAACACTCAGTAGCCAGTTTCCTTAATCCTGAATAAGTTAAAAGTACCTCCCTTGTCAAGAATACATTCATTCTTACCCTAAGATTGATTCGTAAAGTAACTTCTAGGGAATTTTAACAAGTCTCTCCGGACCGTTCCATATGCTCTCGCTTCAGGTACGCAACGATAAAAACAATTTTCATTTCTCCCCTTCATTCTACACATCAATTTTAACATAGATTCTGCATCTTGCTGCGTCATGGTTGCTTTGTGACACAAGAGCCAGTTTTTATACTGCTGGTTCCTCAATCTAACAGCCCTTCTGTTTTTCCAGGTGGACGAGGTTATTGCCATGTGCTTCAAATCCTGTCTAAGTAGTTTCCTTTCCACCACATTAGAACATAAACTTAACTACTGGAGGA
Source organism: Ambystoma mexicanum (assembly GCA_002915635.3). Taxonomy (NCBI): domain Eukaryota; kingdom Metazoa; phylum Chordata; class Amphibia; order Caudata; family Ambystomatidae; genus Ambystoma; species Ambystoma mexicanum. The sequence goes on along the minus strand of CM010927.2, from coordinate 269,657,260 downwards.
AGCTTGCCATCTAGGACAAACGGAACTAAAATGGAAAGAGAAACAATGAAAACACTGATCTAAAGGAATGACGATCGTCTCTTGTAAAAACTGCTGAAAACAGTTAAATCAAGTAATAAAAATAAAAAAATCAAATTAGTAATAGACATAGTAAAGAGACTGCATGCCTTGGTGTCATATCTAGCTAGTGATATGCTCTGGTGCTCAAATCATATGCAAGGTATTGCTGTGAGCTAACATGGACCAGGTAATGATGTCAAAAGCATGGACACTCACACTATTGCCATGTACTGCCATGAAAATCTCCAGCTACCTGGGCTGTTACCATCCAATGCCCAGGTTTTAACACCATTGTCAATGATATGTGCAGTTAGTAGAGCAGTGCCAGTTCAGCTGTGCCCACTTAGCAGGACCAGATATCATTAAGACTAGTCATGAAAGCAGCACTAGATTCAATGTTTTTGATTTAGTATGGAAGTACCTGATTCCCTTACACCCAATTACAACGGTGATACTAGACATTACGCCCACTTAGCACAGTAAGGACAGATTGCATTATTTACTGTCATCACCATAAAGCCATGTACCCTTTTTGACAGCAAGGAGAGTACTCCCAGATACTAGTATTCTCAGTAATTGCTATAAAGTCAGATTCCATGAGACCTGGTTTATGTGTTGGCTCTGGGGTCAGCATAGGTGCTGTACTGTTGGCAGTGAATGTGCACGTGCTGTGCAGTGCTAGGGTGATGTGCAATACAGGAGCGACGGGTGAATGCAATACACTGATTGGGCACTGGGGGTCAGAATTCCAGGATAAGGGGTATGTGCAGTGCAATGCTAGGACAGTGCCTGTAGGCAATTTTAGAGCAGGGTTGTGAATGCATTGCAGGGTGCAGTGTGTATTTGTAGTGCTGAGGGTAGTATGTTTTCAGTGATTTTGTGTGTGTGTGTCCGTGCGCATGTATGTGTGTGTGTGTGCGTGCTCGCGAGCCAATCCTCAAAATAAAATGGCAACACAAATATGACCCATCAGCACATTTTTGGTGGTCTGGACTCTGGAGGAATGTTTTGAAAACCAGGAAGTGAGTGTGACGATGAGTGATCACCCAATATCTAGAGCTCCCCCCTCAACCCCACCGCAAGTGCCTGGATGCCTACTATCAATTGTGTCTTTACTTTGTGCACGCTGGCCTTGGTGACCCTCGGCATGCTTAAGCTGTCTCTATGCTCCCAAATGACCTGAGAAACATTGAGCAAAGAAGTGACGCCTAGGAGTCAGTGCTGGTGGGTTACTAGAAGGGGAACCTTCTGGAGGTGATGTGATGGCTGCAGGTCCCTGCATAGAAAGCAAACATGTGTCAGTATCTCACCAGGAACTGGATGTTTGGCCTGCAGGTTACCTATCTGTACAGTAGGTTCATTAACCGATTTATCGATATTTAGTTTCACAAAGAAATGCTCATCTTTGAAGGTGGGAGCCATCTAAAAGCTTAGGAAAGCAGTAAAGTCCTTGGGCCTCATTACGAGGCGGGCGGAATGGGTTTAACGGCGCTGGTAATGGTGCCGCCGCTGTTAATCACATAATGCCCTATTATGAGGTTCCCTTACCGTACCCGGTCTGGACATCTGGTCAGACCAGACGTCCAATGCGGGTCCCGCGAGGGGACCAGGGAGCTAATAACGGGCCCGTTATTAACGGGCCCGTTATTAGCTCCCTCTCCATTCCCATTGAGCCCTATGGCGGCTCGAATGGGAATGGGGAAGGTCCGGGTTCCCTGAAGGAGGAAATACCTCATTCAGGGAACCCGGACCCGAGTTTGGAGGCAGCCATGCCCTTACTAAGGGCATGGCTGCCTCCAAACTTGTAATGAGGCCCTTTGACTTCTTCATCAGGGAATATTGATATGGGCAGAGCAGGCCGCTGTCCCCTTACACCAGCGGTATTCAAACTGTGGGTCGCGACCCCCTAGGGGTCCGCGGGTGCATCCCTGGGGGGCCCTGAGATCTCATCATGAATTTAAAAAAAATAAAATAAAAAAAAAGCCAATTTTTTTTTTTTTTAGATTCGTAGAAATGATAGGGGTGGCTCACATGGTCGGGCTGAAGCATGAAACTGTCTCAGGCAACAATGAAAAAGTGACCCACAGTTGTAAATGGATATTCATTCCTTTAGTCACAGACTGGGCATCATTACAACTATGGCTGTATGGTAACAACGGTGCCGGTAAGCTACTGGCACCGTTGCTACCGTACCGCCATAGTAAGAGTTGTGCTTGCGTGTGCCTGCCAGCCCACCAGGTCTGACCTGGTAGGCCGTGCGGCACCCGCGAGCACAGTTCGTTGGCTGCACCGGCACCGTTACGAACGTTGCCGGTGCATCCGAGCCCCCCATTCCCATTGAGCCCTATAGGGCTCAATGGGAATGGGGATCTACCGGTACCGGCACCCACGAAAGGTCAATTATGTCCGCCTAACTCGGCATGACCTGGTAATTGCCATTCGCGGTGCGGACGCGGATGCAACTCCAGCGGCAGCCGTGCCGGTTTTACCAGCACAGCTACCGCCAGAGTTCTAATGAAGCCCACTGTTTCAATAGTACCCAAGGGGGTGCTTTGTGTTAAAATGTAAGTAAATTGTGATATATTCAGCAACAACGGTCAACATTACTAACTGCATAGTTAAGTAACTCATCAAACTGGTCCACATTGGCCAAAATGGTGGCCCATTTTGACTGGCCCACACTAGCATTTTACATTTTTGATACAGGCATTGCCCCATAGGCCTGGCCGAGCCTGGCGGCTCATCCATAATGGCGAGGGGGCGCCCACCCAGTGGCCCCTCACCCATTATGGAGGAGCTAAGGAGCCAGCCCAGTGAAACAGTGAGCACTCCCTCAACTGTTTTATCTAGCTAATGGAGTGCTCCTGGGCTGGCTGAACTGTCAAAGGGAAACAGTTTCCCTTTGACAGTTTAGTTTAGTTCCCCAGCCGCACATGCTCACTGAGCCATGCAAGTGCTGGGGCGTTTTGCTTCGCCAGCATTGCATAGCTCATTGGAAATGCTGGCTGGGGCACTGCATGTCTGTATGTCTGAGGGGGAGCTCCTGCGCCTCCTTGCACATACGGACAGAGCAGCCAGAGCAGGCCGTTTCAGCACCCACACGCAGGCCAATGCAGAAGGTACGCTTATGTTCATTGTTTTTATTTAAACATGTGTATGGATGCGTGTATGCTTATGTTATGAGTGAGTGTATGGTGAAGGATGCTCATGTGAATGATAGAGTGATTGCAGTATGAATGTGCAGCGCCTTGCATACACAAATAATCATGTTGATTGTGTTAGGACCAGTGGGGCCCAGTGGACACCGATGGTATCTTTTTACTGGACATCTATCATTCAAAACCCTCTGCATTGTCCACAAGGCTTTCTGGGGCCTGGGTCTAAAATACCTTCAGCTATCCCTCCGCAAATACCTCCCCTCTCGAGCTCTTCACTCCTCTACCTCCAACTCCCTCAGGGTCAGTCGTTTATCAAAGAAACAAGCTGGGGGTAGATCTCTGTCTTCGGCTGGGGCCTCCCTCTGGAACAGCGCCCTGCCACTCTAAAACTTGAGGAGAACCATCTTTCTTCCTGCACTTCTCAGACCTACCATGTCTGCTGCCTTAAACGTAGCACTTGCAAATTGCTGGCTGCACTACCACTGTTTGTTGCCTTTATTATTTATTTATTTATTGTTATTTATCTGTTTCTCCTCTGCTTCGCACTTTCCACTTCTCCCCCCTTCAATGCACTTTTCCCCTCCCCCTCGCACTTGTGCGTTCTCAATGTTACTGGGCCTAGTAAGATGGCTGTTTTCTTCTCCTCTGTTCCCCTCCCTTGCCTTGTGCTCTGAAACACTTGTGTACGAGCGCGATAGAAATAAAATATAAATATCAATATCAATGCCTGCCCCTGGACTCCCAGCACCAATTGCAAACTGTTTGGCTATTTACCCATTTTTTGTTCAAAGTATGCTCTACAATGCAACATTTTAACCCATTATTTAAAAAAATTCACAGGGGGAAACCCCCCCTAACCTCCCCTTATTGGTTCGAGCTCCCTCACTATGCTCGGTCGGTATTGCATTTTTGGCAGAAATAGTTATGCCCTCCACTTAAAAAATAAAATAAAAAATAAAATCACCAGCCGCCACTTGCCCTCAGACTGTTGGGAACGGGATGGGGGAACCCAGGGATTATGGTGGGAGCACAATGGGCGGGAACCATGGGATAGTGGTGGGAGCAGAGTGGGGAGAGTCCAGGGTGTGTGATGGGGTGGGGAGAGACCAGCGACTGGGTAGGAGTGGGATGAGGGAGCCCAGCGACTGTGATGGGAGCAGGTGACGGCGCGCAATATATACTGTCCATTTGGCATTTCTGGGGGGTCCCGACCTGCCCAAATTTTGCTCAGGGGGGCCCTGGCCAAAAAAGTTTGAAGACCACTGCCTTACACTGTACTTTTGTGGCGGCTGCCTGATGCCTGTCAATGATTTTTTTAAACACACTGCTCTCACATGTGAGAGATTTGACAGGTTCTTGCTATATCGCCCCTTTTCCATTGACTGCTTGGGCTGAGTACTTCAAACAACAACAACAATGGACCGATAGGATAGAGGATGACAGATCACATGCATTTATCTTTTTACATATACCAATACATGTCTCAGACCAAATTCATCTTTCTTTTTATTATTTTGATCATAAAAAAGAGGAATCACATATTATGTAATATATCTTCACAATAAAATTCATTATTTTCAAATTATATTATTGTGAAGATATATTACATAATATGTGATTATTCGTTTTTATGATCAAAATAATAAAAAGAAAGATGAATTTGGACTGAGACATTTATTGGTATATGTAAAAAGATAAATGCATGTGATCTGTCATCCTCTATCCTATTGGTCCATTGTTGTTGTTGTTTGGAGTATTTAGCCTGAGGGACCAGGGATCATAATCAGGCACCCCTTAATTATTAGATGCCCGGGCTGAGTGTCATTTCAGATCCGTGACACAGAAAGATGCTTGCTTAACATTTCCCAAAGCATTTATCAAGCAGTCAGAATGTTTAAATAACAGTTTTCAAGCATTAAAAAGTATTTCTCTTGTACAAGCAGTTTAGCTATTCTCTAAGCATTGAATAAACTGTTTTGAACATATTCACTGACCATTTGCCTAATTTACATGTTTTGAGCGCTGTGCATGCCTGGGTAGGGCTTAGCAATAGCTCAGATGCATCATTTTGGAAGCAGTTTGCTTGCTCAATCAATGCTTGAGAGACACCTTTCATTTTGACGACAGTGTGTGAGCCCAACAAGGAGGTGTGACATATCACTCCAGAACATCACTACCAGAACCAACATAAGATGGACCAGCCGGAGAACAAAGGCACAGTCACTCAGAGGCAGTGCAACAGTGGCATCTGGTGCATTTCTTTGATTGGGCGGGTATAAATGTGCCCCATGAATATGTGGGAATCCAACAAAATGAAATTCAGGGGAGGCCCGCTCACCCCTGCCCCCTCCCCTCCCACCATGAATTGTCTTTTTTTGTTTTTTAAATAGTTAAAGTGGTGCAACACTTTCTGTGCCAAACTTAGTAGAAATCCACATAGTTTCTGATCAGTTGTGTAGGGTAACACATCAAAAAATCCATAGCTGCCAAGTCATGAACAGTGCACAGGGGCATGTTCCAACACATTTTCATAATGCCTTTGCCTACAATATACGGCAGCATATATATTAAAAAAAAACATTTTCATGCTGACTGTGCTCATGGTTCTACCTGTTTTCATAGCCACACGTTAAAACATGCACACTTTGTGCACTTTCTCTCTAAATTAATTAGCCTCATTTATTTAATAGAGGGTTCCCCAAGCCTCCCTCTAGCCCACACCAATGTTCACAGTCCTCCTGGTTCGCTACCCTGCCAGGTACTGTGACTATAAAGATGGCTTAGGTTATTCTTCCTAAAAGGGTGCGGGTCTCAGACTCGTGAGAGTCTCTTCTCTTGAAGCAGCAGACCTGGTTCACTATCTTGCTATGTACTGTGACTATGAAGATAAGTTTGGAGGCAGTTTTTTTATTCGGTGTGGGTCCCAGACCCGTTCTTTGCGACTCTTCTTCCCATCAGGGTTCTCACCAACCATCCCGGCTACCCAGTCCTCTTCAGGGTCCTTACCAGCGACCTCTGGTTTTCTGTGGGCTTCTCCTCCCCGCTCGGGCTTCTTGCGGTCTCTCCATGGGCTATGGTGCCCTTGCCGCATTCCTCTGCTCCTGGGCTATGCATGTCCAACTCACCGCTCACGGCAGCCTTCCAAGTCAGCTAGCTGTCTTTGTCTCTGCCTCCCTCTTTGGTCCAACCACGGTGGAACCATGCCAAAAGTATAGTGTACACCTGTGACCAGCTGCCTCAGTATCATGATCTGCAGCGCCTTGCTCTACCAGTGGCACAGAGTAGGTTCAGAGGTCACAGGTGCCCTCTTACCAGCTGCAGTGACAGCCAGGTTTCTACAGCTCTGGGACTGCATTTAAGATATGCACCCCTGCTCCCAACAGTGCATAACTATAAGACTGATGTCCTGGTGGCAAGTATAAATATACGCCATACCTGGTTTAAGGTATGGAGGCCTGCATCTCTTATGGTTATCCAAGCCATATCAATTTGGTATCATACATGTGCCAGCCACAGTGGTCCCCAGTGCCTCACTGTGTTGAAGGACCCCTGCAGTTGTGTGCCAGCACCCCCTGTGTTTTGGAGCCAGAGAACAAAAGGACCCATCTTGTCACTGAGTCCCTGGAGTAGGCCTCATAGCACACCGAGAGCTAAGCCGGATCCTAGTGTTTTCGCTGTTGAACTTCTTCAAGCCATGTTTCAAGAACATTTTGACACATTCGAACCACCAGGACCCTCCGGTGCTGTCTTTTGCATGTTCCCGAAATGTGAATCACTCGCATAGTGCCAAGAGGTCTAGTTTGGCGCTGCTGCGACACCAAAAACTGCAAAAAAGGCACTATCGACTGCTAACTGCCCCTCTTGATAAATATCTGTGCCCTAGCGACTGGTTAGGTCATTTATATCCCTTTTGAATCGAAGAACATACCATTTGAAAGAACATTGTGGCTTTACTTTCCTTATAGCACGATTCATTACCCGGAATGCTGCATCTACTAGCTTTGCTTATTCTGTGTTCTTTCCACAGGGGTGGGTTTGGTGTAGTATTTTTCTAGTTAGTTATTATTGTATATGGTGTGTTTAATTACAGTGTCTATATTTCGTTATCCAGTGATGTTAACGAATTTAAACTAACAAATAACTTTTTTTAACACACCTTCAATACCAAAAAACACTAAATTTTGTATTAAACATATATGTTGGGGGTGGGGTAACTGATTAAATGGGTGGGGAGGGGTTGAGGTGGGGTTATAAACCTAGGGAAACAGGGAGCAAATATAAATTTTTTCACTGTATTTTAGGTTTGTTAGAAATGTCTTCATTATTTCATTTTTCGTTGAGATCACAGTGATCCTATATTTCTTTAGAACCTTGATTGGACATTCCTTTATTTTGGAAAGTTATAATTTGCTGCTTGGGTCGCTACTGAACCACATTTATGCCCCTCTTGAGAGCATAGCCTTCCCTCGGCTCACATTGCCAGAAAGGGCAAATGAGGTATATCGATAAACAGTGCATGTTTTATCTTTATGATTGTATTGGCTCTTTGTTAGTAGGAGTGTGAGGACTGACTAGGCGCTTTATCTACTCATCCTGTACTCTTACACGGCAGAAGTCAATTCATCACATATAGCAACCATGTTAAACTTCACCATTGATGCCAGTAGAAATGTCCATGTCATAGTAAGAAACACTGTGCAGAGTAGCTACACCAATGTACGGCAGTATAGCAATGTAAGAACACTCATCAGAATGGATTTACGTTTGATGTAAAAAGAGAAATGCTGCTGCATCAATGTAGGCCAACTCCCATCAGAGGCCTGCTCCGCGTCCGACAATAATGCAAGCACACACATTCATACAGCACATACACCCTCGTATTCACATGTGCACCCATACAACATACACTCTATCATTCACATGCGCAAACAACATACGCTCTCATTCACACACGCACACACACATACATTATCTCACTCACACACAGCCAAATAACATACAATATCTTATATACATGCACAGTTTAAGACACAAACCCTTATATGCACGCAGACAGGCATACACACATACATAGATTTTATTCTGTTACCAACAGCCCAGGTCCATACTCCAAACCCCACCTCACACTGCCTGCAGGATGGCCTTCTGGCTCCCACGGAGCCCCTAAACAGGGAGAACATCCTGGTCACTGTAGATGTGCGGTAAATCCGAAGAACCTCCATCTCACTGCCATTCTGCCTCTGAATGTGCAGGAAGGCACAGGAGTACCCCCTATGCACTTTATGGGTGGCTAGCCCTGTCATAAAAGGCCAGGGAAGCGAAATGCCCCCGTCCTTACATTGCCCATTGGGAATGCACATTGGTGTACTGAACTGTCAAAGGGAAACTGTGTTTACCTGTACATTTAAAGACAGCCCAGGAGAGCTACCTTAGCTGCTTACTGGAGCTGAGAGAGCATTTAATATTTTCACTGGGCTGGCTTGGCTCCTCCATAATGAGAACAGGGTCGCCGCGTCACCCATTATGGACGAGCCACTCCTGCAGCTCACATATGCCCTGAGTAAAATGGGAATGGGAAAGAAGGCTCGAGATAGATGGTAGATGACACATTTACGTTTATTATGTTGTAAAATATCCGTTTTATGACTCCGGAAATTCTAAACCTCGAGTGTAAAACCTTTTCTCCCTCTCTGTCATGAACAAAAATCGTTAGCATTCTTGGACAAAGACAATCCAATGCAAAACCAAAGGCTTTGGAAGGGTAACTATGGTGCCTGCATTGATTTTCTGCACAATGAACACTTCACAGACAAATGGGACATTTGTAAAACAATATTTTACAGGAAACCTACTTACAGGTAAGGGCCTAGACTCAGCACAAAGCTGAACCTGTCATCAGAGATCACTCTCTTTCTTCAGGTTCAGAATCACAGACTTCCAAAAGGGAGATAATGGAGTAGCCCCCTTTCCCACAGATCCTTTAGGACCCAGTGTGATACCCCTGGGAGTCATTCAGAATGACAGTCGCACCCCCACTGTCAGCGCACACATCGGTTGCTATTGATCTCCTGGAGCCCAGGTGTGACAATAAAGAAAAAATGATGCTTCTTGTTGATACCTCAAATACTCTTATGGTACAATGTTTGCAAAGAATCAACCTGTGGGTTTGGACAACACCAAATCTCAATCAAAGTAAATCTTCTGCGCCAATGAACCACATCGACACAGCTTGCAAAAAAATAGAAAATTGTTATTGTTCTACATCAAAATTAATTCGTACAATAAATAGCCAATGAACACAAAACCAACGAGCACAAAATCCACAGTGGTCCAAATAAAAAAAATAAAAAACTTGATCAATCTCAATTTCGAACGAAGAAAGTAAGAAGAAGCACAACAAACCATTTATCATGTTTTCAAGGTTTGAATCTCTATAGACAAAGGGAGAAAGACACACTTGAGCGAGAGAAAGTGTAGGTTCATAAGTAGACCAAAACCAAGTGTGGAGATAGTGTGAATGACCCCAAGTTGGTCACATAAAATAAAAGATAAAGGACAGGTTGCATAAACCCTACTTTATCAGACAGTTGTTAGCAAATAAATCAAAGCAAAACGATTAAACAATTTTAATCACAAAGTTATACTCTTAACGTTTTGTCATAGACGAATGGGGTTGTAATATCCATTTTGCAATATAATATTCAACAACAATTTTTCAGTCTTGTAATAAAGTGTAAAATAAATCAATACGCGGGCAGGGGAAAAAAAGGTTGTGAACAAGTAGGCTAAAGTAGAGCACAATTGCTTGTTCAGTATGGGTGGTATCAGGAAAGACCACCTGTATCCCCTTGCTGTTGTCACGTTTCGGTGGCGGGTTTTAGCAAGTAAGGCCACCTTCGTCAGGACAGAATTAGAGGACACTGTGAAGAAAAAGAGTGGCTAAGTGAATATTTACATGGGCTGCGTGTAGGTGGCGACACATGAAAAGAAAACAAGAATAAATCAGTGAGAAAGAATATAGCTACACTTGGGGTTTCGCTCAATTAAGGGAGCCCCACTTAGGCATGCCATGATTCTACCGTGAGGGGAGTGCCAAAAACCTAGAAATGGATGCTGGTTCCCCCTGGAGCGGTCAATACTGGAAAAATGTAACATGTGCGGTAAATCCTAAGAACCTCCATCTCACCGCTTCTGATATTTGCAGGAAGGCACAGGAGCTCCACCTATGCACATTAGGGGCAGCTGGCCCTGTCATAAAAAGTCCAGGGAAGCAAAACGCTCCTGTCCTTACATTGCCCATTGGGAATGCGCATTGATGTACTGAACTGTCAAAGGGAAACTGTGTTTACCTGTACATTTAAGGGCAGCCCAGGAGAGCTACCTTTGCTGCTTACTGGAGCTGAGAGAGCATTTAATGTTTTCACTGGGCTGGCTTGGCTCCTCCATAATGAGTACAGGGTCCCTGCGTCACCCATTATGGATGATCCGCTCCTGCAGCGCACATATGTCCCTGAGTAAAATGGGAATGGGAAAGAAGGCTCGAGATAGATGGTAGATGACGCTTTTACGTTTGGTATGTTGTAAAATATCCGTGTTATTACTCCAGAAATTCTAAACCTCAAGTGTAAAACCTGTTTTCCCCTCTCTGTCATGAGCAAAAATCGTTAGCATTCTTGGATAAAGACAATCCAATGCAAAACAAAAGGCTTTGGAAGTATAACTATGGTGCCTGCATTGATTTTCTGGACAATTAACACTTCATAGACAAACGTGACATTTGTAAAAACATCTTTTACAGGAAACTGACTTACAGGGAAGGAATTAGACTCAGCACAGAGCTGAACCTGTCATCAGAGATCACTCTCTTTCTTCAGTTCAGCATCACAGACTTCGAAAAGGGGGATAAAGGAGTAGCCCTCGTTCCCCCAGATCCTTTGGGACCCAATCTGATACTCCTGGGAGTCATCCAGAAGGACAGCAGCACCCCCACTGTCAGCGCACACATCGGTTGCTATTGATCTCCTGGAGCCGAGGGCCTCCCAAGTGACTTGCTTGCTGTCGAGAGACTGCGACCATTGATTTAGCGCATCAGTGGCATCATGCTTAGTATCCAGCCACTCACAGTCAAGTTCATCAGCATGTAGGGTACTTCTGTCAGGGGTGCAGCCTCATGCAGCCTCATGCACTATAAGAAGAGGAAGAATTAAGGTCCCAAGAGCCCGTGAAAGTGGCCGGACACTGGCATGTTCAAAAGGATAAGATCCTTCCTAGCACCACAAAATCCCCTCCAAGGTCATCACCTTCTAAGGTACGCCAGAATGATCCAGACAAGGGAGTAGCATCGGCCCTACCCAGCACAAATAATAGTAGGGTATTATGGGAGTCATAGTCCATAACATCTGGAGAGCCAAAGGTTGCAGAACCATGATCCAAACCATGGTCTGTGGGAGGAAAAGGTATGGGTGAGAGGATAAGATAAGGATAGAAACAAACAGCTGGATGGTAGAGAGGGAATGAGGGGGAGGGTGTAAGATTATGATAGGAGTGCATCTGTAATCGTTGTTAGTGGATCAAATTAATGTTGATCAGAGAAATGGGGAATATGAGCAGCAACAGCATGGAGCGTTTGTATTTTATATTTATTTAAAGAACAGGGATGTCGATTTCGAACGGAAATGACTAACAATAACACATTTACAGATGCCAGAGGCATTCCCACGAAGGGTGACAGTACAATAGCACAAAGATGAGAACGAGTGGTGAGCCAATTCATGAGGGTGTACAAAAAGTGGGACATATACCAGGGACAAAACAAAACAAATAAACATAAATAAGAAAACAGGTTATTTACAAAGGTAACATTAACCTAAGAGGGGCAAGTCAAACACTCCAGTTTATCGTGATTTCGCGATCTTGTAAAATGCTGCAAAAAAATGCAAAAAAATGCTGTGAAAGCAGCACTTTTGGCGAAAACAGTTAAAAGAAAAAAGACACAAAGAGCCAGCTTCCCAAAACTCTTTTGGATGCAAGTAACGAAATGCACGAGTACATCTCATCACTTGCACCAAAAAAAGCAGCAACCCAATCCAGAATGGACATCAGAATGGGCATATCCAGATGGCCTTATCTACCTTTTGCACAATTATGGGCTTTTTTATGCTCTTGTAAAAACGCATTCCAAATTGACCATCAGGAAGCACTTTTAAATGTGCTGAAAACTAAGGCAACCCCATGTGCCTGCTTGGAATTGAAATAGGGATGTGTACTTTACATGACAGGGTTTTTCCTGACCCTGACATGCAATTATGTTTTAAAGTGTGATAGCAGAGGTATGAGCTGGCGCTTTTTCACTTGCATATTCTTTAGTATCACATTTTACAGTGACATGGCCTTTCAGGTCCCATCACTGTGAAAAGCGGTTTGAGCCTGTGGCACATTAGTGTCGGGTGAGCCCGGCTGACATTAGTGTATTCAAGGCGGCAGGCCAGCGCATCATTTGTGCTACAGCTCAGCCCCCTCAAAGTGCAGAGGTCACCATTAAGAATAAGGTTGCTTATTTCCAAAAATGGGGCATCTAAAAACAACACAACCTTTGCTCTATTTTTACATGCTCCATATTTTGTGGAAATGGTCCAAAATGTACATTTAAAATGTTTACATAAAATAGTGACAATATGAGGGGCAAGGTCCAGAAAGCAGAGGGAGCAGTGGGCTACAGAGGTAGCGATGGGCCAGAAAGCAGAGAGGGAGAGGTTGGCCGGAAAGAGGTAGGCGAAAGGATGGGTGCAGTGTGCGATAAAATGGGAGAAAGGATGGAAGATGCAGAAGTAATGCGAACGAATGAAGTACTGTAGACTGCAGGACCAAGTGGGGGCACCTAAATTGTGAGTTTCGAGTATGGTTTGACATGTGGCAGGGACTGGGGAGTTGTGACTTCGTAGTGTGACGGAGCATGTGGGTATGCGTATGACTAGCAGAGTGAGAGGTTTAGGAGTGTAAGTTGTGATGTGGAATTAGTCAGTCTTAGGGGGGGTTGATGAGTGAGGTGTGTGAATGCTATGGAGAGTATAGAACCTAAAAGGGGAATATTTTAACCTTTCCAACTGAAAATGATCAATAAGGTGAAAATATAAATTAGGCCCACACATTAAACCATACAAGTAAAGTAAAATAAACACTGTTCTGTTAAGCCTGGGACACCTGAGGCTCTTCCTATTAAGTTGAAACAAAAAGTTCAAACAATAACAACCTGTCTCTCGTGTAGCCTCACATATTCCCTCTTTCTTGCAGCCTGCCAATCTTATACCCTGCAGTCAATTAAAAAGGTGCCAAAAATATGCTGTAATAAATACAATTTTGTGCCTCCTAAATTGTTTTGTTATGCTGCAAAATCTTCAATTTCATGCCGCTATATCCTGAAGGGTCTGGCAAGTGCTTCAAACTAAAGAGAAGTACTATTTAAATATACATTACATTATTAATATTTGGCACATCAGTGTCTCATCCTCAAATATCTGTAGTATAGAGGCACGGTTAGGGGTGAAAGGATCGAATACAAAGGATCGAAATGCAATCGTTTCGAGTCAAAAGAACCGGAGAAAATGGTTGATTTATTTATTTATTTTTGCACCCCCCCCCCACCCCTGTTTTTGCTGTAAAAAACACTTTTTATTCCTATACAGAAACCAAAGAAAATATATACATTTAAAAAAAGGCATTCGACCTTTTTTTCGCTCCTTTAGACTCAACCCTATTGTATTCGATCCTTTTGTTTTCAATCCTTTGACTGGACACCTAGAGGCACCCATCCCAAAGAATCAACTCATCCATTGATTTAGTGTCAGGCCTTGAGGAGCCCATCGTGCATAATTTATTTACTCTTCTGCATAAGCACAATAGGATCCAAAATACAAAGCCCTTGGGTCTGATCCCTATTTTGAAAAGTTTACTTTACTTTACTTTAAAAACATTTATTACGCACTTCCATGGACCCTGGGGCTTTAGTGCACGACAACACACACTCAACATAAATACAAGTAGGCCCTAGGGGAATCCTATTTCCAACTGTCAGTAGTTAAGTTACCTATGAGAACAGAAGGCTTTTCAATTTCGATTAAAATATTTCCGTAGATTCCAAACTTCTTAGCTCTGGGGGAAGATTATTCCAGACTTTAGGAGCAATCATAGAAAAGGGTGTGTTCACCATTTTGGCCGTGCGACATTTTGGGATGGTAAAAAAGTTCTGATCATTAGATCTTAGTAATCTGTCACAGTATCTTGTCACCAATAGCTGCTGTAGGTATTCCAGCATCATACCCAGTCTACATTTCTGGACAATCGTTAAAATTCGGAATCGAATTCTCGCTTCAATCGGGAGCCAGTGTAGGGACCGCCTGGCCGATGTAACATGGTCTCCACGTTTAAGCCCCATTATTACTCTGACGGCTCCATTCTGACAGACCTGGAGTTTATTCCGACTGGTTTTATCAATGTCTATGAGTAGACTGGAGCAGTAATCGATTTTTGCTGCGATGATAGCTCTGGCAATCGTTGCCGCATTTTCTTGAGAAATCAGAGGTCTTAAGTGAGCCAGCAGTTTAATATAATATGCATATGATGATACCAAAGTGCTTATATGGGGTCTCATAGTGAGATGTTGGTCAAGTATTACTCCAAGAGTTTTATCTTTCTGCTCCTATATGAAAGCTTTCATATTCCGTACCCAATTTCTGTATCATACGAGTAGATCCAATTACCATCAACTCGGTTTTCTCCTTATTGAGTGCTAGTTTATTATGAATCATCCATGACTCAATGAGGTCAAATATTTTGTTAATTTCTATTTACAGTATATTACAGTAAGAAAACAGTATCCGAATACTAGATCTTCAGCCCTTACAGATATGGAAGGCAGGAGTAGGGAATTAATAGGCAGAGGTGTCTACAATACAGCAGCTACTATTCTGAGAGCTGTATTTTATTTTATTTTTTATTTTATTTATTTCTTGTAATGCGCATCACTTCTAGCGGCCTTAGTGTGCACATAAAAACAGGACAAAATCAAACACCACAGAAGGAAGCCAGCAGGAAGAAAATAAGTTAAGAACCAGCAGATCCACACGCATAACTGAATTGCTGGCTTAGTCATTAGAATTGAACAAATGTGTCTTTATAGCTTTCCTAAAGCTAAAGAGATTAGGGATCTCCAGCAAAACATCCGGTAGCTCATCCCAGAATCTTGGGACACAGTGACCGAAACTCGTGCCATCAAGGTTCTTAAGCTTGCACCATGCCGGGTGGAGTTTGTCCAGAACAGGACTGCGAGACTTGTCCTTGGCCTCAAGCCCAGGCATCGTATCTCTCCAGGACTGAAATCTCTGCACTGGCTCCCAGTGGCTGTGAGGATCAAGTACAAAACCCTCTGCATTGCCCTCAAGGCCTTCTGGGGTTTGGGGTCTCTATACCTTCAACTCTCTCTCCCTAAATATCTCCCTTCTAGAGCTCTTCGCTCATCCACCTCCAACTCTCTCAGGGTCAGTTGCTTCTCCAAGCAACGAGTTGGTGGGATATCTCTTTCCTCAGCTGGGGCCTCCATCCGGAACAGCCTCCCTGAAACTTGAGGAGAATCATCTCCGGTTCTGGAAGCACCTCAAAACCTTTCTCTTTGCTTCTGCTTTTTCTCCTCCTCTCCCCTGCTGACTTCTTGGCTGAATCGGCGCTGGTTACCTGGGCACCCACTGAACTCGGTGCCCAGGTCTCCTCCCCAGCCTGTCGCACACCTGCACTGCCTTCCTGGCAACCCCCGCACCTGGTGACTGTTTTCTGTATCCCCACAGTCCCACTACCAGCACTTGACTCCTGATGCAAGCACTTACCCCTGCACTTGCCACCTGCTGGTCTACTGTCACTTATTGTTATTTATTCTTTTCCCATGTACTGCACTGTCCCCTCCCCCTTCCCTCGCACTTGCACGATCTGAATGACACCTGGCCTAGTAGGATCGCTGTCTGTCTTCCCCTGTTCCCCCTCCCTTGCCTCATCGCGCCTTGAAACACTTGTGTATAGGCGCGTTATAAATGCCATATCATATCATTTCCATTTGACCAGAGCTCCTCCACTCTAGGCACCTCTTGCAAACGATCCTGAAGAGTTTTGTGGGCATTACCCGCCCTGTATTTATGCACCAGCATTAGGAGTTTATGAGAATCTCTCTGGGAAACAGCTAGCCAGTGAAGCGATCTTCTGGCTTCTGTCACATGTGCAGTTTTCTTTAAACCTTTCACTGCTCTGACAGCCTCATTTTGAGTAATTCGCAGTGATTGCAAATTGGATAGGTATGCGCAAGAGACTTAAGATGGAGATACGATAGACCCCTGTGGGAGTTTCTACAAAGATCTAGAGAACTTCTTCTGGCAGGCCATTACCAAGACTTCCCTAACATCACAAAAGAAGGTTGCCTGGTCACAGACAATATGATCAGCCCTACTAAGGATGGGCCTAATCTGGCAGCTTGCACCTACTGCCATGGTCTTATCGACAGGCAATCGTCATGGGTAAGATGCATCACTTTGAAGTCTGATGCCCAGAAAAAGATCTTGGGGCTGTTGGTCTCTGGTGCTTTGCCAACGATGAGGTGTCATGAATGAAGGAAGAGGGGGCACTGAAGGCTGTTGCTACAAAAAAGTGAAGAGTATTGTCCTTACGATGTTCCTAAGATTGTGGGAACTAAGCTTCCCATCTCCTTCTGTATTGATGGTTCTGTTTAATTAGCAAGAACACCAAAAGTGCTTAGGGCCTTGTTAAAAACATCAGAGAACTGTCAGTAGGAACACCCCATTAAAATAAATGTAATTAGTACTTGGAGTTTGTTATTGACCTCTTCTCAGCCAACCAAAATCTTTAGAGTGCAGCCAATAACTACTGGTATTGACTTTGCACTGAACATTCTGTCTTCTAAAGCAGACAGGGAAACAACAATGCAATTTTAGGCAAGATCTCGTTCAACAAGACACTTCCTCTCTCAGACGATCTTTTTGTGCTGCAACATCCTATTTAACACAAAAAAAGGAAGCTAAAACATGGGAATATGCATTCTTTTAGGGAAACCTTTATATGACACCAAACGCTCATTTATCAATTCAAACAAGTTTGCAATAAAAAATGCTTAATTTATGATGACAACCATGTTTTCTCAGTATTTCAAAATAAAACCACGTTTAATTTACTAATGGCCTCATCACAAGTCTGACGGTAATCCGTCGCAATTACAGCCGAGCGCAAATAGCGTTAGTGCCCGAGTCGTGTGGCGGAATAAGTGCTGTATCACAACCTGGCGTGAACGCGCCCCCGACTGCACCAAAATAAGGGCCACCCTCGAGAAAGTGGTGCCACCGTCAGCAATCCCGGAGCTATTAACACCGGCGGAAATTTTATCACCATCAGAAACACAATCCATTAAATATCTCCACATCCTCAGCCATCCGCTCCTGGAAAGCAGTATAAATGTCCCAGGAGAGGATGAGAGACAAAGTGGCTGAACATCGCCTGCGGAAATCCACATTTAGCGAGTGGGAGCTGTTGGTCCTCACAGATGAGGTAATTTCCCACTGTGAGGAACTCAATGGAAAAAGCCAATGGAAGGCTGCTCGGTAGTGCAGGACAGCGGTCTGTACTTTCATCTCCCAGAAGGTGACAGCAGTTTCCAGCAAACCCCATTATGGAGAGGACTGCTGCAAGCCGGTGGAATGAGGTTCTGGGTGTGGGGACTGCTGTCCCAACACTGCCAAGAGTCCCTGGCGACTGGAGGAAGCACTCTAGAGCCACTACACCTCACCGCCTGGGAGGAGAAATGCAGCATGGTGCTGGACCTCGAAGGGATAGTGAGAGATGGCAGTGCTGAGGCGGGTGCCAGCAGCCAGGATGTGAGTCAACCCCTCCCAGCACAAATGCATGCACACATGGCAGCCCAGCATATGATGCCCCAGTGGACAGGAACACAAGTCAGCAGACCCAGAAGCTGGGCATGCCAACAGGGCAGAGCGATGGGGTGACACATCAGCCACCCTACTCATCAGCCATGGGGCAGAGCACCAAGGGCACCCCTGAACATCACAGCAGCAAGGAAGGTAGGCAAGTGAATCAAATAAATGGCATGGGCACCACAACCCTACTGGTGTACCCTGCGCCAGCGTGCTTGAGGTGTGTGAGCGACCACAACACCGTGCAGCGGTCACACCAGCATGTTGCAGGCCCAGTAGACCTGCCCTATGTTGACATGGCAGACAAATCACAGGGAAGCACACGTACCACACACCGACATGTGCCCAGCCTGCCAATCGCTGTGCACCACAGTGCAGCCCAGCAGGCTGCAGAGCAATGCCACATAATGTCATGGAAGTGACATGGATTAAGCCACCCCCTCCACAATGTGACTACCACCCAGGGAGGGGATGAGGGGCCATGAAGGACCACAAGCAGGCATGCCAGATGTAAGCTGCCCCAGCATGGACACCCTGCCCTACCCACACACAGGCCAAAGACCAACAGACCATGGGTCACACACCGATTTTTACAAGCAACCCCATGACGCTGGGCCCACATGCATCCTCCCATGACCAACCATGCCCATTAGTCCATATATGTGGGATCACACTCTGTACCCTAGCAATTGCACCTTGCATTCCAACACAAGTGGGGGAACCATACCTGACAACATTTCCTATGTCTCCTACCGGCACACACGCATCACCAGAGGCATCAAAGGAGGAGGATGCAGGCCCATCAGGAGGTACTGCTACCAGGCCCTCAAGGTCTGCCACCACCATCCCGCAAAGGCCCACACAGGCAACACCAATGTGGATGTCCTGGGGCGTAATGCTGCAGCAGAGCAGGGCCAAAGCAACGCCCACACCCAGGCCACCAGGAGCCATCACCTGTGGCTGTGTTTGCCCCTTCTGTGACTGACTATAATAGCGGCAGCTATAATAGCTCTGCCTGTATTTGCGTCGGCTGTATTAGTTAGCATCATCTGATTTTACAGTTGCCAGTATTTGCGCCGACTGATGATCTGCCAGAACGTTATTGGCAGTACTAATTCTGTAACCACCACTTTTAAGGGTTACCGCTGGACTTGTGGTGAGGCCCCAACACAGTTGACTATTTACATTACTCAGTATTAAAGTAATATTTTTTACTTGACCACAACAACTCCAAAACATATATTGCGATTACCATTATGTGCTACTAGCCTTATAGACCTTAGGAGGGGACACCCTGTCATGGGATAATAACCCTTTGCCAACTTATGCCCATCTGCTTCACCTCAGGCCATTATTTGGAGGCGGGTCATTATTCCACAATAATTACCCCCTCTCTTGGTATATAATGCTATATCCGGCTTCCGCCCTCGTCATGGCACATAATCAGCCCTTCTGGACCTCAAGAATCAATTACTTGAAGCCATGGACAAAGGCAAATCCTCACTCCTCCTACTCTTGGATCATTCGGCTGCCTTTGACTTGGTTGACCACAAGATCCTGTGTAAACACCTCACCGACACCGCCCACTTCTCCCAAGAAGCCACCGCTTGGATAACCTCCTTCCTGGAAGGCCGAGTGATGACGGTCTTCTCCGACCAGGCCTCAGTACTCCATCCCCCATTGAGTGTGGAGTGCCACAAGGATCCTGTACCTCCCCCACTCTCTACAATGTATTCACACTCCCACTGTTCAGCGACCTAAAAAGAATTCGGCATAACCTTTACCAACTATGCCGACGACACACAAATCCATCTTCCCCTTACAGGGAACTACTAACAAGACCTCAACACACTCCAGTAGACATATGCTCGTATCCAGGCTTGGATGGCAGCTAATGGTCTCTGTCTAAACGGGGAAAAAACTGAAATCCTACTGAAAGGCCCCAAAGAATCCTTAAAAATACTAGACGACAAGTACAGTTCATTCAGTATTTTTTTTTTAAACCCAGTTCATTCAGTATTGAGAATACTGTTATCACAGCTTTCACTGCAGTGAAAACCCTTGGGGTATACCTGGACGCCACCTTATCTATGGACAGACAATTCAGCGCCATCTCATCTTCAGCCGCACTCACAACTAAAATTATAAACGCAGTAAAACCTCACCTATCACCAATCAACTGCCTTAACATTGTGAGAGCCACTATTGGCGCAAAACTTGACTACTGCAACATCTTACTCCTAGGCACCTCCGCAAAGAACATTAACAAACTGCAAACAGCAAAACACAGCGCCCTCAGAGCGGCCCTTAGCCTCCCTAGGAGAGAACACATTTCTCAGGCGAGAATAAATGCCCATTGGCTCAGAATCAAAGAATGCATAACTTTCAAAGCCCTCACAATCACTCACAAATGCATTGCCCAGACTGCCCCTGCCTACCTAACTGAAAGAATACACCATGCTCCGGCCCACAGACCAAGACGGGACCAATACTCCCACCTACTATCAGTCCCAGTATTCAACACAGCCAAAGCAGGTGGCTCTAGTTTTGAAGTACTAGCCCCAAAAGCCTGGAACGCACTCCCGCCCAGCCTACGACACAAGTCCCTCACAGTTTTCAGAAAGGTATTAAAAACTAATCTGTTTACCTAAACCACTCCCACAATGCACTTAACCTGTATTACTGCCTATGTAGATATCAGTCATAAATATGTATCAATGCTCTGAAAATTAACATGCACTAAGTGAATATGCTGTAACAGCGCCACGATGCCTCCGGGCCGCTGGGCGCTTTATACATTGAAATAAATACATAAAATAAATAAATAAATTACATCTAAAACAACAGCAGCAGGGGTGTCAGCAAAGAAGACGGAATAGATGACCCTCATATTGATTACACGTAAATCCCCTTTCCATTTCACCTGTCATGGGAAATCGTATTGCAGCTCTCAAACCTACTGAAGATGTTATTAATGAATGCATAAAAGATGGCCAGTTTAACAAAAATGCTTTCCCGGCTAGTTTGTCCTTGCGGTTCGTCAATAGCATTTGATAAGGGAAGGATTTAGTAAAGGTTTAACTACTGGTTAGGGTGGCTTCACCATACTCATTCTAGCATTGTGTTACAAGGACCCATGCTAGCTTCCTTGCAGGAGCAAATCCTGCTGATCCTTGATTGAGGGTCAAAGAGATTGTTTAGCGACATGTGGCAAGGTGTTATTTGCTCTTTGGCCACAATACTCCATCCAATAAGGGTAAGCTACAAGTTTATTTCACACATTTCGGATGATTCTTTAATGATTTGCATGATCGCAATCGCTGAGATATGCCCAATGCATGTCTTCAGGTGTTGGGCAATATATGATCCCTAGAAGTCACTCTAAAAGACTAAGGTTAGGGATTGAAATATTCTCATCATTTATGGGGATTTATAAGACTCGAAGGGTTTAATGGTTAATTTAGTATCTATTTATATTTTTAGGAAGACAGTCCTTATTCCACTGAAGAAAGATATCATTTATATCCGAAAAGCATCAGAGTTAAAAAGGACGGAAGATTTATAAAGATGTTGATCTGTGTCTTAAAGTAGAACTGTTGATTGATGGAATTCTATTTGTTTATTTTGTTAATAATTTTAGAAGAACGTTGTGACTGAATATATTTGCAAGTGCTTGTTAAGAAATACTATTAGATGTGAATTCCTGAGTTATAAAGAAACAGAATTATTATTAATGACCCTGTGTTTGCTTAATTGAGTTTAAAAAAAGGGTATTGAATTTCTTATGAAGGGTTATTCTGATAAGAGTGCCATTGGGTGCCTCATCTTTGTTAAATGGGCATCTTTGTCGCAGATGTTATTAATGAAACCAGGTGAAACAGCTACGCTGATTATTCTGGCTGATTATTCTGGTTCAAGAACATATTGCGACGGAACCCACCATTGAAAGATTTGCAGTGACATTTGGTGGAAACTGACACTTGAAGTTTTCTCAAACTCTCTTAGTGTCTTCTAATTAGGCATCAAGTTTTCTGATCTTTAATTCTGTGTCCATTTTTTAGGAGTGCATTTCTGTGTGGTGTAATAAAATTCATTTTTCAGTTTTTTAAGCAGGAGTCTTTTCCACACTACAACAGAATGTACTGAGCAATAAGGAACCATTAGATCGTTTGGATAATTTACTTCCCTGGTCTTCCTGCGATTCCTCATGCCCCCAGGTTACTGAAGGCATACATGCAGAAATACGCCATTACAGGTCCTCTGCTCGTAGATGCACACTTTAACTTTTCATGGTCTGATGATTCAAAGGCCTCCTGCAGTGATGCTTTCATCCAAAGTACGGTTCAGCTGTGAATTCGTATTCCATCGTACAAATACATATCTCAGCGCTGCCAAACGATTTTCATAATTCTCTATACTTAAAGCTGCAGCTCAGGTGGCCCAATCAGCTTTATTACCACCTGTGACTACAGTCTGTTCTAGGGCAGAGAACCACTATATGCCACCAACAGAGAGCACCGCATTGTTCCAACAAGTGGCAAAGATTGCCCTCGTGCCAGCCCCAAAATGTGATTATGCGCTTGGGAAAAGTAATTGTAATTGTTTATTTATACAGCGCTTATACACAAGTGGGGTGCTTCAAAGAGCTTCGATGTGGGAAGGGATCAAGAGAGTACAGTAGTCATTCTTAGGCCTTGAATTTTACGAATGATCGAACAGAAAACTAGCATACTAGGCCTGACGGCATTTCTCCTAGTGCAAGTGCATGAAGTGTTTCAAGCGCGACCAGGCTAGGGAGGGAAGCACAAAGAGGGTGGGGGTGCAGGACAAACGAACTTACTAGTCCTAGTACATTTAGGTCATGGAAGTGTACAGACGGAAGTGTGAGGAAAAGGGGGGGAGACTAAAGTAAGACTAAGTGCCAACCTAGAGTGACACCAAGAGGTGGCGCCAGTGTTCCCATTGCATGCTGGGACTTGTAGTTTTGTTTTCCCTGTTGTAAGTATGAGCCTGCAAATCCCAGCTTGCGATGAAACCAGAACTGGCTTGAGGTGGCACGCATGACACAGGACAACCTGGCAGCCATGATACTAGCAAAGATTGCCTTCATACCATCAATAAAATATAACTTTGCACAGGGGCCCGAAAAAAAATTCCACAGTCCCTGACTGCGACTCTGAAGGCAAAGCTGTTTCCATCATTATTAGCCATAGCATGGCGTGCTCAATTACCTTAAGCATTTTGAGCTGTGCCCCAGCAAGTGCAGGCACCATTAGTGTGCAAGGCTGTGTAGAGGAGGATCAGTTATAATCAAACCTGTCAATCAGCAGCTGCAAGTGTACCTTTGGTATCCAGTGTTTGACAGTGCATGCAGTTAACTTTACTGTTTTGAGCTGCCACATAGCTACATTTAGAATTTTGGTCTGTAAACCCCAGGGAGGTTGCGGGAAGATCAAAGAGGGTCCACTTCAATATCCCAAGAAGTTTAAATCTAAAGCAGAACAAAGATTTTTCCAGAATAACTGGCTAATCTTTTGTTCGTGAGGCCGAACGCACAGTCTGTACTCTGATCAAGGTCAATGGGCAGGTGTATTGACTTACTCTCGCGAGAGCGGCCCACCTCTCTCCAAAGGCACATAGTGCAGCTAGATATTTCAGCTTTGTTATGTAATCGCCCAATGGCTCTGCAGGTCCTTTCTTCTTACTGTAGAATCCTATTCTGTGAAGAACCATGTTCTCGCTCCACGAAAACCTTTTTAAGTGTTTCTCCTCACCGCCTCTTTGTAGACATTGTCACCGTCCCCTTCCCCTGCTTCTGGTTTCAGTCCCACAAAGATTCTCTGACCTTTCACCCCGAGTGCGTTTAGCAGCATTGCCCTCTTCCTTGCCGCTGCGTAATTCGTGCCACCCATGGCCTCCAAGTGCATTTCAAACATGGGTCCCACTGCGGCATTAGGCAGTATAGCTGGCCTACCTGGGGACTGATTGAAGGCTGGTGGTGGCGTGGTGCCTTGCATGTTGTCTTCCGTGGGTCGTCCTTGAGTCCTCATCGCCAATTATGTTGTGGCCCCACAATGATTACTCGGACACCAGCTGGCGTGAATGGGGCCTTTATTACCAACTTGCAGTCGGGACAGTACAGTTAACTCACTGTGTGTCAGATCAGATGGCAGCACACATAAGAGTGTTCATGAGGGTCTGTAATAGGGGTGGATGGCAAATTGGGAATGGGGGCGCTAGGGCTGCGGTCTTCTGTGTCTTGCCCACGCCATCAATGCCACTGGAGCGCGTCGCACTCTGCTTCGTGTGCGCATGCTCTCGCGAGAGGTGGGCCGCTCTCGCGAGAGTACATCTCTACAGCAGGCTCAGATTATAGCATATTACACAAACACAATCTCGTTAAATAAATAGAGCCCAATTCTCTAAAATTTGACCTTTAAAAATAGCGCTGATGAGGCTCTTTTTTAATTGACCTGAATATTTACACGGGGCTGCGCTGCTGCTCTGCATGTCTGTGATCACAGACTGCCGGAACCCACGTGGATGCTGCGAGCCTTATTGGGTCCATCATTGTGAAATTTCAATAAAAGGAAAAGCATTTCTATCCCTGAGGGATAGAAATGCAAGTGGGAAAGCAGTGGTTCTTACCGCTGCTGTTCCACTTAGAAAAAATGCATGCTGTGGTCATGAATGACCCTGTCATGTATTGAGTATTCCCCTCCGGATGTTGCAATTAAGCGCAGTGGAATGCACTTGCTTTCTGTGCATTTCAAAGCGCATCCCGTTTCTGAAATGTGGATGCATATTTAAATCTGAAGAAAGACCCTCTTATTCGTTGTAATGGGCAAAGGGGCCGGGAAATTGCAACTGAATGCGGATCTGTGAAACGCACCGATGCCCTTTCTAAATAGAGTGCATCATTTATTTTTGCGCAAGTGCATCAGGAGCAGATTGCCACAGGTCTGGGCCCACCTGTCAGGCAGGCTTATGATTTTTTTATTTATTTTACTGTCTAACGTGCAGGCCTAGCTCAAGAATAGTAGAGCACTCTAAAGGTTGTGGGTAGCCAGCGATCTTTTACCAGTAGCCCAATACTGTGAGTTGCAGTCTGTGCATCCATTAGGATTAGTCCTTGGTTAGGTCTTGATGAAAAAGCCACATTTTGAGAGCTTTTTGCGAAATTGGTGATTTGTGGGGGCATTCCAAGCTATACCGGGCAAGAGTTCCAGCGGATGGGTGTGTGAAAGGGAAGGAGTGTTTGCGGGTCCTCTCTTCGCGGATGCGTCCCCTAGTCCTATGTGTTTGCGCACAGATGGAGGCAAGCCAGACTTTTACTAAGCTTCCTGGACCACCTAGGGTACATGCGTCCGAGCGATCATGGCAAGCTCTCAGGTGAGTTCAGGGGTTGATGAGATATTGGGTAACACTCAGAAGGCCACCCATAGGTATCGTCTAAATGCTTTCCTCCCCTTGATATGAACTGTGTGAAAATATCTGCAGTGTCAGGAAGTGCCTATGTTTAGACTCTCCCAGGTTTCTTGATGAAGCGTTAATTACACACTAAACACTAATGTTGGGGGTCTTATGTGAGACTGATAAGTGCACGCAGGGGTCGTAGTCACATTCTTAGTAGTACACTGGTCTGTGTGCTATGGTTCCATCTGCGACAGTTCTTTGTTCGTATCTAACAGTTTTATTGGCATCTTATATTGCAATGATACATATCCGGGGCCAAATCAATGAATAAACTTCCCATTAATCCACTAACGTGTAATTAGCACACGTTGTGTCCACGTATTTCCGCTCTATCAATTCAGTGAGGAACTCAATCGAATACAATTAGGACCAGCCATGTTTACACCTTTTCTTCGGTAGGTGGGATTTCCGAAAGGGTGAGGGGGGACCCATATACCCTCCCTCCTTTCTTCCTCTAGGTATCAAGCATACATTTCCATTCAATCTTTCCATATTTTCTCTTATATATTCTATGGAGGATAGCACAGGGGCAATGCGATGGTCTTGGATGCAAGACCACGCACAGCAACAGAGTTTCAAATCCTGGATCCACGCTTAGAAACCCGAACTCAGGTACAGTAATAGGCGCATTATAAAAAAACAATTAAATAAATAATTGTTGTGCAGTCAGAAAGTGGTCTTTTCCAAAGTGGTCAGCGAGGGGGTTGCGGGTTATGTCTTCAAGGAAGGCCTCTACTTGAGGCCTGTGCACTGATTTACAGTTCCTGAGCACTTCTTTTATTGCACAAATTCGTGCCCTCTAAATCCATAGTGTCTGCTATTTGACAATCCTTTCTGAGCCCAGTGAATAACCCGTTGGTATCAATTTTTTCTCCAATGCAAATCACGTCCCCAGGATCATTCTTTCACCCGCTTGTGCCCACAAATCCTGGGCATGCTTGCACACCCAGAACATCTACG
Source organism: Ambystoma mexicanum (assembly GCA_002915635.3). NCBI lineage: Eukaryota > Metazoa > Chordata > Amphibia > Caudata > Ambystomatidae > Ambystoma > Ambystoma mexicanum. The sequence goes on along the minus strand of CM010927.2, from coordinate 269,630,628 downwards.
ACAGTCTTACAGTCCCCATATGCAGGGCAGTTTCGAGCCAACTTGGTGCCCAGGGCAAAACCCTAGAATGTGCCCCCTCCCCCACACCCCGACTGGCGCACATCACTTCCAAACTACACCTCTGTGTTGTGTGACAAAACCCCTCAACACTAATAAATAATTGCAATGTACATGAAGCTGGTTTCATTACACTGTAATTCAAGTACTTTACAGAAGAAATCTAATGTGAAAACACAGCTGTTTCTGCTCAAGTAAATGGTTTTTCTGTCATCTGCTCTTAGGGAAAGCCTTGCCTGAATGCAGTTTCAACCGTTTGTACTGGCACAATGCGGTGTTACCAGCCTGCCGGGGTCTGAGGGCCCACTGACCACTGGCTCTGTGTTGCAAGTGTTCTGTTCGTACCACCTCACTTGTATTTCGCAAGGGGCAATGCTAGACTAACCATATGAATTATTTTGTGATTGAAGGTGATCATTCCAAGATGGACAGTCTGGTACACTCTTATTGCAATCTTTCAAAATACCTCTATGGGAGTGGGCAAGGGGACAAATAGTGCCAATGAGGGTTCCTGTGTGAATAACAGAGCACTTCAGGAATATAACAATGATCAGAGATCTCTATATTTGATGAACAAGACTGTGATAAAAGGATTGTATGTGTAAATCTCTAAATTCATAACAGACACATGGCTTGGTGCTCACATAATGGTTCACAACACTCACCCAAAAATGTTTGTAACCATGAACCAATATTCTCCAAAAAACAAAGTGGATCCACTTCGTTAGGAAAGGCGCTTCTCAGTTAGCCCCAATAAATGGTTGCTGTTTGTTGGATAAATGCTCATAGTAACAAAAACATCTTAATTCAATGAGTGTTAGACAGAAAATGTTTAATGCACATTTCTGAATTGTTGGATGAAAATCTTCTTAATAGATAACACATAGAGCATCCATCGAAGATTGTCCATAATACTATGGTGTTAGTGCCAATGCATTTCGGTGAAAACCTTCATCAGGGCAGTATTACAGCACAACATGATATATTGTATATCTGTTCTTCATTGAGTTTCTGAACGCCTGGTTAGCCTCGTCACTTGTGAGCGAATCGTGAAAATCTGAAATGAATCATAGTTTAAGAACCAGGGGTAAGCCCCTCGCTAATTTAGACTAAGCTATAAATCCTAGGAAGTGTCAAAATTTACCTGACGGCTTGTAAGACGATTCAACCGCAAGTGCAGCGTCCAGCGCGCTTGCGGTGTGAATGATTGTGTATTTAAGGGTAACCATGGAGACGGAGCGAGGCGTCGTGGTCACGGTGAAGCACGTACGCCTCGCGCCCCACCCCCTGGCGTTAGCCCTGGGGCGGGGATGTCTCCATGGTTACTGGAAGCTTTACGATTACAGCATTCTTAGTAAACACCAGTGGGTACGTTTATATATGAAAGCCGGGTAAGTAGTATCAAAAGTACAATCTTAGAACTGGCGGGGAAGCTCCTATTACACTCTGTCTCGTACAAACGTGGGCGTACGGGTATTATAGCCTGGCGAAGTGTTAATGTCTATGATGCACATGATTATATCCATTTACTCACTATTCTCGTTCATCGCTGAGGTAATAAAGGAAAATAAGATGGGGACATCGGATGGGTGCCTTATATAATTAATTTCTACAGTGCTTAGAAATTTTTTTGGTAGTAGAAAAAATTGCACACAGAATTTATGTCCATAGTGGTAAAAGGGAAATTACTACACTTTAGATGTGTAAACTCACTTAAACAGGAGTGGATAATGCCAATCAAACAATTAACAATTTATAAACAGTAAAACATTTATCGCAGCACAGTATATCCATCTACATAAGATGCCAAGCCGATTTATCCCAACAGTGTTAAGGAACTGCAACCTGATCCTGTTGGAAAAAATGTGTTCATTGAGTCCCAATACTTCACAGATAGCACATATAATTAATTTCTTCATTGAGCCCTCTCGGTGTGAGGGAGCTCAAACGGTCAATCCAAAAGGTCTCTCTTTGGTCCATCTTTCTTTGGAGATTCTCATGCATGTCTCTTTTCATGATCACTTCTAGAATCACAAACCGGATTTGGGCTAAGTTATGTTTTTTCTCATCCCAATGTCTTGATACTGCTGAATTGACGTTATGATTCCTTATGCAAGATCGATGTTCGTTCCATCTAGCCTTTGCTGTTCTGATAGTTTGGCCCACATAATATAGACCGCATGGACATTTGATGGCATAAATAACATTTTGGGAGTCACATGTAGCAAAACTCTTAAGTTTAATTGTCTCTCCTGTGTAGGGATGCTTCACTGTCTCTCCTTTTATGACGTAGCTACAATTACTACAATTCAAACACGGGAAAGTGCCAATCTTTGTTGTGAATTCCTTTTTAAAGGTGGTTTTGTTTGAACCAGTCTGTCCTTTAAATTCTGGCTCCGCTGGTATGCAAATGTAGGAGTTTCCTTAAACAACTGTTCAACTCGTTGATCGCATAGAAGGGTATTCCAGTGTTTTCTTGATGATACACTTAATGCGATTGCTCTGGCGTGAATATTTGGATACGTAAACCAGCGGTGGAGCTTGCTCTTGTTTTGTGTTGACCTTCAATAGGTCTTCCCTCCTCTGGGTGGCTACCCGGGATTGGGCTGCGTGTACTTCTTCTTCTGAATACCCTCTGTCCAAAAACTTTTTGCCCATCTCTAGGATGGCCTCCTGGTAGTCCTCTGGGTCACTTACAAGTCTTTTCACCCTCAGCATTTGACTGTATGGGAGGTTCTTTATGAGGCTCGGCTGATGGAAGCTAAGGCGTTGAAGTAGATTATTGCGGTCTGTTGGTTTACGAAAAATGGTAGTCTGGTATCCCATGGTAGTGATCTTAATGTCTACATCCAAAAAATTGATGTTGCTGAGTGAGTATTCATGGGTGAATTGAATTCGCGCATCAATGTTGTTCAGGTATTCAAAGAAATTTAGCAATTCTTCCTCTGTATCTCTCCATATTCCAAATATATCGTCGATATATCTTATCCAGAGGCCCAATTTGGAATGCCATTTCTCATTCTTTAGTATTTTTTCCGATTCAAATTTATGCATAAAGGAATTTGCATAGGAGGGGGCCATAGTGGCTCCCATAGCTGTACCTGCCACTTGAAGATAATATTCATTCTTGTATCGAAAATAAGAGTTGTTACTAATAAATTCAAGGAGTACCATTATGAACTCTTTCTGGGCTGGTATTTCTTCTGCATTTAGTAGCATCCACTCTACGGCCTCTCCCCCTAAATCGTGCGGGATCGACGTGTAGAGGCTTTTGACGTCGATTGTGAAGCAGATATTCTGGGCTTCAAATCTGGTGGAATTCAACAATTGTAAGAAGTGGGTTGAGTCCTTAATGTATGTATTTGTTCCTTGAATCAGTGGTTGCAAGAAAAAATCTACATATTTGCCTAAAGGTTCTAATATGCTGTTCATTCCTGCCACAATTGGTCTCCCAGGTGGACTAACCGGATCTTTGTGCACCTTTGGCAGTGTGTAGAAGTGTGGTATTTTAGGATGAGCATTAGTCAGAAATTTCTTCGTATGGTGATTTATCCACTCCAATTCCTCCGCCTTGTCAAGCAAATTCTTTAGGTTGTCTCTTATCTCTGGTGTCGGGTCATGTGGTAATTTAGCATAAGTATTAGTGTCACTAAGTTGCCTTTCACACTCTTGTTCGTATTCTAGTGTGTTTAACAGAACAAGACCTCCTCCTTTGTCTGCAGCCCTTATTGTAATCGACGAGTCTCCATATAAATCTCGTATCAATTTTAATTCATGAGGTTTCATGTTTCGTGGTGAATGTCCTTTAAACTTGAGTTTTTCGAGATCTCTTGTCACCTGTTTTTGGAAAATCTCAATGGAAGGTACACTTATTGGAGGAATGAACGTGCTTTTACTTCTAAATTCTTTCAGCTCTGTTTCTTCTTTGGCTTGTTGGTCTTCCAGCTCGTTGAAGAACACTTTTAGTTTCATCTTTCTGATCAGTTTGTAAAGTTCTATTTTTGACTCAAACAGTGTACTGTCATACGTAGGGACAAAACTTAATCCTTTCTGAAGTGTCTCTGTTTCTTTACTTGTTAATACCCTTGCGGAAAGATTCATCACTATGTTCTCTTTTGTTGTAATCTCGTGTTGGGTTTCCCTTTCTGTTTTTCTCTTCCCCTTCGAGTTCTCTTCTTCCTCTGTCTAAAAAGGGGCAGCAACGTTTCTTGATGGTGCTTCTTCAGTTGCTCTCGAGGAGCTGGAAGTGCTTGCCATGCTGGCCTCTTCCCGACTTGTAGGTTCACTCTCGATATCTGCGCCTGAGCTGGATGTCTCACTAGAATTCGTGGGTCTGGGTTTCCTTAATGGTGGAGGATACTTGTCCATCCAATTGTACACTTCATCCTTCAAATAGCCGTAAGTGTCTCTTTTGAATTTTCGGATTTTCTTAGATTCTAATTCAGCTTTGTATTCCACCAATTTTTCATTAATGTCTTGCAGGATTGCATCTACTTCTTCCCTGTTTAAGGTTGTCGTTAAAGCTGCTTCGATTTCTTGAATCTCCTTGTTAAGATCGGCTAAATCTTTTGCCAACTCCTGTATGGTCAGTAATATCACATCTAGTGAGCATTTATTGAGTATTGCTTCCCATTTCTTTACGAAAGTCTTGCTCTCCTTGCATAATGTGGGGCGTAATTGAATGCGTAGTCCCTTGGAATTCGTTGGCTCTTATGGTATCTTCCTAAGGTTATTGCATGTAGTTTGCGATTTATTTCTTTACGTATAAGGTACTCTAGTTGTTTAATCTGTTGTGTGGGATCTTGGCGTTTGCTGTTCCCAGTTCCGAAACCACTGTCTTTTATAAGACCTAATATAGCATTTGCTTCTTCTGTCGAAAAGCCCAATGTGTCAGCCCGATTTGTGGTCAGGGCTTCGATGTCTGTATAAGACATCCTAATTTTTACTTCGAATGTTATTTGCGTATTTATATATTGAAACTTCTTGAAGCTGTGTGCTCCGCCTCTTTGTGCCAAGTAAGAAAACAGATGAATGAGGAAAGGGAGGAGGGCACCACTTGATAGTTAGAGATGTCGATAACTCTATTTTAAGAGGATGTATAGAAATACTTTAGCCTGGAGCTGCCAGTCCATAAAGGATCCTTAGCACCGGGATCTATTCAAACCAATATTCTCCAAAAAACAAAGTGGATCCACTTCGTTAGGAAAGGCGCTTCTCAGTTAGCCCCAATAAATGGTTGCTGTTTGTTGGATAAATGCTCATAGTAACAAAAACATCTTAATTCAATGAGTGTTAGACAGAAAATGTTTAATGCACATTTCTGAATTGTTGGATGAAAATCTTCTTAATAGATAACACATAGAGCATCCATCGAAGATTGTCCATAATACTATGGTGTTAGTGCCAATGCATTTCGGTGAAAACCTTCATCAGGGCAGTATTACAGCACAACATGATATATTGTATATCTGTTCTTCATTGAGTTTCTGAACGCCTGGTTAGCCTCGTCACTTGTGAGCGAAACGTGAAAATCTGAAATGAATCATAGTTTAAGAACCAGGGGTAAGCCCCTCGCTAATTTAGACTAAGCTATAAATCCTAGGAAGTGTCAAATTTACCTGATGGCTTGTAAGACGATTCAACCGCAAGTGCAGCGTCCAGCGCGCTTGCGGTGTGAATGATTGTGTATTTAAGGGTAACCATGGAGACGGAGCGAGGCGTCGTGGTCACGGTGAAGCACGTACGCCTCGCGCCCCACCCCCTGGCGTTAGCCCTGGGGCGGGGATGTCTCCATGGTTACTGGAAGCTTTACGATTACAGCATTCTTAGTAAACACCAGTGGGTACGTTTATATATGAAAGCGCGGGTAAGTAGTATCAAAAGTACAATCTTAGAACTGGCGGGAAGCTCCTATTACACTCTGTCTCGTACAAACGTGGGCGTACGGGTATTATAGCCTGGCGAAGTGTTAATGTCTATGATGCACATGATTATATCCATTTACTCACTATTCTCGTTCATCGCTGAGGTAATAAAGGAAAATAAGATGGGGACATCGGATGGGTGCCTTATATAATTAATTTCTACAGTGCTTAGAAATTTTTTTGGTAGTAGAAAAAATTGCACACAGAATTTATGTCCATAGTGGTAAAAGGGAAATTACTACACTTTAGATGTGTAAACTCACTTAAACAGGAGTGGATAATGCCAATCAAACAATTAACAATTTATAAACAGTAAAACATTTATCGCAGCACAGTATATCCATCTACATAAGATGCCAAGCCGATTTATCTCAACAGTGTTAAGGAACTGCAACCTGATCCTGTTGGAAAAAATGTGTTCATTGAGTCCCAATACTTCACAGATAGCACAATATAATGAATTTCTTCATTGAGCCCTCTCGGTGTGAGGGAGCTCAAACGGTCAATCCAAAAGGTCTCTCTTTGGTCCATCTTTCTTTGGAGATTCTCATGCATGTCTCTTTTCATGATCACTTCTAGAATCACAAACCGGATTTGGGCTAAGTTATGTTTTTTCTCATCCCAATGTCTTGATACTGCTGAATTGACGTTATGATTCCTTATGCAAGATCGATGTTCGTTCCATCTAGCCTTTGCTTGTTCTGATAGTTTGGCCCACATAATATAGACCGCATGGACATTTGATGGCATAAATAACATTTTGGGAGTCACATGTAGCAAAACTCTTAAGTTTAATTGTCTCTCCTGTGTAGGGATGCTTCACTGTCTCTCCTTTATGACGTAGCTACAATTACTACAATTCAAACACGGGAAAGTGCCAATCTTTTGTTGTGAATTTCCTTTTTAAAGGTGGTTTGTTTTGAACCAGTCTGTCCTTTAAATTCTGGCTCCGCTGGTATGCAAATGTAGGAGTTTCCTTAAACAACTGTTCAACTCGTTGATCGCATAGAAGGGTATTCCAGTGTTTCTTGATGATACACTTAATGCGATTGCTCTGGCCGTGAATATTTGGATACGTAAACCAGCGGTGGAGCTTGCTTCTTGTTTTGTGTTGACCTTCAATAGGTCTTCCCTCCTCTGGGTGGCTACCCGGGATTGGGCTGCGTGTACTTCTTCTTCTGAATACCCTCTGTCCAAAAACTTTTTGCCCATCTCTAGGATGGCCTCCTGGTAGTCCTCTGGGTCACTTACAAGTCTTTCACCCTCAGCATTTGACTGTATGGGAGGTTCTTTATGAGGCTCGGCTGATGGAAGCTAAGGCGTTGAAGTAGATTATTGCGGTCTGTTGGTTTACGAAAAATGGTAGTCTGGTATCCCATGGTAGTGATCTTAATGTCTACATCCAAAAAATTGATGTTGCTGAGTGAGTATTCATGGGTGAATTGAATTCGCCGCATCAATGTTGTTCAGGTATTCAAAGAAATTTAGCAATTCTTCCTCTGTATCTCTCCATATTCCAAATATATCGTCGATATATCTTATCCAGAGGCCCAATTTGGAATGCCATTTCTCATTCTTTAGTATTTTTTTCGATTCAAATTTATGCATAAAGGAATTTGCATAGGAGGGGCCATAGTGGCTCCCATAGCTGTACCTGCCACTTGAAGATAATATTCATTCTTGTATCGAAAATAAGAGTTGTTACTAATAAATTCAAGGAGTACCATTATGAAGCTCTTTCTGGGCTGGTATTTCTTCTGCATTTAGTAGCCATCCACTCTACGGCCTCTCCCCCTAAATCGTGCGGGATCGACGTGTAGAGGCTTTTGACGTCGATTGTGAAGCAGATATTCTGGGCTTCAAATCTGGTGGAATTCAACAATTGTAAGAAGTGGGTTGAGTCCTTAATGTATGTATTTGTTCTTGAATCAGTGGTTGCAAGAAAAAATCTACATATTTGCCTAAAGTTTCTAATATGCTGTTCATTCCTTCCACAATTGGTCTCCCAGGTGGACTAACCGGATCTTTGTGCACCTTTGGCAGTGTGTAGAAGTGTGGTATTTTAGGATGAGCATTAGTCAGAAATGTCTTCGTATGGTGATTTATCCACTCCAATTTCCTCCGCCTTGTCAAGCAAAATTCTTTAGGTTGTCTCTTATCTCTGGTGTCGGGTCATGTGGTAATTTAGCATAAGTTATTAGTGTCACTAAGTGCCTTCACACTCTTGTTCGTATTCTAGTGTGTTTAACAGAACAAGACCTCCTCCTTTGTCTGCAGCCCTTATTGTAATCGACGAGTCTCCATATAAATCTCGTATCAATTTTAATTCATGAGGTTTCATGTTTCGTGGTGAATGTCCTTTAAACTTGAGTTTTTCGAGATCTCTTGTCACATGTTTTTGGAAAATCTCAATGGAAGGTACACTTATTGGAGGAATGAACGTGCTTTTACTTCTAAATTCTTTCAGCTCTGTTTCTTCTTTGGCTTGTTGGTCTTCCAGCTCGTTGAAGAACACTTTTAGTTTCATCTTTCTGATCAGTTTGTAAAGTTCTATTTTTGACTCAAACAGTGTACTGTCATACGTAGGGACAAAACTTAATCCTTTCTGAAGTGTCTCTGTTTCTTTACTTGTTAATACCCTTGCGGAAAGATTCATCACTATGTTCTCTTTTGTTGTAATCTCGTGTTGGGTTTCCCTTTCTGTTTTTCTCTTCCCCTTCGAGTTCTCTTCTTCCTCTGTCTAAAAAAGGGGCAGCAACGTTTCTTGATGGTGCTTCTTCAGTTGCTCTCGAGGAGCTGGAAGTGCTTGCCGTGCTGGCCTCTTCCCGACTTGTAGGTTCACTCTCGATATCTGCGCCTGAGCTGGATGTCTCACTAGAATTCGTGGGTCTGGGTTTCCTTAATGGTGGAGGATACTTGTCCATCCAATTGTACACTTCATCCTTCAAATAGCCGTAAGTGTCTCTTTTGAATTTTCGGATTTTCTTAGATTCTAATTCAGCTTTGTATTCCACCAATTTTTCATTAATGTCTTGCAGGATTGCATCTACTTCTTCCCTGTTTAAGGTTGTCGTTAAAGCTGCTTCGATTTCTTGAATCTCCTTGTTAAGATCGGCTAAATCTTTTGCCAACTCCTGTATGGTCAGTAATATCAGATCTAGTGAGCATTTATTGAGTATTGCTTCCCATTTCTTTACGAAAGTCTTGCTCTCCTTGCATAATGTGGGGCGTAATTGAATGCGTAGTCCCTTGGAATTCGTTGGCTCTTATGGTATCTTCCTAAGGTTATTGCATGTAGTTTGCGATTTATTTCTTTACGTATAAGGTACTCTAGTTGTTTAATCTGTTGTGTGGGATCTTGGCGTTTGCTGTTCCCAGTTCCGAAACCACTGTCTTTTATAAGACCTAATATAGCATTTGCTTCTTCTGTCGAAAAGCCCAATGTGTCAGCCCGATTTGTGGTCAGGGCTTCGATGTCTGTATAAGACATCCTAATTTTTACTTCGAATGTTATTTGCGTATTTATATATTGAAACTTCTTAAGCTGTGTGCTCCGCCTCTTTGTGCCAAGTAAGAAAACAGATGAATGAGGAAAGGGAGGAGGGCACACTTGATAGTTAGAGATGTCGATAACTCTATTTTAAGAGGATGTATAGAAATACTTTAGCCTGGAGCTGCCAGTCCATAAAGGATCCTTAGCACCGGGATCTATTCAAACCAATATTCTCCAAAAAACAAAGTGGATCCACTTCGTTAGGAAAGGCGCTTCTCAGTTAGCCCCAATAAATGGTTGCTGTTTGTTGGATAAATGCTCATAGTAACAAAACATCTTAATTCAATGAGTGTTAGACAGAAAATGTTTAATGCACATTTCTGAATTGTTGATGAAAATCTTCTTAATAGATAACACATAGAGCATCCATCGAAGATTGTCCATAATACTATGGTGTTAGTGCCAATGCATTTCGGTGAAAACCTTCATCAGGGCAGTATTACAGCACAACATGATATATTGTATATCTGTTCTTCATTGAGTTTCTGAACGCCTGGTTAGCCTCGTCACTTGTGAGCGAAACGTGAAAATCTGAAATGAATCATAGTTTAAGAACCAGGGGTAAGCCCCTCGCTAATTTAGACTAAGCTATAAATCCTAGGAAGTGTCAAAATTTACCTGACGGCTTGTAAGACGATTCAACCGCAAGTGCAGCGTCCAGCGCGCTTGCAGTGTGAATGATTGTGTATTTAAGGGTAACCATGGAGACGGAGCGAGGCGTCGTGGTCATGGTGAAGCACGTACGCCTCGCGCCCCACCCCCTGGCGTTAGCCCTGTGGCGGGGATGTCTCCATGGTTACTGGAAGCTTTACGATTACAGCATTCTTAGTAAACACCAGTGGGTACGTTTATATATGAAAGCCGGGTAAGTAGTATCAAAAGTACAATCTTAGAACTGGCGGGGAAGCTCCTATTACACTCTGTCTCGTACAAACGTGGGCGTACGGGTATTATAGCCTGGCGAAGTGTTAATGTCTATGATGCACATGATTATATCCATTTACTCACTATTCTCGTTCATCGCTGAGGTAATAAAGGAAAATAAGATGGGGACATCGGATGGGTGCCTTATATAATTAATTTCTACAGTGCTTAGAAATTTTTTTGGTAGTAGAAAAATTGCACACAGAATTTATGTCCATAGTGGTAAAGGGAAATTACTACACTTTAGATGTGTAAACTCACTTAAACAGGAGTGGATAATGCCAATCAAACAATTAACAATTTATAAACAGTAAAACATTTATCGTAGCACAGTATATCCATCTACATAAGATGCCAAGCCGATTTATCTCAACAGTGTTAAGGAACAGGTTGCAGTTCCTTAACACTGTTGAGATAAATCGGCTTGGCATCTTATGTAGATGGATATACTGTGCTGCGATAAATGTTTTACTGTTTATAAATTGTTAATTGTTTGATTGGCATTATCCACTCCTGTTTAAGTGAGTTTACACATCTAAAGTGTAGTAATTTCCCTTTTACCACTATGGACATAAATTCTGTGTGCAATTTTTTCTACTACCAAAAAATTTCTAAGCACTGTAGAAATTAATTATATAAGGCACCCATCCGATGTCCCCATCTTATTTTCCTTTATTACCTCAGCGATGAACGAGAATAGTGAGTAAAATGGATATAATCATGTGCATCATAGACATTAACACTTCGCCAGGCTATAATACCCGTACGCCCACGTTTGTACGAGACAGAGTGTAATAGGAGCTTCCCCGCCAGTTCTAAGATTGTACTTTTGATACTACTTACCCGGCTTTCATATATAAACGTACCCACTGGTGTTTACTAAGAAGGCTGTAATCGTAAAGCTTCCAGTAACCATGGAGACATCCCCGCCCCAGGGCTAACGCCAGGGGGTGGGGCGCGAGTCGTACGTGCTTCACCGTGACCACGACGCCTCGCTCCGTCTCCATGGTTACCCTTAAATACACAATCATTCACACCGCAAGCGCGCTGGACGCTGCACTTGCGGTTGAATCGTCTTACAAGCCGTCAGGTAAATTTTGACACTTCCTAGGATTTATAGCTTAGTCTAAATTAGCGAGGGGCTTACCCCTGGTTCTTAAACTATGATTCATTTCAGATTTTCACGTTTCGCTCACAAGTGACGAGGCTAACCAGGCGTTCAGAAACTCAATGAAGAACAGATATACAATATATCATGTTGTGCTGTAATACTGCCCTGATGAAGGTTTTCACCGAAATGCATTGGCACTAACACCATAGTATTATGGACAATCTTCGATGGATGCTCTATGTGTTATCTATTAAGAAGATTTTCATCCAACAATTCAGAAATGTGCATTAAACATTTTCTGTCTAACACTCATTGAATTAAGATGTTTTTGTTACTATGAGCATTTATCCAACAAACAGCAACCATTTATTGGGGCTAACTGAGAAGCGCCTTTCCTAACGAAGTGGATCCACTTTGTTTTTTGGAGAATATTGGTTTGAATAGATCTCCGGTGCTAAGGGATCCTTTATGGACTGGCAGCTCCAGGCTAAAGTATTTCTATACATCCTCTTAAAATAGAGTTATCGACATCTCTAACTATCAAGTGGTGCCCTCCTCCCTTTCCTCATTCATCTGTTTTCTTACTTGGCACAAAGAGGCGGAGCACAGAGCTTAAGAAGTTTCAATATATAAATACGCAAATAACATTCGAAGTAAAAATTAGGATGTCTTATACAGACATCGAAGCCCTGACCACAAATCGGGCTGACACATTGGGCTTTTCGACAGAAGAAGCAAATGCTATATTAGGTCTTATAAAAGACAGTGGTTTCGGAACTGGGAACAGCAAACGCCAAGATCCCACACAACAGATTAAACAACTAGAGTACCTTATACGTAAAGAAATAAATCGCAAACTACATGCAATAACCTTAGGAAGATACCATAAGAGCCAACGAATTCCAAGGGGACTACGCATTCAATTACGCCCCACATTATGCAAGGAGAGCAAGACTTTCGTAAAGAAATGGGAAGCAATACTCAATAAATGCTCACTAGATCTGATATTACTGACCATACAGGAGTTGGCAAAAGATTTAGCCGATCTTAACAAGGAGATTCAAGAAATCGAAGCAGCTTTAACGACAACCTTAAACAGGGAAGAAGTAGATGCAATCCTGCAAGACATTAATGAAAAATTGGTGGAATACAAAGCTGAATTAGAATCTAAGAAAATCCGAAAATTCAAAAGAGACACTTACGGCTATTTGAAGGATGAAGTGTACAATTGGATGGACAAGTATCCTCCACCATTAAGGAAACCCAGACCCACGAATTCTAGTGAGACATCAGCTCAGGCGCAGATATCGAGAGTGAACCTACAAGTCGGGAAGAGGCCAGCATGGCAAGCACTTCCAGCTCCTCGAGAGCAACTGAAGAAGCACCATCAAGAAACGTTGCTGCCCCTTTTTTAGACAGAGGAAGAAGAGAACTCGAAGGGGAAGAGAAAAACAGAAAGGGAAACCCAACACGAGATTACAACAAAAGAGAACATAGTGATGAATCTTTCCGCAAGGGTATTAACAAGTAAAGAAACAGAGACACTTCAGAAAGGATTAAGTTTTGTCCCTACGTATGACAGTACACTGTTTGAGTCAAAAATAGAACTTTACAAATGATCAGAAAGATGAAACTAAAAGTGTTCTTCAACGAGCTGGAAGACCAACAAGCCAAAAAAGAAGAAACAGAGCTGAAAGAATTCAGAAGTAAAAGCACGTTCATTCCTCCAATAAGTGTACCTTCCATTGAGATTTTCCAAAAACAGGTGACAAGAGATCTCGAAAAACTCAAGTTTAAAGGACATTCACCACGAAACATGAAACCTCATGAATTAAAATTGATACGAGATTTATATGGAGACTCGTCGATTACAATAAGGGCTGCAGACAAAGGAGGAGGTCTTGTTCTGTTAAACACACTAGAATACGAACAAGAGTGTGAAAGGCAACTTAGTGACACTAATACTTATGCTAAATTACCCACATGACCCGACACCAGAGATAAGAGACAACCTAAAGAATTTGCTTGACAAGGCGGAGGAATTGGAGTGGATAAATCACCATACGAAGAATTTCTGACTAATGCTCATCCTAAAATACCACACTTCTACACACTGCCAAAGGTGCACAAAGATCCGGTTAGTCCACCTGGGAGACCAATTGTGGCAGGAATGAACAGCATATTAGAACCTTTAGGCAAATATGTAGATTTTTTCTTGCAACCACTGATTCAAGGAACAAATACATACATTAAGGACTCAACCCACTTCTTACAATTGTTGAATTCCACCAGATTTGAAGCCCAGAATATCTGCTTCACAATCGACGTCAAAAGCCTCTACACGTCGATCCCGCACGATTTAGGGGGAGAGGCCGTAGAGTGGATGCTACTAAATGCAGAAGAAATACCAGCCCAGAAAGAGTTCATAATGGTACTCCTTGAATTTATTAGTAACAACTCTTATTTTCGATACAAGAATGAATATTATCTTCAAGTGGCAGGTACAGCTATGGGAGCCACTATGGCCCCCTCCTATGCAAATTCCTTTATGCATAAATTTGAATCGGAAAAAATACTAAAGAATGAGAAATGGCATTCCAATTGGGCCTCTGGATAAGATATATCGACGATATATTTGGAATATGGAGAGATACAGAGGAAGAATTGCTAAATTTCTTTGAATACCTGAACAACATTGATGCGCGAATTCAATTCACCCATGAATACTCACTCAGCAACATCAATTTTTTGGATGTAGACATTAAGATCACTACCATGGGATACCAGACTACCATTTTTCGTAAACCAACAGACCGCAATAATCTACTTCAACGCCTTAGCTTCCATCAGCCGAGCCTCATAAAGAACCTCCCATACAGTCAAATGCTGAGGGTGAAAAGACTTGTAAGTGACCCAGAGGACTACCAGGAGGCCATCCTAGAGATGGGCAAAAAGTTTTTGGACAGAGGGTATTCAGAAGAAGAAGTACACGCAGCCCAATCCCGGGTAGCCACCCAGAGGAGGGAAGACCTATTGAAGGTCAACACAAAACAAGAGCAAGCTCCACCGCTGGTTTACGTATCCAAATATTCACGCCAGAGCAATCGCATTAAGTGTATCATCAAGAAACACTGGAATACCCTTCTATGCGATCAACGAGTTGAACAGTTGTTTAAGGAAACTCCTACATTTGCATACCAGCGGAGCCAGAATTTAAAGGACAGACTGGTTCAAACAAAACCACCTTTAAAAAGGAAATTCACAACAAAGATTGGCACTTTCCCGTGTTTGAATTGTAGTAATTGTAGCTACGTCATAAAAGGAGAGACAGTGAAGCATCCCTACACAGGAGAGACAATTAAACTTAAGAGTTTTGCTACATGTGACTCCCAAAATGTTATTTATGCCATCAAATGTCCATGCGGTCTATATTATGTGGGCCAAACTATCAGAACAGCAAAGGCTAGATGGAACGAACATCGATCTTGCATAAGGAATCATAACGTCAATTCAGCAGTATCAAGACATTGGGATGAGAAAAAACATAACTTAGCCCAAATCCGGTTTGTGATTCTAGAAGTGATCATGAAAAGAGACATGCATGAGAATCTCCAAAGAAAGATGGACCAAAGAGAGACCTTTTGGATTGACCGTTT